>VXBB01016990.1:939824-1169595 GCA_013399915.1 Illadopsis cleaveri | reverse complement strand
AAAGGGTTGAAAAAAAAAAAAAAAAAAAAATCTGTTCCCAGCAGTTTGCTCCGTGTAATTTATACACCTGGGCCTGCGAGCTCATTAATAGCCAGGGCTAAATCTGAAGATGAAAAGTTTCCTCCTGTTTTGCTGGGCCACCAAGAGGCAGAGCTCTGCCTCCCACTGCACTTCATTCCCTCATTTCTGGGCTCTTCCAGGAGGAGCAGATGTGGCCAACAGGCAGCTAGACAAAAAAAAAAAAAAAAAAAAAAAAAAAAAAAAAAAAAAAAAAAAAAAAAAAAAAAAAAAAAAAAAAAAAAAGGGGGAAATTGGCACCAGCTTCCCTCAGTGCTTTAGTGAGATTATTTACTCAGGCAGACACAGTCCTGAGACCAACTTCTGATCACGTCAAGTGCCATAGAGGGCTTTGTGCACTAAAAGAGTTTGAGAGGAAAGCAAGCCAACAAACAGGGAATCTGCCCCGGACAAGTGCCTTGATTGCTGTTATTCTGCAGCCCAACGGGATTGCTGAGCAAGAGAAAAGATAAAGGAGCCCTTTGTAGGCACTTGCAATGACACAGCACACGTGTATGCACATCATGTACCACCTTTCACTGCTTTATCCTCTGCTGCTGGGGTTTAGTTTTGAAGGAATTATCTCACTTTGTAGTACAGAGGATTGCTGGTGGTTTCAGGAAGGCTTTTAGGTAGGTATAACTCTCTTTAAAAATAACATTTTAACAGAAAGAGGGGGGAGGAAATGATACAGAATTCCCACTCCCTCAGTGAATAATTTAATTTTGCCAAGAAAAATGAGGTATTGTGCTCAGACAGCAGCAAAACGTGCTGCAGCGAGCTGTAAACTGCTGAGGCAACATCCCAATGTCCTGACACCAAACTTGAAGGGCCACACTCTTCCCTCCTCACACATTTCCCTCTTTTCCATCCAGCCAGATCCCACAGAGCCACCTTCTGCTCATCTCTTCCTCCCCCATCAGGGAGGCAGGAGGTGAGGAGCAGGGACAGCCCCCCACAGCCCCCGGGCCCTGCAGCAGGCTGGGTTCATTAGAGCACAGGCACAGAAATTCTCCTCATTGAAATTCCCCTTCCTGCTGCTGCACCGTGCTCTCCCCAAGGAAGCTGCACTCACAAAGTGACACTGCTGTGTCTGGGCCTGAACAAGAGGGGACACTAAAATCTCAGATTTTTAATTCGTTTCCAGACTGCAAGGAAAGAAGAGTGGCCATCCCAATACTACCTATCCCTGCACACTCAGAGAAGGGGATTGGGGATGGGAATCCCTTGAGTGGCTGCTCTGGGAGAGTCTTTCCTTCTCTGGCTGTTTTCCAGCACTTTTCCCCTCCTACCTTCAATCTGTTTGCTGTGTCTGTATTTTAAGGGCCTCGAAAATTCTGAGGAAGCAGGAACCAAGTTTGTACAGCCACAACAGGGCTCAGCCTTACATTTCTGGTTCTAATTAATAAGGTTAAAATACACTTGATTTTTTAGGGAAAGGCAATAAACATTTCAATCTCTACTCTTCTTTTCCTTGCTACCACTCAGCCTATTAAAAAAAAAAAAAAAGTAAGGTTCAGGCTGTTGAATTCCATTTTGAAGAATGCATTCAACAGCACTTAAAAAGTGATACCATTAGCTATTCATTTTCTCCAATATGTTTCATATTAACAATAAAGTATCATAGTGCAGAATGATTATTAAAATCTAAGCAATAGGAGCTTTAGAATAAATGAACTGGCACACTTGACTAACCTTGAAACCTGCTTTATAGATTAAAAGTGCTTTTTTTGCCATGAACACTTCGGTTGCTTCACTTTCTTTATATTTTTCATATCTGAAATGTATTTCATTCTTTCCCTTCCTACACTTGATTCTATTCAAACAAGGCAAGTCGTTCTGAAAGCCCTGGATGTGCACCTGATCACCGAGTTTTCCTACTTCTAGGTCATCAACAATGGGCTTGCACTCACATCAAGGACCTCAAAGCTTCACCAGTGAACACAAAAAAACCTATGCTCGTGTAGAGATTGATCAATTTGATTGATCAAAAGGATCAATCAGGGCATTGATGCAGGAGGTACATTTTATCACTCAACCCCAATCTGAATGCTGACCTCTAAGTTTAAAGATGAATATAAATAAGTTTAGGTACCAGAGGTATAGAATATTATGTTTGTCAACAACAGCAGAGTGTGAATTGTGACAACAGTCTGAAATGAAAAACTTTTATTCTAACAAAACTGTTTTTCTGTTGGGGGAAAAATAGAGATTCCCCCCAAAAGTTGTTAAGAATCAACTCACGACAAGATATTACCGAAAGCTTGTAAGTTACAGGGTACTAGAGAGAGATATTAAAATGAAGATATAATGGATAGGATAGGGCAGAACATTTATAACACACTGATAAAAGAAAAGAAAAGGGGGAAGAAGTGTAACAGAACTGAAAATAAACTCGCACCTTTGTGGTTTGGGTACACACACGACTGAAAGGTAAGCAACAAAAATTGCATGAAATAACAACATAAAAGTGTACTTGAAACAAGATAACAAGCAAAATCAATGTAAAGCCACTTCAAGTCCAAAAAGAAATGAAAGGAATAAAATAGAAATCAATAGTATTTAAAAGGATTAAAAACAATAGCCCATCCATAAAGCACATTTCCCTTTTGGTTTTTAATTGACTTTAACATCTAGAGCAAACAGTACAGGCCACAGTGCTGCAGATGGCTGCACAGCAATTTGTTCCTGTAAGGAAGGCTTTCAAATCTGTTAATTTATCTCATTAGCAAAACAATCAGTTTTATTTGAGACGAGCACAAAATCCTTTGACATTCTGCACCCGTGTGGGACGGGCTGGTGCTGGGTGGGCAGAGCACAGCCCTGCAGTTCTCCTGCAGGGTCAGGGTTTGTTTGGGATGAGTGTTCTGTTACCTGCAGGCAGGGAAAGGGCCAGCGTCCCTCCCTGCAGGAGGCTGAAATAGGCAGGTCTGCTTCAAAGAGACCTTGGGAATCCCATCCCAACACACTCCCCACATCCACAAATGAGAGCTCTCCAGCAAATGCAATTGGCTTTCCATGGCAGGCAGAGAATGGCTAAAAGCAACAGATCCAGGCAGCCACAGACCTGACAATTCTTCCTATTTGTTGATTTCCACCTGCTGTGGCTCCTGCTGCCCAGCTCTGATGTGTGCAGGTGTGCAAGAGATGTGCTGGAGGTGCACAGGACAAGGACCCTACACCTTGTGCACCTTGGTCCTTGTGCAGGAAAAGGACCCTGCTCTGCTCCCTGTGTCCTACAGCACACCTGGGTCAAGGAAAAGTGGGAGCCTTTGGCCATTTGGAGGATCAGTGGGATGAGAATGGTTATTTTGACAAGAAAGTGGGAAAAGAAATCACAGGGGGAAGGGTCAAGGCTCATAGTAAAAGCTACAGTTCTCCATGGGTTCTTACCTCAGGGTATAAAATCATTCCCTCATGTTCAGAGGCAGAAATTAATGTTCTATCATGTCCTATCATGGAAATAAATTCCCCTTTTATTTTATGCCAAGCCCCAGCTTATTTACAAGTCCATGCAGGCAGCTGATTCCTGGCACTATCTGGCCAAACAACAACTAATTGTTACTGACTTCCCAGATGGTCATTCTAATAACTGGAGAAGGGCAACCAACCCAGCAATCAGGTTTCATTTAGCTGAGGACAGCACAACAGCTGTCTTTTCCTTTCCTACACACTCAAGCAGAGCTTTCTGTTGTTCCAGTGGTCTCTTGAGCATGCAGCAAATAGAGCTCCAATGAGCTGGAAAGTCCTCTTTAGATGATGCTCTGCTGAGTTCTCCCCCCTCTCCTTCCACACTGCTCTGTATTTCTCTCCACTACAGTTGCACTGTAAATTTTGGTGGGGCAAATGGCTTAAATGCAGGTGCCTGTTCAAAGCATTTGCATTCAAAGGTGTCTTATGAGAGAGAATCCCAACCTCCCACAGGAGTCAGAGCCTTTGCAAACTGACAATTCAGTTCAGTTTGTTCTCACTCAGTTCGGGATGAACCGGGCAGTTCCTGCAGCTCTAGATTGCATTCTGAAAAAACAGTATCCACAGCTCCAGTGGAGAGGCCTTTCCTGAGGGACATTACAGCAGGAGAGGTCAAAACTTTGCCTGGAAAAACTCTTCTGGCTTCAAGGCCAAATGAGCCAGAGGGAGATTTGAGGCAGAGACAGTCTGGCACATGCTCTGCTATAAACACTGAAACTGGGCTGATATTCCCTGGAACTGCTTTGGCTGCAGCAGAATTAAAACTCTTTCAAGTGTGTGTTTGCACTTGAGAAGAAAACCATTTCTATCCTAAATATATCTCTGAATGTGTTATGGTTCCTGACTTGCAGACTGAATACACTTCAGCCAAGTGCTAATCCTGAAATGTTATCAGCTCCTGAGTCTAATATTATCTCAGGTGAGAAATCAGATCTCCTCCACGGAGCCTTAATTTGTCATATTTCTCTCCTTGGCTTTCCAGTCAGCCTTTTAAGCTGCATATTTGGTCCAGTATTAGCCCAGGAGCCGCAGGTTTAACAGACCACAAGTGAGGCGGGATGAAAACCTCAGAAAGCTGAGGACAAAGGAGATTTTTGGCAGGTACATCTTACCCAAGGCTTGTCCCCACCCCAGCTGTCACCTCAGTGACCCCATTCCTAGTGGTGCCAGCACCAAAATCCCACTGGCTGCTTTCTCCCCATGGCAAGATTTGGGTGACCCTGCAAGAGCAGAGCTCTGCTAATCACAGAATGCAGCTCCACCACTGGAAACGCTTCCCTAACAAGTCTCATGTGCCCTACCCTACATTAGCCATTTGCAGAACAATTACACCGGTAAATGCCACAAATAGCTCATCCCAGCACGGCTCCTCTTTGTTTCTCTTCCTCCTGAAAATATCAGACCAGGGGAGTCAAGACTCGCAGCATAACAGATTTCCAAACTGCTTCTTTCCTTGCGGTTTTTTATCTGCCATCGTGTTGGAAATATGAAGGTGGCATTACAAATTGTTTCTGAAATCCTTTCACTGGGAAATGCCATTATCTAAATGCCAAAAGATGAGTTTACAAATAATAAAGTTGCTCATGTATCTGAAAGGGAATGTATGACTCTAAAGGTAAACCACACCGTTTTTGGGGGGCTGGTAAATCACTTTCCAGCTAGACACAATTGTTGCAATGTAGTATATCAGATGTTCTGAATGATTAATTTGCAAGTGTTTTTAATAAGCCATATGGCTTTTATATGTTACTTTTTATGTACAGTATTTGTTATGAAACCACATAGGTACATAAAACTTCTGTGCCAGGACTGGGATATCCTAAAGTATTTGAAATTTTGGGGCTCAGAAACCATTTCACATCTTTTCAGCAATTATCCAGAATTACGGATAGACTTAGTGACTCTCAGTTAGTGAAATAAAATATTCATTAATATAAGAAGTAAAAAACATTTACTGATGAATGCTTTTCTTTCTGTTTGGTATCTTTGTTTATCATTAGTCCTAAAGTTTCTGAATTTGGGTCTGAGGAGTGTTTCAGGCATGTGAATCCCAGGAGGGGAGATGAACACAGCCCCAGGGTATATGGATTTTCTTCGTGACTGGAACTGAATGTGAAATCTTCAACTTAGAATACAAACTTTTACTGGCTGGGCAAAGAGTTTATACTCTGAGCATGAGAGTGCAAAGCTTCAGCATGAGACTGGCACAGAAAGGGCACTTAACACACTGTAGCATGTAGCTGTGTTTAGGGAGACTGCTAATGCCCAATAAATATTTATTTCTGCAAAACCATCTCCAAGTAGGAGCCTAACTCAAGCCAAACATATCTGAATCTAAATATGAACATAACCTAATAAAATGTTTTCATTTTTAAATTATACATTGCATTCAGGATTTTAGAATGCATCAAAAATTCTCTTTGTTAGCTTGGATTAATATTTTAAAGCTGGAAGTATGACAAGGAGACAAAAGGAGTATTGTAGCAGATTAAACAAAAAACACCCTTGCCACATTAAAATAGCTTTTAGAAATAAAGGGACAGCTGTTCACAGGATGAAAAGAAGTTGGAAAAAAGGAAACAACTACATGCTGCCTTGATAGCCTGATGTATGCACTCCAGTGCCACAGATCTCTCTTTGTACAATATTTATATTTGTTTCTCAGTAAGATTAACCGTGTTCTTATTATTCATTTGCATTTATGACTCGGTTTCAAAACAGCTCTCAGATCTCCTCCACATCTCAGTTCTGCCTCTAAGTGTGATAGGAGAAGAAAAACAACACCTGTGTCCTGCAAAAGAACAGTGTTCCTGCAGAACATAAACTAGTGAGAAGTCACTTTTTTCTTTTCCTTTTTCTTTAAGAAATGCTCTGAGCATGAGCATATTTCCTAATTTTGCTTCTATAACAAAGGAAAAGCTACAACTTTTTGCAAGCTCCTTTGGGTAAGTGAAATGGCAAATGTTCTGCCCTGTGACTGTATCTGATTGCCCAAGAGAACCCTATAAACCCTGAGGTGAGGTAAGTTAAGGATCTCTCACAGCTCAGAGGCCACAACTCCATTAAAAGCCAGCACACAGGCACATGTGGCTGCAAGGCAGAGAGGAAAATTAACATGTTCTCTGAAACATAGTTACATCAAACATGAACCATATTTGTCCCATCCAGATTGATAACTGCTTTGATTTTAGGGCTAGCAGCTCAGCCCAGGAGCTCCCTCAAAATCAGCGTCTCTGCTCAAACTCCTCTGTGTGTCAGAGGTGAGTGAAGTGAGGGAAAATTGAGTTGTCACAGTAAGAAAACCTCAGGAGAGCTTGTCTGCCCCCCTCCATCTCAGCTGGGACAGCAAAGGTGCCCTGCTAAAGGTGTTGTGTGGCTCTCAAAAACCTCCAAACAGCCCTGACAACATCCTGAGACAGACACCTTCCAAAACACCCACCTTCCAAAACACCCACCATCCAAACATCCACCACCCAAAACACCACCCGTCNATCCAAACACCCACCTTCCAAAACACCCACCATCCAAACACCCACCTTCCAAAACACCCACCATCCAAACACCCACCTTCCAAAACACCCACCATCCAAACACCCACCTTCCAAAACACCCACCATCCAAACACCCACCTTCCAAAACACCCACCATCCAAACACCCACCTTCCAAAACACCCACCGTCCAAAACCCCTCAAACAGCCACGGGAGGCTCTCACCAGGCTCATGGCTGTTTCTGCAATCCCTGCAACTGAGCCCTGGGGAAATTCTCCACAGCAGAGCCCTGGCACCACCCTGCTGCCAGAACCACTGCCAAACCTCTCAGCACGTGGCATTCCTGTGCCTGGAGAGCAGTTCTCAGGGGATTTTCCCTCAGGAAGGAGGGAATTGCCTGTTCCCTGCCAGGCTCAGGGGTTTGGTGTGTCACTCGGAGCAGGCTGGCAGTGTGGAGGTGAACTCCCCATCTCCTCAGTCCTGGTCCAGCAAGGAGAAATGGGCACAGCCTGGGGGCAGCAGGTCCTGGGCAGAGCCCTGGGTGAATATTCAGTGTCTGAAGCATTGCAGGTTCCTTCCTGTGGAGTTTTCACTGATGGTTTTTACCCTCACAGCAACAAGGCTGGAGAGCTCCAGGTAAAACCACCATCCCTTGTGCACCTACACCATAAACTGGTCATGTGCTGTATCCCAAGCAGGGAGGAAACAATTCCCAGTAAAAGGGATTCTATTCTGTCTCTGCTAGCCACCATTTCACCAGTTTACCCTTCAGAAACATTCCATTTTGTCTGCTTGCAAAATTACTCCTTAGAATATTGATCCGTACAGGCAATGCCTGGCTCTGAACTTATTCATTAGAGAAGGATTAAGGTGGGCAAGCAAAAAAAAAAAAACCCCAGCGTTCTTTGGAGTATATAAGCAGTGTGTTAGAAATTAAGCACCACAAAAGTGAGTCATAGGGTAGAACAGATCGATGGTAAAATTCAAATGAATGCACTTGCTGCTATCAAGCGATCCAGAAATGCTGATTCTCCCTGCAGGGCAAGTGCTGTGCTATAAGGGAAACAAAACAAAAATGAATTTATCATACTGTTCTTCACTTGAAGCAAAGTGTGAATACTTGATAAGAAAAACGTATAAAGTTGAAAAATAAGATTAATGTAAAACAATTTTGCTTTGCTTTTTGTCATCTTGCTCACGGTGAGCAATGCTCTCTACACTTTACTAGTCCACTATAAACCAAGAAAAGTTTCAACAGAAATCTCTAGAGAAGTCTTAAAGGCAGAATGGGAATAAAACCTCAAACAAACAACAGACTTGCTTTCCTGCCCTGCATGGGCAGCGTTTCTGTCTCCAGGAGCAGGGAATGAGCCCGTGTGCAAATGAGACATCCACACCTCATCCCTACCTGAAACTCCCTAAATAAAGGGCAGAGAGAACAGACTTAAGGCTGCTTTAAATTCCACCCTGGGATAAACAGGATACAGGCGGTTCCAAGGCTTGGGACTCACAAAGGCAGTGGAATCCTTGGGTTTTTAAATCCATTTTTATTCTGCCTCCACTAGAGGTGAGGGCCGACTCCATAGCTCAAGACTCTGGTGAACAACTTGGATGCATCTTTTTGGACATCGATTTCAACGTTTGGAATTATTTTCCTGAAGGTCTCTCAGCAAGTGTGTGCCAAAAGGATGATTAAATAACTCCTGCTTACCTGAGAAATCAAAATTTTGGGGATGCATTATAAATGCTCTGTGGGCTGTCTTTTCAGACAGGACGCCTTGGCCAGAGCCATGGAGCAAGGGACACTGGAGGGAGAGAAATAAAATAAGAAACTGAATGAGGGGGATTGATTAGTATAACCACCACAACATACAAAACCCAACAGTTTAGATGAAGAAAAAAAACCCCGTAAAAATGCTGTTACATGATATTTGTGACCCCTGATTTTCTACATGACTGGGATTGTCCTGGAATACCATACCCAGCTTATCCCCAATTTTTAATGGTTGATCTGCTTAGGAAGGAGCACAAACCAACCCAGTGTGAATCAACAGACTTTAAATAAGACCATGGTGTGTCCAAATAAAAGAATCTATGGCATATGTATTTTCCAACCTGAAAATAATATAGCAGATAGATTAAAGAGGATCTAACTGTAGTTCAGTCTCCTCTGGGCACCGAGATGTAAACACACTTGTTCTGCATCACAAATAATGCACCCGATCAATGCTCAGCCTTTGAAAAATCTTGAACAAAGTTTCCCTCAGAAGGATCAGAGGCAATCACACCGTGGGTTGCTGCTTGAAACCTTTTACAAGGATGTTCACAGCAGATTTCACGTGGCTTGAGTAGCTGCTGTGGTTACCCAGAAGTGCAGGGATGCTGCTGGATGGGTCCCACACAGGTTTTGGTAACCCTGAAGTCGGGTGTCCACAGAGAACAGATCAGCTCCATGGGCTGATGCTGGAATGCCTCCGAGCAAGACAAATTTGGGAGTTAAACGGGAGCACTGGGCTCAGCAATTACAAAAGAACATCTACTGAAAGCAATCTGAATATCTAGATTTCCAGATTACAGAGACAAGGGCTCTGCTGGCAGTTCGGTAAAACCTGCAAGGGACTGGCCTGCAGCACTCCCGGGAAGCACAAACAATTCCAGAGACACTCCCTGAGCCCCGGGGCAGGAGGAGCAGGGACCGCTGACAAATGAGTTTCATTTCTTTAGACACACACACGCTGAACATGATGGTGCTTTTTACTTTGCATAGGGGGTTATAAACACAAACACCAACACAGCACTGCTACAGCCACGCTTAAATCTAACCCTAAAGTGTCTTCTGGCTCAAGACAGTAACAAAACAGCCCTTCAGAGACCAACAGTGCTCTGTTCTGAAGGATGCATAGCCTAAGCCTGCGTTTATTGGAAATTCTGGCCACTCATCCTGCAGCCTTCTAAGATTTGCCAAAGTAAGTTGACTTCAAACAAGCATGATCAGCACTCACTCACTTTGTGCTGATATGAAAGCAGAATTCAGCTCTGTGATATTGCTGCAGTTGGCTCCTACTCTAGTGCATAAAAAATTATTGATCAATTTGCAGACCACTTGGAGAAGCAGCCTGAGGAGCTGAGCATGAGATACCCACAGAAAACATGACAATTCCATAGACATTTTAAAAGAACAAGGAAACAAATTCTGCGTAATATTAGCCAATGATTTAAATAATATTTAGATTTAAATAATAAAAAGATAGAACTCTAAGGTACAGAGAAACTTCTTCATAAAGGGGAAAGTTTGTCCCTGGATGAGACCTGTCCTCAAAATTACTTTTAATTCAGTTACAAAAAGCTTATCACCTTTAAGGATAACAGCTGAAGCAATGCTAGTCCCTTTTATATCTACAGTATGAAGAATACTCATAAACTTAGAATGTCAAACCTAAAATCTTGACCATAAGTGGGAGCAACACTAAATCCTTCCCCAAAGTCAGTTTGGCCTTGCTGTTTTATTCATGATAACCAGAAGTTATGGGTCAATTACAGAGTTCATAATCCAGTGCTACAGTTGTACAGAAAGATGAGATATTTCATTCATTCTGCCTAAAATTGACTTTGTACAGCATCAGTTGTTCTAAACATTGCAATATCAAACTTGCTATATCAGATTCTGTCACAACAACCAAAAACACTCAGTGCTTCCTTCAATAAACCTCCTTGAGTAATTTTTTCCACAAGTTTTAAAACCCATTTAGCCCTTTGCATCAGATCTCATCACAGATCCTTCTACGAATTAAATACTGTCCTTTCTTAAGGTGAGAAGCAGCTGCTCTGACTGCACAGACTTTGTTCAGTAGAGATTGAGCAACTTCATGGCCCTGAATCCCAATTCTATTTGGATGTCAGGCAAAAATACTGCAGGAGTCAGGCAGGAGGCCCTGATGCTCTGAGCAGGTCACATTCCTGTGAATGTCTGAACAGAGGAAAAGTTTATAGGCCCTTGTTTTCTTCAGCAGGAGCTGATCAGAATAGTTGGTGTTCAATATTTAACATCTTCCCCCCCGCCAAATTTACACTTAGGTTGAAGGGATGTTTTAAATAAAACATTAATGTACATACTATCAGTGGTAGGAAATAGAAAATAAAAACTGGTGAGATGTTAAGCCTTAAACACATCATTATTTCTTGTTGGCCACCTTTATGTCCCAAATTTTGTACTCAGATAGCCATAGGCTGTAACCCCTTTGTGTAATGTGTTATTTCTTTCTTCTGCTTTCAGGGTTTTTTCAACTGATTTTAGAGAAAAGCAAGTTTTAATGATTTGTTTCTTTTCCCTCAAAGACAATGTAATTTTTTTAATATTCAATAATAACTTTCAACATCCGAACTCTGTCTTTTCAATATTTAACATCTTCATGTATGTGCTTATTTCCCTTATGTTTACTTTCTTGTTTGTGTTATGTAGAAATTAGGCTGGTTAAATAATTTCTCATTTTTTATTCATTAAAATATAATTTTTTTCACCTTTTATGAAATAGCCTTAGAAACAGATTCCTTCATGTCTTTGAAAGAAACATTTGATAATATCCACCAGAGAAAAAGAGACATTGCTGAAAAAGCTTCAGGTCGTTGCTGATAAAGGTCATAGGTACCACAGCAAATCTTTAAATGATGAAATTATGTAAAAATGTTAAACTTCCATCTGAGCAGTCATAAAACCCCAAATTTTTGATACTATGGCAAAGTTTCTTCCCTGGCTGCAAATTCTCAACACCCAACACAAAGAGCAGAATAAGCAGGAGCAAGATGAGGATCCCTCAGTGGATTGTGTGAGCAGAACAGAGAGCACACTGACACCAGAATTACTGTCACTGATCAGAGATGAGCTGCTGTGTCCCACTGAACCTGTGCTTTTGCCTCATCATTTATGCTTGCCAAGGTTGTCTCCATCCTGCTTTAAAAGAAAAGATAACAAAGAACTTCAAACGCTTGAATGGCTGTAATTTTCTACATAGAGCCTATTATATCATAAAAGAACTGATGTGCAATCTGAATAGGTGAAGGAGAAAAAATAAAATAAATTGGTCTAGCAACATTTAAATGATGGCAAATGTAAGTTTAATATAAAACCATATTAGAACAATTGAGAATCACAAGAGGCTGATTTATTATTTATATAACACACTAAAAGTTATCTGTAAAGGAAATTGTGTAATATGCAGTAAATTAGACAAAGCTGCACTATAAATTGGGATTAAATCTTAAACTGGTTTTAATATTTAATGTGCTATCATGACTCACATTTTCAATAACGCTTGTTCAAAGTTCAGGAAGAAGTGTGAAAGCAGACTGAGGAGGAGCACTTGCAAAGCCTTGCCTCCTGATGATGCAAATTAAATCAGATCATCTCTTAATTGCCAAAACCAGACAAAAGTAGCACAGGTCCTCTGCTGAGGACCTGGTGCAAAACTCACCAGGGATACTGGAAAAACTCTCATTAAACCCAACACAGCTGAGGTCACAGAAACTGCACAGGGTGCAATCTTCATGTTTCTTGTACATCTGAGAGTGCATTTCTTAAGTTAAAACTTGTTTATTTGTGGAGCTGCACCCAAGGTCCTGGGGAACACTGATTTCAAGGGTATTGACCTGCCTGCCTTAGTCCTTCCTCAGACATTTAGGTTTTGCACTACCGTGAAAAAACAATTGTCTCACAGTCTGTGGCCTTAACACAGTGTGCAAAGAGAATAAATCAAAGTCCCTGACCGACAAGGTTTATAACTGAAGATGTCAAACAGCAGACAGACAAAGGCAGGGACAGTTCAAGGAAACCATGACACAGCCTTGGTCAGCACTTCAGGCAGTGATCTCAGCACATTGGCAGCCCTCAGCAGAGCTTTAAAGAGGAAATGGTTTTGTTCCGCTCAGGGTTAGAGGGAGTCTCAAGGGCAGAATGGAAAAGGCACCAAAATTCTCCAGCTATGGGGCAGTTGTCAGGCTGGGGGAAAAGTCAAGCCACGACTTCTTCATCTGAGAAAAAGTGGGACAAGGCAAGGGAAAACGGTTACAAATTGGTCCAGTGGAGGAGATAAATTACAGAATCCCAGGTAATGTTTCAGCAGCAATAATCTGAATGGAAATGAGTGGGTGACATTATTGGTCAAGATCACAGGAGTGGATTTGCTCTGCTAAGCAGGACACAAAATGATCCTTTATCTGCACAATACTTCACTTATGGATCACTAAAGTCCTATCATAGGTATTCTTTGTGAAATCACTGGTAAAATATAAATATATCTGTGCATACAAATAAAGAGGTGTCAGGGTAGAAATGCTACATATTTCAACTCTTCTCTATCATATTAAAATGCCAGATGTCTAAATGTTGAATCACAATCTGGCCAGTCTGTCTGACAATGGAATATTTGGATGATTCCACACTAAACCAGCTCTCTGCCTGGTGTCTGGACAAACCCTCAGGAGTTTTGTTTGAGTTTATCTTGACTTCTGCAGTTTAACTCCTCTGCACTGCTCTGTTTGATGCCCATCATTCCCCTAAAAGCATCACAACTGTGAGTGGAGCAGATTTTAAAAGAAATGGTGTAATTTGCAGCTTAGGCTTTGCTAATCTTTTTAAGGCTAATGTGTTCTGCACAAGAAATAATATTTAGTTGTCTGGAATGTTTTGAGCTGCTTAAAACCCCTAATTGTCATGTTGATGAATGTAAAATAGGTGTAAGGCAGATAAATGTGGCCCACAGTGAATTGGAATTACAAATGGTAATGCTTCCTAGCACTGCTGCTGTAGGAAATGTGGATTTTAATTATTGTTTTACTTTAAAAGATATTACTTTGCACAAGAAGAGGTCTCCTTATCTGGATGAACTTCAGACTGCTGAGCTAAGCAGTGTGGCTGGAGCATTCCTTGAAGGACAAAGGAGAATCCTCTGTTAACAACCTTTTGGGAGCACAGCTTAGTCTGTCCTCACCTGGGTCTAGGACACAGTTTCTGCACTAAAAGATGTTTCTATCACACAGGACAGCCTCCTTGGGTGTCTTCAGATCCTGTAGTTTATTTCTTCATTATCTTTAAAACCAGAGTTTGTTCGTGGCTAGTTATGATTCAGGTCAAACGTGACACAAATTCAAAATTATTGTGTATTTGTGGCATATTGACTGTATTAGTGCAATATCCAGGCTTTAAAAAAATCACAAGAAAACTTACATTGCCAAAAAAGACAAATACATAGGAAAAAAACCCCAACACGAACCCATATCCTCCCCTTGAATTCATGTATTTTGGAAACCAGTCCAATTTTCCTTCAATCCCAATGTCAGTTAAGAGTTTTAGGCATTACACTAAACTTTTTTTTTTTTTCATTTATAACAGCCCCTCTCTTTACAGTTCCACAATAATATAGCTTCTAGACTGTACTTGTATCTTTGTCTATCTCCCCTCCCAGCTTTACTTTATTTCCATCCTTGTTACAAATATCTGAAAGCCAGCAGCAGTGTTTGGGAGTTGGCCTGACCAGGCTGCTTTTTTATTATCTAGCAAAACTGGCAAAAGATGTGGGGATGTGTTTAATTCCCCAAAATATCCAGTCACATTTTCTGTTGTTGAAAGAAAAGTGATAAATTCTTGGTTCTCAAGGGAAAAGTGGATTAGAAAGTAAAGATTTCCATGAAAAGCACACCACTCCCTTTCTGCACTCTTAGAGCCCCTGTTTCTCAGGAATGTATCTCTGTATTTTCCCAAAGAATATTGTAAGGAAAAGTTTATCGATTTCTGGAAAGCACAGACTAGGAAAGAAACTGCTGTACTTCTTTTTGCTAAAGACATCTGATGTTCAGAAGGTAAAGGGTAATAAATTAGAATTCCAGACATTTTCTGCACCTGCTGCCTCTGGCCTCAGTCCCAGGATAACAACAACTGAAATCATCCCTAACAGCACAAGCTTGACAAGACCCACTTGTCACTCACACAACATCTCCCTCTGTAATTAACCATTTTAGAGGATATTCCTGCAGACTGGGATTCCTCTCCAGCGTGGCACCAGACGCACAGGGCTGTGGGACCAGGCCTGACTGAGTTCCACTGACTTCAACATTTGGCTGGAAAAATCACACAGGGAGGAAATCAGGATCCAGCTCCAGCTCTGCTGGGCTGTGCTTGACGCACAACTACAACCACAGAGCCTCTCCTGTGGGAGAGGAAACCCTGGGAGTGCTCTTGTCTGTGTTTGTTCTCCAGATCAGCATCTGAAAATCCCTCTCACTGCAGATCAAAGATGATGGGATAGACAAATAGCCCATTTGGATATTTTCAGGTGTGCCTCTCTATATATTATTACTGCTTTCTTGGAAAAATGTAGCTCAGATAAATGAAAGCCAGTCTCTTTCTGGAAGAACATGCTCTGAAATATATTTCTGGTGCTTATTATAAGCTAAGGATAATTTATTTTAAAAAAATCCTCAGCGAGAACATATCCAATCTTTATCATGATATGAAAAAACATTATGATTTTCAGCTTGATATTGTTTTTATGAGTTCCATTCTTTCTTAATAGAAACTTGAATAAAAACCGGTCTGGCCAAACTTCTCTATTTCATTTCTTTTATTGTAGCCATTAAATCAGCTTTCATTTCATTACTCTAATTGTGCCTGGGAGCAGCAACTGCCACCTTAAGGCACATAACCTAATTTAAAATGCTCACAGCTCATTCCACCTTAAAATATATTGCAGTACTTAGGTTCAGCACAGCAGGTCAAGCTATACAACAGCACTCTTGTGATCAGAGGACTTTTTGGCAGTTAAATCAGGAGAAAGACTGAGGCAATGTAAAAAAAAAAGTAACATTTCTCTTGCTTAAAAGATATCCAGTAGTTGACATAACCATTTTTTATTTGTACCTTAAGTGTCTCCAGAGGATTCTTATCGAGGTGGAGATTTCTCACATAAGGAGCATTTCTTGGCGCAGCACACAAACATCTAATTCACTTGGATGATTTTTACTGTGGGGATTATGCATGTAAAGAGCCACCTTGCTGGGCTGTGAGGGGAAAATCCATAATGATGATGTATGTGCCTGTTTGTGCTGCTCGTGTGGGCCTTCCTCCCATTGTTTCTGACTGTTCTCAGTCTTTATCTATTCCAAGTCTCCCTGTAAACTGCATATTCCCACCATTTTATTGATGGAGAAGTGAGACACATAACAATTAAACAACTACCTAACTTTACCTAGGGGTGCAAAGACAGAGCTGGCATGTAAATTTAGGTCTCCTCCTTCCCAGATGGGTGCTCCATATAAAAGGTGCTGTTGTAGCTGCTCCTCCTTTCCTTTCTCATTACACAGAGAACAGGTTCACATTCCCTACAGCAGCATTTCTAAAGGACTTTCCCCTGCCTGAGGGATTCCAGCCCCTGTAAACCCCAACATGAATCCACATCCATGAGTTAAACACGTTGCTGGAGGAGATGTGGGGCAGATCTTCATCAGCAGGGAGTGAAATTACAAACCTGAGCTGTTGTAAGGTGCAATAAAGGGGCAAACCAACATTTCCAGCCTTGAACATCTACCAAAAGCCCAGGAGCACATCCTACCCACCTGAAATCCCTGCCTACAAAGCTCTGTGACCCAGAGCCTGGTCCCTGCTGGACCAAAAGAAGCCAGAAAGGAGAAATCCATGAGGGAAATCAGGATTTGTGTGAGGTGCAAGGTGCAAGGGGAATCAGTACAAACAACTAATAAATATCTGCTACCTGATTGTTTGCTTTGGAAGCAGGAGGGATATTTTCCTTTGTCTGCAGTACCAGGCTGATAAGAAATAACTCCCCACTCCCTGGAAGGCAGCAGCTCAGGAGCTGCTCATTTCAGGAGCTAAACAGACCCGAATTCACCTCAAAGACAGAGGCATTGATAAAGGACCAGGCAGTCCCTGGACTGGAATAGACAAAGAATGGATCCATTCTACTTATGAAGCTGTTTTAGGTATGAGAAAGAAAGAGATGGATCAGTGGATCTTGACCAAAACCCCATAATAATCCTACTTTAACAAGTTCTATTGTGTAACATCTCTATAACTATTTACATACACACATAATTACATATTTCTAAATACATACCCCACCCATCTTTAAAACACATTCCCAGGACAAGGGCTCATCCTTTCATATATGTGTTCAAAAAAAAAAAAAAAAAAGGCAAAATACGAACTTTGAAACTTCCTCAAACCTTCTTTTTGCAGATATTTCAAAACAAGTTTTTCCCCTTCAAACAAATCAGCATATTTTAAAAACTCTTCAGTTGAAGTGTCATTGATGAAATACTCCAGGCTGGGGAACTTCACTATGTGATAAGAATGACTTAGCTGTGAGCTGAGGCATCCCAAGATGACAGTTTTCAGAAAGCCCTGATTCTGTTTTCATAATGTAAATTAGATGATTGAGTGGCATATGGTTACCCCGTTGTTATGACATAGCTGTGTGTATTTTCTCTGCATCAATAAAATTAGAACTTGAAAAAGGCACTCATTTAAATTGGAGCATGAACAAAGCCCTAATTTAAACACATCACAAATACAATGTGCAGGGATATAGATATACATATGCATCAGCTTGATCCACATTACAGCTGACATCAACCTGCTTCAGAGGTAAGGACACCACAGGTCACTGGGGAGCCACAGATATTCCAGCAGCCAGGCTGCTGCTCCAGGATCAGGTCATGGGCTTCACCTTGCACTCAGTGCAGGAAGGTGAAGCCTTCCACAGCATGGCTTCATTTTACCTGAATTCCTGATTATGAGGAGCCTGACTCTCAACTGTTGTTTCTCAGTCTTGGAATTTCAGAAATTTCATTGTGTTTTTCACAATAGTGCCAAATTTGATGAAAATACTTTCAGTGCTTTCCCTAAAATATTTTTCATCCCACCTACAGATCCTTTGATGAATATTTAATTATCTCTACAAAGTGCAACAGCCCAGGTAACAGGGACATGAACGTGTTTCCTCTCTGGGTGCTTCAGGGGCAGAGGTTCAAAAACCTGCTGAAATTCCACCATGTCCACACAACTGCAGTAATTTTGCTGCCCAGATGAGGGACACAGGCATCTCCTCCCTCCTTTTTGTCTGCATGCTCAGTAAATACAATTTTAACAGAGAACTGCAGTACTAAAACCAGTGGATCATTAATTTTTGAGTATCTTCCCTGGATACTTTATCTGAGCAGCTCTGGAGCAGAACACAAACATTGAATCCACGAGGATTAATTTTTACCACAGAGATTACATGTGGTAAAATGTGTCATATAAAATCTTTGTGATGCCCTGGTGGGATGAGGGCTTTGGAGAGAATACTTGTTTTGAGAGTTGTTGGAATATAACTGAAAAAATAAGATTACCTGAAAAGGCAGATGAGCACAAAGGCTTTTGGGCCATGTTCAGGCAGGACTGGCAATCACTCAGGAACTGGCTGATGGCTCCTGTGATGCAGTAACCTTCTTTTTTGTGCATATTGGCACCTCTCTCCTAAACTCGACTCTGTAACCCAAGTCTCCAGCACATTTAGAATTGCAGATGTGCGTTCTGAGAATTTGCAGTGTTTGCCAGAAAGACACTATATGATATTAGCACAGTTGGTTCTGAATTTTAAACCCAAATCTGATGTTCTATGACTCACAGCCTCAGGAAAGAATTAGATGAATATCTCATAAGGGGAGAGACAGTGCCTGAATATCTTTATAGAGGAGATATGCTGAATAATAACCATTATCTCCATATGACAAGCTACCATTCTATTTAGGATCTGGTGTGCTGCTATACAAGCAGAGAATGCCACACAGATAGTCATATCTGGATTATCTTTAATATAGTTAGAGTGCCAGAAATCAATGGGACTGCA
Organism: Illadopsis cleaveri; assembly: GCA_013399915.1. Taxonomy (NCBI): domain Eukaryota; kingdom Metazoa; phylum Chordata; class Aves; order Passeriformes; family Timaliidae; genus Illadopsis; species Illadopsis cleaveri. The sequence continues at coordinate 1,150,680 of VXBB01016990.1, read as the reverse complement.
GCAGCACGGACCTCACTCATTGCTTTTTCACTCAGTTGATGTCCAGAAAACCTCAGTGACAACCCTGGACAGCTGTCCAGCACCTCCAGAGCTGCCAGATAAAAGCTGTCCCAGGTATCTGCTTGTGCTGTAATCACACCTCTGGTCACAGCATCAGCTCCAATTTGGGACCATACAATAAACCAGCACTTGAAATATGGAGGATATTTACCAGAGCCTTTCATTTAGATAACCAGCACTTAATTTCCATGTACATCTTTCTTGTAACAAAGTCCCTCATGGCACCAAAAAACAGTTGGTACCATGTGAATCCAGCCCCAAGTAGATCTGAGAGGAATTCCTGTAAATAATATTTACTACACCTGGTTTTGAAAAGTCTGGGTCAGCTCATAGACTGGTTGTCATTAAACTTAGAGTGATCTTATTTTCAGGGTTTCCAGATTCCATCATTTGCTAGGATTTCTAGGATTTGTGCTGGGCATTCCTCTCTCCTCCAGGCCTCAGGAGCGCTATAGCTGGCTTCAAGAACTTAAAGCAAACTGTGTCCAAAGAATTACAAGAGAGAAGTGAACAACAGCTTGTGGCATTGCAAGACTCGTGGTCCCATGTAAATCAATCTGCTCCAAGCATCCCCATTATAATTCTTTTTGAAAGGCCCAATAAATGCTCACATAAGCTGATTATACAAATCCTTTAATGACTTACAAGAGGACACTGCTTTGCATGGGGAGGAGGTGCACTTCCATTTGGCTGCCTTTACTGACTAACTAGGCTCACATCTGGAACAGCAGGATTTATGGCACCTTCAGGCCATAATTCTGCTAAAGTAACATGGAAACAGCTCCTTTTGTGGTGTATCTCTAGGAGATGCCCATACCAAACAGCTCAAGAGTAGCCGGGTTACTCCTCTGACTTATCAAGTATTTTTCATTCCTTTTTTACAGAGAAAACCTCGTGGCATTGTCCTCAAATGTCCTGAAGTTCAGCAGCAGGATAATGGTAAATATCAACATTCAAATAACACATAGTTTGCTGTATTTAACACAATAACACCCAAAATTCATAACAGAAATAGAATATTCACTGTACCCTGGTGATACAGATGTACACAGTGTAAGGTTTCTTTTTCTGGAGAGGTTTTGTACTCAATAACCCCAAAGGCCTGAGGTTGGAAGAGAAAGCAAGGCTTGATTTGTGTTTGGTGGATTTTAGGGATGGTGTGGTGTTTCAGCATTGCTTACCTCTTACTTCCTCCCACCTTTACATTTCTTTATCCCATTTTCTTATTGGATTCATGGTGAATCTCTGGTTTAGTCTTTGTGAACAGGAGAAGGACAATATTGGAACATTCACTCACTTCCCCTCCAATTTCTGATCACATTTATTGTGAGAAGAGAGGGAGCTGCATTAGAAATGGGTGTGTTTTAACAGATATCCAGCATTTCTGGCTCTGTGCTTTTACATCCCTGGTACCATTTCTAGACTACACCCAGGAGGAGTTCGTGTGCTAATGCTTTCAGATTTGGCTTGTGGAAAGTGCCTCCATAAATAGAATTATCCTTTAAACATCAGTCTCTCTCCTTCCCTTCTGAGCAGCATCGTTCATTTTTCACAAGAACCTGCTGATGATAATGTCCTTTTGTTCCTCTAGAAAAGGAAACTCTTAAGCCCCTCCAGCAAAACATGTCCCTATTTAACAAGTAACTGAATAAATGCAAATTCCACAGAACTTTGCTTAATGGGGCAAGCAAGTACTTCAGTTCAAAGTAGAAGAAATCATGGATGCTAACTTAGAAATGGTCCTTTCCTCTGAAATTCAGCTCTGCACAGAATCAAGGAAATAAAATCAGCTGGAAAAGATGTGCACAGATTAAAAAAAAAAACAAAACCCAAACATCTCAAAATTTGAGATGTAACAAACTATTCTCAGATATAGATAAAGTGATTTTGAAAGAAAGACATGACTTTTCATCCCAAATTAGGCTGGTGTGGAAGCACTGAGTACAGCAGTGCTGATATATCACACCTGGCAGGCTTTGCCTGTCCCAGATAAACCACAGCAAAGCCTCCATGACTCACATATTAAACTTTCAGAAGAGCTTTTGTTTCCTCCCATGCTGCTCACCGAAAGAGGATGATTGGTAAACATCTGCAAAGGCACTGCTCATTCCCTTTACAGCCCTCCTTAATCTCCAGCGCTGTAATGGGCCCACAAAAACAGTGACAGCTTGAATTGGACAGCTCAGGATCGACACTGCTGCGTTACATCTTAAGAAATATTGTCTCCTGGGCTATTCAAGCTCCTTCATAAGCAGCTGTGGTCTTTTTCTTCTCCTGAGAATGCAAGATTTAGGGAGAAAAGACTGGATTTTTTTTTTTTTTTAACTACAGTTCTCCAGTACAAAGCACCTGAAACAGGAAAACAGCAGCAGCATCACCTCCAAGATCTCTCATTTCTTGCTGCACTGTCAGATCTGAGATTTGATGAGTTTCTTTCCTGCATATAGAGGACAACTCCATGGTCTACAATGGGTGCCCAATGGCAATGTTCAAATCCACTTTCTTCCAAAATTACTCCTTGTTTGGGATCTCAGGTATTATTTTGAGGCTCAAAGCAGAAATTCCAGGGCCCAGAGAATATGTAGTGTGTAATAGAGAGCTCTCCAGAGAAGTGTAGCTTCTGGAGCAAGGGGAAAACATGAACCTAAACATTTCTAAGGGACAAAACTAATGGTGATGAAGTGGTAACAAGATTTAGTTGGATAGAACTAATTACTCATGGAAGGGGATGAGGGCAAGGGTTTGCTTTGGCAATAAGGGAACTTACTGAAAACAAGAACAAGTAATAGGCCTAAATATGAGTTTGATTAAAGGAAAGATTTTCAAAATTCAATGTATGGAAGTAATTAGACAGAAAATTAGAATGGGGAAAATGGCACCAAGTCACTTGGAGACACGGTATATAATAAAAGTAGATTTTCCTTTATGCATGACATACACAGTGGACCAAACCTCCTGTTTTCTGATCAATCTTTCCTTATCACAAAGACATTTATTTTCTAGTCATGAATGACTGGATTCAATTAAAATACAAGCTTGCCTGTCAATTAAATTGAAACAGAAACTCCCCCGACATTGAGAAGAGTTAAAAATCACCAAGTACTACCAGCGGTTGCCATACTTAAAACTCTTCACACAGAGAAACAGAATGTATTCTGTCGCTGAATTACTGTAAAATGTGAGTTTCTATTACTTTATGGGGGTGAATTTAAAGCAATAAAAAGATTATAGTCCTTTCTAAGGTCTAAGGATTTAATTTTTTTTTAATTCCAACCACAAATATTGCAATAGCAGTACGATGTACATATGCCAGGGTATGTTGAGTTATTGGGTGACTTAATGGAGTATTTCTTCATCTGCAATTAAAAGCTGCCAATTCTTTATTGTTTATTTACTTAATCTGCCATTTCATCCAGTCTTCTAAAGCTTTGCTGACACCTCAGCTTAGTTTAACTCGCTTAAGTGGAATTTTGCTATATTTAAATACACATGCTCTTGGTTTCAGGCTCCTAGCTTATTTCACATCACTAAAAATAAAGTGAGATACTGTTGATACCTGTACTCTGAGTACAATATTTCCTTATAAACTGGATCTTGAAGCTGTACTAAAACAACTTTTGAATGTCCCCCGGAGGAAATAAATATTAAAATTTCATCTCTCATATTTCCTACGATCCACAGAAAGTGCGCTACCAACAGTGGAGATTCCCAAGCCAAGACCAGCCCTTCAGTCCCCTGAAGTGTCCCTCAGCTGCCAAGGTCTCATGCCCAGGCTGGACTTTTTTGTGTCAGGAGCTCTTTACCCTGCTCCTGCAGAAGGAATGCTCTTGGCTCAGTCTGTGATGCTGAGGGAATTCCCTTTAACGTGAGCAGGGATTGCCAAGGATGTGCCAGTGGAAGCTGGACTCTCTTGGGAAGCTTTACCCCTCAAAGAGCGTGAGGATATTGGAACTTTACTGGGATTTCTCAGCTGTCAGGAAGCAGAGCTAGAATTCCCTTGTCAATAGTTAGTGCTAGCAGACACACAACGGGCCTGGGAAGCAGAGTGATGTTAAACTGCTTTGAGCCTGTTATCACCAGGCTTTGGGTTTGTGGCTTGTGCCTTTTTTAAAAGCAGGCCACCAAAAAGGTCACTCCACGCTTGGCTCCTTTTCATTAGTTTTGCATTTAGCAGGATTGTTCTTTATCCCTTCCATTCTCCCATTGATCCGGGAGGAGAGGAGGCACAGAGGGAAAATGACAAACAGGCTGCATTTGTCCCTTCCCTTCTGTCATTTGTTTCACGGGTAAGTGAGTAGAAATGAAGACAGCATGTTCCACGCCGAGTGCTGGGAGCACAGAACATGGCCTCCAGCTAGAGCACAAATAATTTCTATGCATGATGAATCCTTTCAATAACAAGGGCCCTGCTAATGTGGGATCAAATCACAGTCATTAGCTCTTGGCACTGCTCTTAAAGTGATATAGAAATCCAAGCAGCATCCAGCCATGCTCCTGTAGCACACACACACTAGCCAGGATTTCAGCTGGCTATTTACTTTTCTCATCAATGCGCTGGTATAATTAGATAAAAAAAAATCTGATAGGATAAACTGCTAGAAACAATAACCTGCTTAAGGAAATGATGGATCATTCTGAAATAAGGGGCTGTGGTGTGGATCTATTGATGGATGAATTGATTCTGGGACTATTTCAAGACCTGTGGCCCTGTGTGATGGATGATTTTCTATGGCAGGTAACAAACTATTGAAACAAAGCCATATATTCTAGTTCTTCTGATTTTCAGTCACCAGTGCCTTTTGAAACCATGGTACTCACAGGAGGAGTCACACTTACTGCAGCAAAAATACTTTCAAACTGAGTTCAAGTTCTTTGACCATGATCCAGAAGCTTCACAGAGTCATTTAGAAGCATTTCTTGTTGCCTCAAGCCATCCTTTTCTTTTTAATTCTTTTGTATTATTATTTTTACATAGGTAGTAGTTATATAATTTATAATACTATTATTCAGTATTTGATCAATTGAAAAATTTTATTAATATCCTGCAATGTGTAAATTATATATTCTCTTAAAATCCTCAAATAATTACTTTGTCTAAGTTAAGCGAATATAGTATTTTATTTTTAAACACCACTTTCTTGCAAGATTTTTTTTTTATTATTTGCACTTGCTTTCAGTAACTGTGCATCCATAAAGATATTTCACATTTTATTCTTAATGGATTTTTTAATGAAAAGAAAACCAGTAATTAGTAAAGAATTCTACTTAGATGGATGCTTCAGTATTCCCCATGTTACTGTTCTTTAGGGAACAGCGAGTACATGGCAAAATAGATACTACTATTTTATAAATGAGGTTCACAGAAAATTAAACTTCAGCCTGTGTTGCACGTTCTCTCAGTCCAGATAAAGGATGTCCCCTGCCCCCTGTATATATTTTTGGCAGTTCCTCCCCTGGAATAATTACAACTTTCATAAATTCTCACGGCACTATTGGATTTGCTAGTTTGATGCAGGGCTGAGATCATTGGTCTGTTCAGAGTTTGTCAAGTTGAAATGGGCTCCATTTGTTACCCAATTAGGCTGGAGGAAAGGGCAGGTTAATGAGTTTCCTGGGAGTGCCAGTGGGACAGTGAGCACGGGCTGCCCACTGTCTCCACAGAGCCCCTGAGAGCANGAAGGTCTCTTCCAACCGACACATTCTGTGATTCTGTGGTTCTGTGATTCTCTCAATTCCATATAAAAGCAGTGCTGAAGCAGTCTGGACCAAACTGAGCCAAAAAGTGAGGATCAAGAGGGATAACATTTTAAAGTTGGTTGAATCCACACTTCTTTTGAAAACAAGTTTTTAGGATGCTGCCATATGATCTCTGGAAGAATACATGTTCTCTTCCAAACCTATTACACTGACTTTCTGTGCAACCCTGATTAAAATAGAAGACGTATTTTGGAAGCAAATTCCAAGTGATTTTCATATCTGCAAAGAGAATGTAATTATTTTTTAAATGCCTTGACTTTTTCCTCATCCAAAAAAAACCCCATAAGCCACCCACCTTCAATGCTAAATGATGGCTCATCTCACTGCTAAAGTTATAAACCAACTGGACACCATTGGTGACAACATCTGAATACATCTGTGCTCCTTCTTCTGGGATTTACTACAAAAACTGATCAGTGCAAGAGGACTCTGAGCAGCAGAAGGGAAACATGGTGCCTCCACACAGCTGATTGCACATTTGTGTCTAATGACAAAGCTTAGAGAGCAATATGACCACTTTGTTATTTAGGAACACTGGATTCTGTTCTGGAAAACACCTTAGAAATCACTATATGGAGCTCTCCTCTGTTGCAAGCTACCATATTTTACGTGTTCCCTGTAATAAACCAGAATTAATTTGCTGTAATTTAATATGAAGATCAAAATTAGAACAATATTTTCATCTTCTCTTCAGTAAGTTTGTTTCATCTAAAAGAAAAATCACAGCTTGAGCTGTGTAATCTCAGCCAAAGATAAATCTCAGTTTATTATGTATCAAGACTTCCTGGGAAGCCATTTGGCTGAATTAAGCTCATCCTTCCTTTTTTGTGACAACTCATGTCATGACATTAAAGGTCATGTTCCTTCCTTTCTGTCACTTTAAATTATGCCATCAATATCAAGAAGTGATTCAACAGAGAATGTAATAAATGCAACAGAATTATTAAAATCATGCTGGGTGGCTGCTTTTCATACCTTCCTGCAGCTCATTTTACCATTTCAGCCAACACTTTGCATTCTTAAGAGCAAAAACAGGTGCCTTGAATATAATAGGGAATAAGTTGAGGATGCAAGTCTGGGGAGGAGGAGTAACTCAAATTCCAGTCACGCCGTGCCCATAATGGCAGCAATAGCACCAAACACATTCATTAAGGAAACATTCAGTTACCCTCTCTTTGCAATCGCGTTTGAAATGATTTAGCTCAACACTCTATACCCAAAAGCATACATCTGGACCAAAATAAGAAATAAATAATTTAAAGGGATGAAAGTTTATTGAAAACATTTGCATCTGACTCAATCAAGCGTTTAGTTGTTACTTTTCAGTATCACTGTTTTACTTCCGTGTTGTTCTTTGGCTTTTAAATGAGAAATTTAGGTTTCATTTTTCAAACAAAGCACTTTTCTGTCTCCCCCACCTTCTGGCAGAGAGTCCCAATCTCATTGCTAGGAGATGACTTGGAGTTCCCTACAAGAAACACAAATTGAAGGAATAATCCAACTGTAAACACACCATTTATGTTAATTGTTGTGAAAAACCAACCTGGAGAATTAATTGCCACACAGCAGCAGAATGTGTGCTCCCCTCGTCAGAGAAAGCAGGAGGAACTCTGGGAGAAGGAAATGAAACAATATATTTTTTAATGTAGCTGCAGATTGAGATATGGCTCTTTTCCACAGGTTTAATTAGTATGGAGGCAGAGATTCCCACTTTGTAATTTCTCTTCCTTAATTGATTCATAGTTCTATTTTTGAGTTAAAGTTCTGCACCCAACTACACACATTACATGTCCCAGGAAGCAGGAACAAAGTCATTTGAAGAAGAGCTGAGCAGCTCACTGTGGCATGGATAGAGGTGGCTAAAAGATCTGTTGTTTAAATAATATGAAATACACTTAACAAGGGCGTGGGGAGCAGGAATGTCAAGGAATAAGAACCTTTCAGTAGCACTGGAGTTGGAAAAACCAGGGGAAAAATATAAAGAACTGACTGAAGGGCACAGCAGTGAAAAGAGGGATGAGAGGAGGGGAAGGGGAAAGATGTCCTGAGGCAGCAGGACAGGGAATAAAGGCAAAATAAAATTTCACACAGATACAATACCTGGAGTCCACCTCAGCCAGGGGACTGTGCTCATGCTTTTCAGATAAGTGAGGTCTGGTGGCCCTTCTTGCCTCTCCCACCTGGAACTACATTATCTTTGTGCCTGCAGCTCCCAGCAGGATTTCTACCACGTGCTGAAACATTTCTCTTACCCTTCCCTTTGTACACAGAAAGGACCTTCCCACCTTGCATTTTCTCCCCTCCAAGGCTGAGGTGAGGGATGGACACATTCAGTACTGAGAGCCACTTACTGCACAGAATGCTTTTTCTTCTTGGTAAAAGAGGTAGATAGAATATTTTTAAATGCAGCCTGAAAATCCATTTTACATCCAGAATGTTGCAGCAACTTCTATTCTTGTTTAGCACATTCTTTACTCTTTTTTTGTCACTCTGATCTTTTCAAGACCATGCAGTGAAATCATTGTGAGCTGCTGTGTTCAGTTTTCAGCCACACAGACCTTTTCCTGCCTAGGAAGCAATGACTTTAAAACTGCCTCTTCTTTCTCCTCAGTAATTCCAGCCAATATCACTTTAGAAATTTAGATGTAAACAAAGCACCAGGACCCTCTGTGTCTCCCAGCCAAGCCTCACCTCCAGAAAAACCAAGGCAGATCTCAGAAACTCTTTTGTGTATAAGTCAATTCAGGTGAATCTTCTCAATTAAGTCAGTATTTCAATTATAAAGCCAGCAACTACTCACATGTGAAGTTTTACAGTATTAAACCCACTAAAAAATGACGATGATGCAGAGCCATCAAGCTGTATTATAGGCTTAGTTCTCAAAATATTTGGATTTTATTAGCTCAGCAATGAGGCTTCCACTGCATGCTGATCATTCATTAATGCACCTCTCCTTAGAGAGAGGACCGAGTCAAACATGCTCCTTCTAATTTGATTTTGAAGGAACATATATAATATATGTGAACTACATATAGTTTTGGACCTCAAGAAATAATCAGCAGTACCTCATTGGACCGTGATATTCCGCAGGGAATCTGACACAATGAAGAGAAAAAAAAAACTCTGAATAATTTACACTGAAATCTGCTTGATTTACCACCTTCTGTTCCATCTCTGTGGGAGATAGCTATGGCAATGAATCCTCACAGTAAATCTACATTTAACAAAAGAAGTTACTAAGCTCCAAAGACTGGCCAGTCCAACTTTAATAATTCCAACAAGGAGATAACTAAATCCCAGAGAGTCCAAGAAAGAACACAGAGAGCTGTTCCACTGTCTGATTTAACCACAGCTGAGTCACCACAAGGCTGGGATGGACCTGACCCCGTTGTGTCAGAAAAACACAGCACAGAGACTCCCAGGCCAAGGATCTTGCAATCAAAGTGAAAAAAAGGATTAAAAAGGAACACTAGAATCCAAGGAAAAAGGAAACAAAAGCACAGCATTAGTAAGGGCTGCAGCAAGCCCTGCTAGTGCTAAATGTCTTCCAGCAGAGAAAGGTTTGAAGGAGCACAGAGGAGGAGAGGGACACATCTTCCCAGGGGTTTGCAAGGAGCCTTTGCAGGGTCAGGCTGCCCCAACAGCTCATACTGAGCTGGGCAATGCTGGTATCACCTACCAGTGTTCAAAATGCCAGATTTGAAAATTTCCACCGGTTCTGGAGGCGAACACTTGGACACTCACACAGGGAAAAATGCCCCTGAACAAGCAAAGCATTTGCCAGAAGACAGCAGGAGTAAATGCTGAGCAACATCCTCAGGTGGTGCAGCCCAACTTTTAGAAAAGATTCCTCCTTAAGAAAACGGAGGACATTTAATGCATTTTTGAACTGTTGAAAAAAAAAACAAAAAAAAACAAAATCAAAACCAAACACCATTTAGGTTCTTAAAATCCTACTGCTTAACAGGAGATGAAATCTTGAATATTCATTATCTTCCTGAATTGGAATGAGCGTTGGAAAATGAAAAAATCAGGAGATGGCAGAAACAGGGAAAACAGCCAGACTTCCTCTGTGTGAAACATATGTGTCAGTTTTGTTGAAAAATAAGGAGAAGGAAGTTCTTCAAATTGCAGCCCACAGGTGACTGTTTACACGCACAAAACTCATGCCCGGTCCTCGCCTTTCCTGCAGCTCATTCTCTGAGGTCAGCTCAGGCATTAATTACACAAATGACCCTGCTGCTTACAACAGGAGCAGGGATCATCCCACGCTTGGGAAGGCAGGAATTTGACCTTGGAGAAGTTTCTGACTGCAGTGCTGGTTCCTGATGGATGCACTGAGCAGTTCCTCACANCCACGCCTCGAACCACTGGTGCTGGGGATTTTCAACCCTAATCAACAAATCGAGTTCTTAAAGATCAGCTTTAGAAAGGATGTTTATTAAAGCTCTTCTCAAACAAAGGTGTGAAAGATTAAAAATAAAGCAACTGCTGAAGGAAAGGAATGCAGAATGTGGTGCTGAAGAGGATGCTAAGAAACAGAGATCCAGAAATTACTCTGCTCAGGCAGAATATTTGGCTTTTATGCAAAGTTTCAATGGCCAGGTTTAGTGAACTGTTTTTCTCAAGGTCCAGAACTCAATCAGAATTGTAGGCACACAGAACTAGAGGCATTCAGATGTGGCTTTCCCATTAAAAAAAAGCCCCAAACAACTCAAAGGGATTCCATCATTTTGTATTGCTGTTATAATTTAAGATATTTATGAAGGAGAGAATATTGGCACTCTGTATTTCTTATTAAATTAATTGTTTAATGTATTATCATTATTCTGATTGGAAGACTGAGTTCTGGAATAGCCTCTCCCCCTTCTTTGGGGGAGAATAATAATTCTGATTACCTGCAGGAAAAAAGGACATGGGTGTTTTAATGGAGATATGTTCAGGTTCTGCTGAAATACCATGACAACCTTCAGAATTATTCACTTTCAAAGCTATTCCAGAATAATCTGTAAAGTAACATCAAATATTTCATACCATTTTGGCAGAAAATGAAAAGTGTTCCATTTCATGCTTAATTTATTTTGTAATTATAAATCTGTTGGTAAACAGTACCATAATAGGCTTTGCTTTGTGCCTGCTTTATGCTTCTGAACTCTTGGAGTTTTAATATGTTTTCAATACAAAAAAACATGATAATAACTGCTCCTGGAAATGACTGGCTGGATGAGTTCATCCCTAAGTAAATTTTAGCATTAATCAAATATACTTGGTGGTAAGGGACATTTAAAAAACCAGATAGAAAACAGTCTGGCAATTTTTAAACATCAGAATAATAATAGAGGTAATAATTTATAACTAGAACAGTTTAATATTAATGCTATCATAGCAATAATCTTTTTAGAAAAACAGGAAGGCAATTTTTAATTAAAACCACTTTTTGTATAAAATTGTTAAACCAGCACATAGGTGACATCTCACAAAGCCACTGTCTCATATTTTACCTACTCCCTCTGCTGTACTCCTGAAAATGAGAGTTTTGGCTTTCCCCTGATGTATCAGTGAGTGCTTTGGCTTCCTGTTGCTCTTTTTGAAGTTTCACAAACACTTAAGATAGTGGGGGTTGGTATTTCAACATTTATATTACCAAAATTACAGGATGTTAATTCATTAACAGACAGCCTTTGCTGTATTCAGGCAGGAACATCTTTCCTTTTCCTTCTTTGAGGCAGCACATTCTCCTCCCTAAAGCAGGAATAAGCACTGTCTGTGCAACCACACACAACCAATCATCAACAGAGCCTTCCTACCTAGATATGAAAAAAATATACAAGTAATTAGAAATACATTTTGAAAAATAGCCTGTCTTCTATGAATTTTGCTCGTGTCTGCCCTCATCCTTTGTTGCTGAAGGTATCAGCACGCCCTCTACTATTTGTAGCATACTCTGAGTAATTCCACATTTGCCAAGCTGTTAACAACTTCACCCCCAGCTCCCACCAGAGCCATGGATTCGCAGAACACACGGATATTGGAACTTGTGCAGCAGCAGAAACAAGCACAAATATTTGCAAGGGATCAGGAAGCCTCCCTGGTACAGGGACAAGCATTAGGAAATCCTGGCTTTGCATACGAGATTAGGAGTTCGGTTTACACGTCCTTACACACAAATTCACCCAGGCTGGTGTTTCAGCTTAGGTCAAGAGGAAAGTTCAAGTAGTCAGCTCCTTTCTGCCATTAAATAATTTATCAGCACAACTGCACAACACCCACCAAGGCTCTTCCAACATTGCACCCAGAGTGAAAAAGGGAAGTCTGCCTTTGAGGAGAGCTGCTCCCGCTCCTGAGAAAGGGGCTGTGCTGGAAATACAGATGTTTATGAAGTAGAGTGAGCACTGTGGCAATTTCTCACTGAAATCTGTCAGGACTGCACAATCCTGAGGATGTGCTTTTAGGAAGGGAAGTGGTAACTTCGTGGTCACTCCAATAAATCAAAGCTGCACAGAGTGACTCTAACTGCAGGAGAGAATTCTCTCAGAGCCTCCCTCTCCCAGCAAACCTGCTCTTAAGAAACACTCAGGAAGGGACTGCAGAATTTAATAGTGCAATATGTGTTTTAAATAGTGTGCAAGAAGAAAAAAAAAAAAGAGTATGCAGGTGTGTAGGTATAGAAACTGAAGTCAAAATTCTATCAAGAAGTTAAGGTTCTTTTTGCATAAACACAGCCCACAAACTTCTAAAAAAAATGTCTTACAAGTATTGTCCTTGATTTGTAACAGAATATTTTATAGAAAATCATATAATAAGTAATCCTTCCAGGCTTACTTCTTTCTATATTTACTGGAGGAGTAAATACCTTTATTTTATATTTATACCTTTCTGTATGCAAACATCTGGCTTTATTTTTCAAATTCCAGTTTATATCCCCTACTTTCTGTCAAGACTTAAAACTGATTAAGATAATGCTTTAGTTCTCATTTTGTTTCTTAGAAACACTTTAATACCTTTTGATGTCAGGACTAAGGCCAAGCTGACAACTTGTATTTTGTTGTATTTTAAACTAACTTCTGTTATGGAGACTTAGGAAAGAAACAGCCGCTTATAGAATTTAAATTCCATGTTAAAATTCTGCAGTATGTTAAGAGATGGAAGTTTCAAAATCTAGTTATTAATTTAGGATGCAATTACATTACTTTAATTTATAGAATTTACTACTTTATTATAAAATTAATTGAATTATTCCATCTATAACAAGAGAAATAAAAAACGAAATTGCATAATTGCAAAATTTATTCGTGAGCACATTGTTGTATGAAATAAACCTAACATTTTAGTTGAGCTCAACATGGCAGTTCAAAACTTTTCATCATTACCTCCATAAATTTTCCAAGAACTGATTAGCCGTCACTCATCCTTTGCTATTCACCTGAAAATAAAAAGAGCCTCCAAACTGCAATTCAGGCAGAAGGTCTAAGGAATTGATTATGAAAGCAATAGTCAAATGGAAAAAGGGAATGGTTTTGAAATCATAATGGACAAGTCAGCATTGAAAGCCAGTGACAGTGGAGCTCTTTTCTTTTCCCTTTAATCCCATCCTTCCCTGAACTGCAAACATAGCAGGGCGAAAATCTGCTGATAGAATAATTTATCTATAGAGATAACAAACAAATATAGCACTTATGCCTCTGTCTATGTATCTGCACATGTATATGAACAAAAGCAATTAAAGGAAAAAGTGTATTTTGCTGGGTAACTTCTTTGCAGCAAATTGTTCTCCCAACTCTATGATAAGTTATTAAAGTCATCCTAATTTATGTATTAATAAAATATGCAAAGAACACACATGCTATCTCTGTGTTAACTCAGTACACAGGGATCCTGATAACAGATTTTACTTTTGTCATTTCTTTCCTTTGTTCTCTTCATAAGCATATATTTAATTCCAAAATTCTTCGTGGAACTCTCTCTACACTACAAAAAATGGCATTAAGAAAAATCTTTCTCCATAGCTATGAGGAACATTTTTTGGTATATTGTGTTCACAACAGTGCTTTCAGAAAGGAACCAATCCTTTGTTCAGGGAAAATGCTGGGAATTGTTCCTAGGAAGAAAAACTTTTTTAAAAATATGGAACTTACAGTTAGTCATGTCAACTTATAAAAATGTTTGGATCAGTAACCCTCCTGTGCCTTAAAAATTCTGAGAATTTTAAACTCTAAGTGTGGCTTTCCATGATCTGCAATGTCGACCCCGCAGAGAGGACTTTACTAAACTGAAACACCAGGCTTAGGAGCACAGGAGTCTTGATGCCAAAGCTTCTCATTAACATAAAATCAAATTGCAGGTGTCTTCAGGCAATACAACCCCCCCCAAACTGTACCTGACCCCGGGTCTGTGTGGTCAAAATGTGCACAGGACTTCAACTGGATTGATTGAGAAAGGCTCTAAGTTTATTTTCCCTGTGTCATCCAAGTAGAAGGTCATTTAAAAATCCTTTAGGCTGTGCATTTTAAATGATTTTTGTCATGAGAAATTAATTTACAGGCTTATGGACTCTGCAGAAATGATAGATTTCTAAAGACTTTTTGAGCAGTGAATAATGAACTTTGCCATCCTCCTCAACACTGACTGATTTAGTTTCCTGAATAAGTGAGGCAAGTGGTGGTCTTATCTCTGTGCTGAGGTCAAACGATTTCTGATTGGATGCAGCAGGAATGAAAGAAAAATTTCTGCCTTCTAACCCATCAGAACTCAGCACAAGACCAGATCACTCTCTTGTACAGCAGCACAGTTCCATCTGAACGTCCCCAGAAGGAATTCTCAAGAATTATAAAGGAGACCTTGGCTAAAATCTGTCAATGCAAAGCAAGAATTTTATTTCCTCTCCACACCAAAACAAAAAAAAATGTTTGAGAACTAAAGGTGTTGATTTTCTTCATATTTTGACACAAACCCAGGGTCAAGTTTTTAATTTTTTAAATCAAACCTCCCCCTTTAACATTGAAGACTTTGTATCTAAATGCTGTAAAGACTAACATTTGGGATTACTTTTTTCATCCTAATATTTCCTTCATTAAATTCTCTGCATCAATGCACAACAAATAAAACATTTTGTATCTCTGACACTGAAAGTTGCTTTAGAGAATTTGACAGTCATGAGAAGAATTAAATCTGTGGCATCAGCTTGAGTTTGGTAATGGGCCGAAACCTGGAAAGCTTTGATGGTTTAGAGGTGTAATCCTAAATCCAAATCAGCAGCCAGCACAGCCAAGGCTGACTTCTTCCTATATATGTTTATTTATATATATGCATTTATATATTTCTAACAATTTTGCTCAATTCCCACTTTGCAGCTCCAAATGTCACCTGCTCCCAGCAGTCACACTCCAGCCGTGTTGCCCCCTGCCATTATGCATTATGAATTCCATGATTCTTCAGAATACATGAATTTATGGCCTCACTTTTGTCCCCAACCCAGCTACACGTTGATGAATGAGATCTCAGACTAGATAGGTAAATAGAAAGAAGGTGAAGGATGGGAGCTTGCAATGTATAATTTATTATAAGTACCACAAAATACCAGTGCTGAGAGAAAACAAATTATTGGCTTCTCATGCAGTGACCATGAGAAGGTGATAAATATTTTATTATATAGTACTCATCAGACATTTGAATAGCTCATCTGTCCCATTTATGCCAGCTAAAATGAATTCAACCTATCAGTGGCAAATGTATTTTTAATGTTTTGCAACCTTCTGTGGAAGGGGCAGCTAAAAAGTCCCTCTTCCCAAGAATCACATTTTTCATTTGATTGAACACTGTAAACTGTTTATTCTTGAAGAGGTTTTTCCTGTTCAAAGCCCTTTACATCTCACAGAAAATTCATGTCCAATGTTCATTCTACTTTCTAGGAAGCAGAAGTTACCAAAGCTGTTTTCCAAGCTGTGACAACCTGATCTTTTGATGGGGAAACACTTGCCTCATGCTAAAATTAAAAACATTTGGAAACACCCACGGGCACTCTTTGCTTCAGAGAAGAAAAGTCGAGCCAGATAATTCCAAGTGGCCTTTTGTGAGAAACACAATCTTGAGAAATCAGCAATTATCTGAATTCAAAAGGCTCGTTTCAGTTGAACTGGTCAAGACTCTGCACATTTACTTCCCAGTGGAGAGCAGAACTTCCAGAGATATTGAGGAGCTCCAAGAGGGGCATGAAGCTGTAAGAACCTGCTCCAAATCCCTCATAAGAATGAGCAATTGGAAGTCCTTTCTTTATACCAAGCCTCTGTTACCCTCCTTGGAATACAGCAAATGCTTCCAAAGTTCTCCTTCAGCTGTCTTACTGTTCTTGACTGCAGTACTATCAACTATTATGACCAAAAAAATAAGACCAGGAAATTTGAAATTCCTGGTTCCAGGTCTCAATTTACTTTCCAGAATGAACCTCTTGTAGGCATTAGGGCTGAGAGCCATACTGCCCCTAATCCTGAATAAATCCTTGGGTTTGACATGGGCTCCTCTAAATCAGAAATCAAGACTAAAGGATTCAAAAGACTTTTATGTAAATTCTCTCCTTTCCCTTCTGGAACTTCCTATATCAGGAATCATCCAGGATGAGGAGCTATAAACTGCATCTTGTTAGTGTTGACTTCTGACCCTAAACTTTTCAGAAATATAGGAATCAACCAGAAATAAAGAATGGAAAATTCAACTCTACTTATCCCAAACCCATGCTTACATATATGAATATCTCACTTATTTGGACATGCAGCTTCTATTTTTCCTAGCCCTCTCTTTATTCTGGCCTTCCAAAACCACTTCTCTCTCTAAAACTTTGCTAACACTGCCTGCACTGAACTTCCACAGGCAGTTCTTCTTTCCCCTGGCTTTATCCCTCAGGGATGGAATGGGCAGGAAAACACAAAGAATTGAGAGTCCTGAAAATACAACTACCAACAGTTATTTAAGGGCTGGCTTTTGGGTTCAGAAACAGGGAATTCCTTTCATTTCTATACATCCCTGATATCCTTTGACTTGCATCCCTTATAATCATCTCTCTGTTGCCATGGTGCAGATGAAGCTCTCAGTTGTGAGCGGGCTCAGCGTCTCTGCACTGACAATAACAAAGAACACAGATGGCCACTGCTATTATTCCCACTCCCTCTGTGTCCTTGTGCACTTGATGGAGCCTGGAAAAATGTCTGTGTTACTCCACCCATATAATATTGACCACCACAAAAGCTGCTGGAGCAGCAATAACAAGATGGAACACAAAGAGTTTCAAAAAATTTCTGCCTCCCGGTAACAAAAATACAGGAGCTCCAACGTCAGAGACAGAGGGTCCAATAAAGGGGATTGAAATGAAAGAAAAACCAGGAAAAATATGCTTTGATAACGCCTGCTTGGATGAAGCAAGGTCAGAGAACCAGCAGTAACTCAGGACTGTTGATGGAGCTCAGTTCTCTGATCCTTTTTGATTAAATCACCATTGACACAACGTGTAACATAAAAAAAGCCAAAAATGGCAGAGTGCCAAAAACCATCAGCTGCTGAACGAGCTGATTCATCAAAATACTGCAGAGAACGCTCCATCCTTTTGTGCTGCCCATACCCTGATGGAGTACCCTGTCCTCCTGAGAGTTTTCAGGGAATTCTGTCTTAGTTCTGTCTGGAGAAAAGGTTTCTCTGGTGAAAGCAGAGTGTTTTGTACACCAGTAGTCAAAGTATGTTTATCAAATCTGAAGGATAAGGTTAGCAAATAATTCTTGTTAACCAAACGACTTTGAGGTGTCAAAATCCTCTTGGGAGTTGCCAAATATCTAAAACTCAGAACAGCTGAATTTCAAATAAACCAATTTTAATCTAAAAGTCAGTTTCAGCGGGAAAAAAAAAAAGGATGAAACAGAATTTTTGCCTTAGTACTTTGTGTTTGGACACCCTGATTCTGCTCCCCTGCATATTCCAAAGGACCCCAAGTTTAGCACTGTTTCCCCTTTTTCCATGCTGTATTTTGGGGATGAAAGCACAGCATTCTAATGTGCCATTTATCATTATGTTAAACTACATCAAAATGGGACCAACAGTTTATCTTTAATCCATTGAATTTTTTTTGATTCTTGTTTCTGTTTGACAAGAGCAAAAGGCAAAGTCTGAGGTGTGCTCCAATATGCAAGCCAGGGACATAATTTACACTATTTGAAGTAGAATTTATGATAGACACAACTGGTTTTGAAGGTTATTTTCCTTAAAGAAATTATTTTCTTCTGATACTCGACTGTTTTGCATTTAGCAGCGAGTGATTTATGAAGGAAATCAGTTAAATATTAGAAGTTCTGTATTTTTATAGTTCATTTTTTCTCAATTCCATATATGCTTTTGCTCTCTCATGAATTCTGAGCTCTGTATACAGTAATCATTCTTTCTAACAACCTAAATATGTACTGCATTATTTGTGAATTAGAGAGCAATTTATTTAGGAATTTCAGAAAATTACTTTTCTTCTGGGTGCTATTTTGCAATCTGTCCATTTTGTCTTTTATCTCCAATGGTTTCTGTGTGACGTGAGCCTTAAGAGATATTTCATACAGATGTGAATTGCAGGATAAAAAAAAAAACAGTTTCAAAGAAAAGATCAAGCTTTGATTGTGGCCAGAAGAAAAAAAATCTCGATGAAAACAAGGCAAAACTAAGGAACAAAATCTTGTACAGGGCTGCTTTATATAAATATATCTCTATAATGAGATGCCCACAGCCACACAAGCCTGGATCTGACAATCAGTTCCAACACCAGTATGAAGCAGGATTGTTCCAGCATCCTCTTAAATCTTCTTTCAGAAATTTCCACACTGAGATATATTTTTCCTAAGAATTAGAAGATTCCACCTGACCCTTAAACGTTCATTCAGGTGGGTTTTGTGAAATGTGTTCTTCACATATCAAAGTTAAATAAGCATTAAAGGCTCAGTTCAAGACTCACACACCCACTGGAGGCACCTGGTGCATAACTTTAAATAAAATATGGCCACAAAAAGATCATTTACTTTACACAACAAGAAAAACTTGGCAAACTACATCATCCACACTAGCTAAAGAGAAACATATTTGTGCTTCACATTTAGTGTGCTAATGTGCAGCAAAGTAAGCAATTAACACTGAGATGTGAGATCGGATTTAGCACTTCTTTTTCATGTATAACCCAGGTGCCAAAAAGGCCACTTGAATTTCTTTTGCCTTCTCCTGCCTCACCCTACTGAATGCTGCATGCAGTAGCAAAGAAAACAAAGGCTTTTGTACCTCCTCCCTAACAAATAAGGTGAATTTGAGGATTTCAAGGGTCTTGACCAGAACCTAAGAAGCCTTTCTTAACCTGGAAGTAAGGTTAACTCTGTGCCAAACCTGCAAATTTTATAACACAGTTTATACAGAAATTGCAGCCATGCAGCATATGAAGAAACCAACCCACTGGAAGGAGGAAAGTCTTCTATCCAGCTGGTCTGGGGCTAAAAACAAACCCATCCCACCATCAGAACTATTTTTGTCCTGGCTAGCAGCCACACCAACACCCTTCCCAAGGCTCCTGTCCTCTCCCTCATCACGTCCCATCCACTGGCTGAGAGCTGGTTTTGCACAACCCCTCAAACCTTTCCTTCCACAGGAAAACTCCCCAGTTTGCCTCTCCCAGCAGCTCCAGTCTCTCCTGAGCTCCTCTAGGAGCCGACAGAGACAGAACAAGCTCTTGTGTCTCTCTGTTGACCCTGTTTCAGTATGTGCCAAGCCAGAGATTAACAACTCTTTGTATTTTTTTTCACATAAAACGTCCCGTGACCACACACTGGCAAATGGCTGTGGATCTAATTCATTGATGGTAACCTATCTGCAATCTGACTATGAGAAAATGTTGGTGGAAATGCTGTTACCTGGAGTAACAACTTCAGATTTACTCAGCACTAACACGAATGTCAGGCCCGACTAAGTGGTGGGCCAAAGCAGGAAAACAGCATCAAATGCACATCCAACAGGAAAACAGGCTGGAGGCACATCCCCAGAGAGTGGGGAAGAAGACAAGCAAACCAACAGAAAACCAAGATGCCCTGAATTAGATTCTCTCTGGACTGTGAGAATCCAGGCCATCCAATCCACATCGTGAATATTACCCTCACTCACGCAGCTCAATGAGTGAGGTTTTCTTGTCTAGAAGAACCCATTTAATAGGGAGAGTTTCTTTGCTTGAGCTTTTTGCACAAGACTCGTGTGCATAAACTGTTCTGGAACTCAGTTTGGGAAATTTGTAAACAATTTACACCCATGTTTAACAAAAACCCTGGCCTATGACTCCTGTGTGTGTGTTTTTGGAGTCAAACCTTTTTACAGACTCTTCAGTGACATTTAATTAGAAGTCTGGGTGGCACATTCAACCTCATGTCAGCAAAATACTTTGTGTAAACAGCAGCAAGCAAACTTCAATGGGTTTATTTACCACACAGTTAATAACCTGGGTGAACTATTTATCTTGGGTCTAATATTTATTTTGGCGGAAAACTTGGTACACATCCTTTATTCTTTTTGCCTCTCATATGTACGGAAATTTTAGAAATATCCATTGACAAATAGCAAAGTTCAGAACCTTTTCCTGAAAATAAACACTGCTCTATTGCTTTTGTATCAAAATGTTACTAAGCACTGAATTCACTCAACAAAAAAACATAAGGTTCTCTTGCTGTCTCATACTCACATCCTTCACTTCTTTTAAACACACAGAAAAGCTCTCAAGAGAACATGTAAGCACCCTGAATTACTTTATTTTCAGTAAAATCCAGCAGTAGTACTATAGTAACCATCTTCACCACGATTAATGTAGGAAACATTTGGAAAACATGTTATTATTATTCTAAATTACATTTGCTTGAGTTAATTTTCATGCGTGGTTACTAAAAGATAAAGGGCTCTGAATCGTTAATTGCAACGTTCATCCCTCTGAGATGAGATGAGATTTGAAGAACAAGTGCATGCTGCTGAAAGGCTTTCAGTTTGAGAATCTGCAAACTAAAGAAAAGGGTGCAGTGTGTTGTACAAGTCAGTCTCCAGGCTATCAAACCCAAAGATTCCAGCGCCAGTGACGTCCTTAATTAAAGATTTCTGCTAAACTTCAAGTTCAGAATGTACTTCCAGCTTAATGCTGTGACAGAAAACTGTTTTATTCTGCACTTTTGTACTGTTTTTCCTCTTATCACTAGTGCTGAGTGTTAAACCCTCCCTTGTCCTACAGCAGCATTATCTGTAATGCACACTCTCATCAGGTTGTGATAAATTAAGATGCACTGGGATTATTAATCACAGCACAGAGGGACTGGGCAGTGCTTCTCGCTGTAGATTTTGCAGATTGTTCTAGTGGCACCTTTGGAAATCCTGATCCTCAGCCCATGCAGTCCCCAGGAAATAGTTTGTATATAAAGAGAAGTACACAGATGGGATAGAAAATGGAATTGGAAAAGAATTTGGGTAAAACATCAGACTTCCTCTCCTGTAACTTCCACTGCTGCATGTGATTGATCCTACAAAAGACAGAGGATCAGGGACCAGATTCCTTTCCTCTGGTGACAGAGGAAGCATCCAAGCAGGACCTGAATGTTTCATAGACAGAAAAGCACATTTTCTCCAGTCCTTCTCAGTGACAGCCAGTCTAAGTAGCCAGAAGAAATAACTTTCCTGTTTGTAATCAGCTATAGCACAATTACACTTTCCATGCAATGATTAAAGCTCAAGAGAATTTGGAGATGATTAATTCCAATAAAACAGTAGACTTTGCATCTGAATTTGTGCATTGCTGCACAAAATTTTTCAATAGCAGTCAAGTAATTTTCTATTTGGCCCATAATAGCCCTAAAATCCTAAATATCAGCACCACAAACCCCAAGTTCAGGTTCAATCACCATTGATTTTTGATAACCAGCACAGTTTGAAAATGCATCTACTGAAAATATTCAATAATTCATTTTGCATTCTGGAATGTGTGAAGTGTGATATTTATCAGTAAATCAGGAAAAAAGATTTAACCCTACAGGTGAATATGTTGCTGAAAATAGCCCCTCTCTGTGCTTCCAACCCTGCTTTTGCAACCTTGCAGTTTAATTATTCCATGCTTCAATATCCCAAAGGCAACGATGCATTTTTCAAAAGTTATTGGATCGTAATCAGTGCTTTCAACCAGACTTCCAGACAAAGCCTACCCAATACCTTATTTATTAATAATGGCACATACTTTGATTTATATTGTATGCATTCTGCAAAGAAGCAGCCTGTCTCTGGTGGAAAGCAGGCTCCCTCATTTAGTGGATAAAGATGTTTCACCTTCAGCCCAGACAGAGCTACTGAGGAGTCAGAGCTGTGGGTTTGGCTCTGTAGGAAAAGAACAGGGAAAGGATAAAGGAAAGGGAAAATTTGGAATAGGGAGAATGCAGGGATTGCAGAGAATTGTGCAAAGTTGCCAAGATCAGGGCACAGTTGCCACGTGCCAGGTTTCACCCTGGCACTGTTCATTCCGTGACTTCAAGGAGCATCTACTCAAATTGGCATTTTCTGTTCTCTCTACAGAACTGTCCTCTCCCTTTTTCTAATTCCCATGTGATTGGAGAAACAAGGATCACCTTGATCCTTGTTCACCTCCTCAATCTGCTCTAATTTCACCAGCAAAGATATTCTTGGAATTTGCTTTCCACAGCTGAGAGTTTATTTTCCTTTCTGCCACTTCAGGCTTTCATCTACGCTCAGAGAATATTCCTTCATAAACTGCAATGAGACTTCAGCTGGGGAAAAAAGATTTAAAGGCCACAAGAAAACTGAAAGTCCTGTTTTTCTTTATGAAAAGCAGATTGGTCATTTTGCCTGTTTTACAAACCACTCAAATATAATGAATCAATTTGTGCAGTTTTAGGAGAAACCGTGAAATTGTTCCAAAAGAAAGTAAGAGTGTTATAAATGGACAGAAAGAAGGAAAGAAAGCCCAGACAAATTTAAAAATACATTACTGGCATCCACTTCATGGCATCTGACTTTTTGGAAACTCTTTTATACTTAATACATTCCACTGACTTCTTTTTAGGCTGAAACAATCTGTACCCTTGAAAATTTTTTTCTTCAAATGTCAATTTATAGAGTATGGAAACACAAAGGAATTTATGAAAAGCTGGATGGTATCTTACCTTGCCAGTCCACTAAAAACCTTTTGTACCAGAAACAAAATGAAACAAACACAAAACCCCCAGAGAAAACAAAAAACAAAGAAAGGAAAAAACAAAGTTCCATGTTTATTGCAAACTTAGTCCTTCTGTTCTGGGGCTGAAGTCATGCAGCCCCATGGAGTGTAAGGAGTTACCACGAGATCAGGGACAAAACACAAGCATCTGATACACAAATTCAACTTTCAGAGACTTTAGGTATCATCTGAAGTCAAGTGGTTGTCCATGACTGAAGACCATGATCTGTTCAAGCTAGAGGTCATTTTTGGCATTCACATGCTGAGATTTCACTTGAAAGAATATTAACCCCAGCAGATATTCAAAACTTGATGGTCAAGGCCCTGAGCAGCCTGATCTAGGCTGGCCCTGCTCCACATGGGGTCTCAGCCAGGTGACCTCCAGAGGTTCATTCCAGTCAACTATTCTGGGATTTTATTTTAAGGTTTGCAAGTATTAAAGCAAATTTTTTGTTAAGAGCTCTATAATCAGGATAAAAACCTCACTGCATCGTGAAACTACAGTAAATACAAGAAAGGGACTTTAGAAGACACCATCAACAGCAGAAGAGCCTGACTCAATGCTTATTGAAACTGTCTTTCTTTCTTTCTTGTAGTCCTAAAAAAAGCTGTTTAAAAACCAATTCCAGAGCGGCAGACATTAATATCCAATAGACATTCCCTGCACTGCCATCTGGCCTAAATTGTTTTCCATTCCACTGAACTTCTTGCATTAGTAACTGGCATTTCAAAGGGAGACATTCCACACAAGTGCTCTGTTGCCACTACAGAGTAGTTCAGGTTTTATATTTTGAAGTCTGGATTTTGCCTGGGAAAATGTGAATTCTTCCTCAACAGCTAACACCTGTAAGGTGAGGAAAAGCTGCACATGGTAAGAGATTAGCGTCTGGACAGATTCTATTGAGGAGTTCATCTCAAATCACTGCAAGGCCAATATATTTCATGCCTATAATTGCTGCTCAAAGTTCATGGTGGCATTTTGCTGATGTGCCCAAAATAGTCTTTGTGGGTGTGTTGGAGCTGATTTGACAGTAGGTAAGGCATGAGGGGCAATGATCCAGCTGAATGCCTGTCTGAGTCATTTTGATAAGTGTACAGCCTGTGCAGAAACTTCTTAATTGCACCAATATTCTTCATTGGTTCCTGTTCACAGACTCTGTGAGAAAGGTCATCAATCACGGAGTGTGTGAAGTTTTTATGTTTTGCTTGCTTAACAAAATGTATTTTAAAGAAAGTAAAAGTAGTTAATAAGGACTTAAGGAGGTTATGATGTTCCCTCTCCTAACAGCAAATTTGGAGCATGAATCATTTAGTATCTGTATTAGAGGGAGGCACAAGCTTAGTGCTAAACCTTGCTCCTATTCGTGCTCTGCAAGAGAAAACACTGCCTCTGGTATTTAGATGTGGTAATGGCAGTAATACAGCCACTAATTAAAAACTTGTGATGTATGGGATGGGGCAGAGCAGGCAATCCTATAATCTGCTCCTGGACTTGCCCCTGAGCTCAAGACAAGCCATTCAGTAGTTTTACATTTTTGATGAACCATGAAAGAACACAGCCTACACACAGTGATGTGCAACAGGTCTGGAGAGACCTGAGAACACAGAGCCACTTCTCAGCTTTCAGGACACTCTCATCACTTCCACATGACCAGGACAACACTGGCTCTTCATCTGAGGAGCAAAGAAAGGCCAGACTTGGTGCATGGCCCCTCTTTCCTCTCCAATCCCGGTGCTGCTGGGAAAAACGTGCCAAAAATTGAGTGGGTTGAATTTATTTCACTGGTTGGTCCCTTTGGTTTGGAATAATTTCGTTGCATAAGAAGGTGGTTTCATTCCAGGAGAGATACCAGGCCCGGATTCAGCCCTTTGTGTCTAATACTGTGTACATTTCAGATTGCATCAAGGTTGCCATAGGAACAAAAAGATTTGTATTGAATGGCAAAATCTTCAAAAAATATGATATATGAATCCTGCATAATTTGTTGACAGTAAGTGTTCATTGCCTGAGGCCTATATCACTTTAAAATTACACATTTTTGCTCAGAAAGAAATGGAAACCTTGATAAAGCAATTAAAGTTTACAGAATATTCACATCTTTTCCACTTGCTGCATTTGGAAACACTTTTTTTTTTAGATTGTACATGTACATATACACACACCGTCTCCAGTTAGGGAATTCTCCCTGATTCTGCCAGTGGAGATTTTAAAAAGAGGAAGAAACCTGTCAATTACGCAAAAAACAAAAACAACAACAGACAAAACCCCAAAAAAACCCCAAAACAATAATAACAACAAAAAAACCAAAATCCCAAAACACTACCTTCTACATTCCCAGTGTCCCTTCATATTTGCCCTTCCAATCCAGTCCAATCTCTCATTTTAAGAAATCTGCAATATTATCTCCAAATACTTTTGAGCATTTTTAACATTAAGCAGCCCAAAAGTGAAACTTCCATTATATTTCCTTTTGTTGCAGGTACTTTCATCTCTGCAACTCCAATATTCCATCCTCAAAGCCTTTCCTTGCAAACCAAACCCATACCAAGAAGTTCTCTCTCCCCCAGACTTTATTTGATGTAGTAACAGATGGATCCCAAACTGTAGAAAGACACCCACTGACTTCAAACCTGGAAAGATTTAAAGTGCATCTGTAATGTGCCAATTCCCACTGATTCCCACATTCCTGTGGAAAACTGGAAAGGAGAGGATTTTAGGCTGCTGATAAAAAGCATCCTGAGAAAAACCCACAGCTCCCCACATGGAAATCCCTGTGATTGCACCTGCCTGGTTTGGGGGATAAAAAAAAAATCTGGTGTTTCACAAAGAATTAACAAAACTCAGACCACGTTTTTTCACAGGGAAAAGGCAGTAAAATTTTTTTCACCATTAGCCCTGAAGGTCATAGAAAATTGCAGAGATTGATCAGCAATACCATAAAGAGGTTTTGGACACTGAACTCCCGTTGTTCTGGCTGCTCAGGGGAGAAGGAATTTCCCCTCAAAAAGTGATTAGCAGATGCCTCACTGAGAACTGCAGCACGTGATAAAATCATTCCTCTTATCCCTCCACCGGATAATTAAATGGAGAAAAAACAATGTCACACAATGAATCCTTCCCAAGCAGCATCTGCAGCACTGACTTTGCAGCAAACCCTTTGCACAACCCATGGAATTAGA
The DNA here is from genome assembly GCA_013399915.1 of Illadopsis cleaveri. Taxonomy (NCBI): domain Eukaryota; kingdom Metazoa; phylum Chordata; class Aves; order Passeriformes; family Timaliidae; genus Illadopsis; species Illadopsis cleaveri. The sequence goes on along the minus strand of VXBB01016990.1, from coordinate 1,124,435 downwards.
GGCAAATAAACTGCAGAGTTTGTGGAGTAAATTATAATACCAAATGAAATAATTTTGATCTTTTTTGTGGACATTCTAGAAATGGAAAATAATTTATTCCCTGAAGTCCTTGAGGGATGAATATTTGGATTTGTTTCAAAAGGAATCAAAACAGTCAGAGAGTGTGTGAATGTAATGAATTTTGCTGCTAATACTGGGCAGAAGTGCAAATGGATCTATCTTCTTTTTGCCCATTAATGCTAATGCATGTGCATTGAAAAGAGAATAAAATCCATAATATATGCAAAAAAATCTGCATTATTGTTGGTAGAAGAGTTACACTTGTCCTTGGGCTTTAGTAATATTCTCTGCTGGTGTTCTTTTGTTTAATAAAAGCATCATTATTTTTCCTTTTAATTGAATAGTCACACTTCAGAGCAGCATTAGTAAGACCATTTTCAACTGAATTTTTGCTATAACTCCACCATCTTCCTCTTTATATCTCTTTAGGGATGAGTGAATCTGCCTCCAAAACTTGATAGGAGCCAAATATAATTGCCTTTGAAGGTACAAAAAGTGTTTAAAAACTTCCCTTATGAAATAATTTTCTAGTTTCTTCCCTTTTTAAGCCTTGTGTAAAAGATACAAATATGGCTTAAAAAACCCAAATCCAACCCAAATAAATGAAACAAAAAAACCCAAAAATGCCCTCATATTACAACAAGAAATCCAACAAACAAAATCCCCAAGTAGATTTAGAACTTTAAGGCCTGAGAATAACAAGTGTGATAAAAAGGGAGAGGGAATAAAGGAAATATGAAGTGTTACTACACACTTCAAGCTTCCCTCTGTCACAAATATCATCTTATTTATTAATTAGAGTTTAATTTCCTGTGCAACTCCATGACCCCATGAACTGCAGCATGAAAAACTACTGGTCCTGTGAACACCATGTGCCTTTTCCCCCTCCTGAGCTCCCAGCTCTGACACACAAAACTTCATTTTGATGGTGCCCAGCACTGCCCTGCCCTGCTCAGAGCCAGCCCAGGGCCCTGAAGCAGAGCTGCCCTTGGCTGCTCTAATTCTGCAGGGGAAAAAGCTATTTCTAGGCCAGGAATGCAGGACTTACACTGAAATGCCACAAAAATGAGGAGTTAGTCTCAATAAATAAAGATTTTAAACCAAAGCAAACCAAAAACAACAAAAAACCAAACACCAAAACTATTGGCAGCATCCAGAAAGGAAAAACCTACCTGTGCTTCCTCTTCCACAGCAAAATTTTCACTCTCTGAGCTCAGGTGGGAATGCACCTTGGCTTGGTCTGGTCTCATTGTCCCTTTCTTGCCCTTTTTTGAGGCAAAACTATCGTTTTCTGCAACAACAAAAAGATTTAAAATGTTTCTGATTGTACAGAGGAGAAAAGAAATCCATGATGGAACTGAACAATCCATGGCCGAATCTGTTGTCTGGAAAAAGTGTTTTTGAAAGCAGCAGTGGTTTGTGTGTTCAGGTAAATTACTGTATGACTTCCCCTAACAATTTTATGTTTCCTCTTTCCTCCTGATGAGGTAACAAGCGCAGCAAGTATTGCTTTCACCAGTTTCTCTATGCAGATTTCTAATACAAATATTCTCTAGCAGCCATTATTTAACAATTCAGTCAATGACGGGTGATCATCCGAGCCGGGTACTCCCATCTGCTCAGCTCCTCCAACTTCCTTCAGCTTGTGAGATGGAAACACTTTGTTTGAATGCTTTTCTAACACACCTGCACAATTTATTTCCCTTTGTTCCTTCCCTTGGATAGATTTGGAAACAAAGAACAAACAACCCCCCTCTGCACATACCAGACTTCGGAGTGTAGAGAGAGGTTAAGGCTAAAGTTGCAGCTGAGGGGAAGGCAGACCAAGAGACATACCTCAAAAAAAACTCCCAAAAAACCTTAAAAATTAAATTTTTTTTCAAGCCACTTAAATATTTTTTTCCCACTCAATCACAGTGCTGAGCCCAGAGAGGAATCTGAACATGATTGTGTCTCCTGATATGAATTAAATTTTCATTTCGGGTCCCATAATGGAAATGACCCTAATTCAAATTCTTTAGAGAAGATGTTTGCCCCTTGTCATCTGCTTAGTTTTAATTTAAGAGAACATGAAAAAAAAAATTAAAAGGTATAAATTGCATCCCTGTGTTTGTTGTACTCACATGATTTTTGTCAGGGAATGCTGGAGAAATAGAGAGCAAAGAGGCAGAGAGCATTTGAAATGTTTTGACTGTAAATGTCTGCAAAAATGTTTTCTTCCTTTCCAAATATGAAATTGATAACAGACAACTTCCCTAAAAATGAGACTTAAAGCCATTATGGCCAAGGTAGAAGTGAATGGGAAAGTTAAATCCATGAAGTTTAAATGGGAAGGATGCCCAAGGTTTGATTGTATAAAAACAAACAATAGTGAATGAGGGTTTTCCTTAATAATAATAAAAAAATTAATAAATCCACCCCAAGCAAATATAATCAAAAGCCAGATGATTTATATCAGCAAAAAAAATCCCACATAGCAGTTTTGTGCTGCATCATAAACATCCCACTCCCATGAAAAGACTCCAGCATGGTTCTCCTTCCTTCAGGCCAGGCCACAGCTCAGGAGGGGCTGCAAAAAGTTTGGGTGAGGAGAAATTTTACAAGCAGAGAGTGATGACACTTTGCACCAGGCTGATGCCACAAGAAGAAGCTCAGGAGCACCAAGGCTTGGAGTGTCTCAGCACATGGAAATGAGGCACACTTGTGCACAGCTGTGAATTGCAAAGCTGGAGAAAAGCCTGTGACATCCTCCTGGTGCTCCATATGCATGTGGTCAAGGGGGCAGCAAAAGGTAGAAGCACACAGTCAAATATGCTCTCATCCATCAGGTCCGATAATTCAGCTTCTCGGGGTCTGCTCCCTCCTTGAAGATCTTTTTCAACAGCTAAAAGGGATTAGGTCACCTCCAGACCTGCTGGTGGTTTGAGAAGTAAAATAAAACTGGTTTATTTCCATCTTCTCCACTTTAGTGTGTTCAGGAGTGTGCAGCTGCACAAGCTGCAGGAGCAGTTGGGTTGGTGAGTGAAAACAATAAAATCTACGTGAGCACAAACACCACAAGGGCACTGGAATGTTTCAGTAGGAATTAATCCCACAAAGGGCAGGGCCAACGCTGTGTTTTCACAGACTTCCCAGAACCTGATTGTCAACAGCTCCTGCATTGTGTCAGAAACCATGACATTATTCAAAACAGGATGACATTCTTAAAATCTGCATTTAGATGAATAAATACAGGTTGAGTGGTTGCACTTGAGGCAATCATTGAGGGAGAATTCCATCATGGGTTTGTTTTTTTTTTTTTCACTAGCAAGTTCCAGTCCTTTACTCTCAAGTTTAGCAAAAGTGCACTGAAAGGATGCCAACAAAGACACAATTAGAAATGCTCAGAGTAATCAAGTAAGAAAAATTTTGCTTCCTTATTGTGCTGCCTTAAAGAAATACAAATGAAAAATCATTCTGATAACCTACTTCCAAGACATATTAAAAAGGGTAAAATCTCCTTCCACCAGCTTCCTGTTGGTAATAAGCATTCTGTGCCCAGATATACAGCACAGTAACACAATTTGCTCTATTTAAATGTGAAAGGAAAAATAGGCACAAAATGCAGCTATTACCCAGTGGCTGAAAGGTATTTTCTCCCAATTCAAAAGCCCTTAAAGACGTTTTAGGGCAATTAGTTAACAAGCAAGCTCTGATTTGTAGATTTCGATGAATGCAGGAAGCATTTCAGACACAAAATAGGAGCATTAAGCCCCTCAGCATAGGTGTGATGTCAGGGAAGGTGTGTGTGGCTTTTCTCCACGTTCCTGTTGGAGCCTCTCCAGAAGGGGAGGAATAGAAGCATCATGATAAAGCAGGTTTTTTTCCTCTAGCAGCACAGGGTCTGCCCAAATTGTTCAAACCTCTTCTTGCTGCTGAATTTACAGCTGCTCTGGGAGGTTCCAGCCACGGGGAGGTCTCCTCTCAGTTCCCATTGTGCCAGGCAGCAGCCAAAGCTCCAGGGTGGCTCTGCAGTGGCTCTACAAGCTGCACCTAAATAATTTCTAAAGGTGGCCCCCCAGAGAATACAGCCTCTGCAGATGGGAAATGTATTGACTGGTCAGCACTGAAGTGTCTGATTGTGTTCCATTTTCAGAGCACAGAATGTTGCAATTTCTCTCGAATCCTGCAAAATGACAATACAGTTAACTCTAATCCAACAGGGATGGGGTGGAGAGACAGGGTGATTCCGTGCACTTTTAGTGAATACATCCTTTTAGAATCCCAAAGGTTATTTTAACCTCTCTTTTCCCACTCCTCTTGGCTTGAGTCAGCCCTTTGCCTTTTTGGTGGTGGCAGAAGCACAGACAGTGTCTGCTCTGAAAACAAGTGACAGCAGTTCTGCTCAGCAGAGATCTGTGCAGACATCATTTACCGGGAGAATTGATAAAACACTTCAGAATTTGTCTCTAAAGTATGAATTGACATCAAGTCTTTCAACACATGCTTTGCTATTGATACTTGCCATAAAAAAAAAAAAAGGATTCAAAGATGCCACTCAGTTGTCAGTGCCGTTTCACTGCACAAGGAAAACAAAATACAAATGAGAAATCAGATTTGTATCTGAATAGTGCAGAATAAAATCATAAATTGCATCAGACAGTATACAAGTCACTGTCCCCTTCTATTAGCAGTGGTTGCAGGCAGACCCAGTGTTACAGAAGGTTTCATTCTGCATTTTTCCTTTAGATGTCACATAAATTAGCCAGAAAAAATATTTAACTTTCCTCAGGAACAAGCTGTCTTTGTCACTTTGTCTTGACTTCATCTGTGTGCATTAGACTCTGCCTGAAGAGTTCTTGAAGGCTCCTTAACATCAGAACCAGAAACTACTTCTTTTAAATCACAGCAATGGCAGTGCCCAACTTAGCAGGCAAAACAGAAGGAAAACTCTCTCAGCTGTGGCATTCCCAAGGACTACACAGTGAAATCCTAGATTCCTGAAAAAATAGGACCATTTTTCCACTCACCTACTCCAGCTGAAGGCCAGAGAAAAGCATCTAAAGAACAGAATTTTTTGGTGGCTGTTTTTTGGATGTTTTAAGTAATTTGTCAAGACTAAAAATTTTTACAGAAATTTGTCAAGACTAAAAATTTTTACAGAAATGCAATGATGGCCGTGAAAGGTTTTTCAGAACATAATTTGTAACAACTCCAGAAGCTTTTCTTGTATGCCAAGACTTTGTAACATTGTGAATATGAAAAAAAAAATATTGAGCCAGATCTTTACATAGTCCATTGAACATAAAAAGCACAGACTTAATGCTCTATTGTTGTGATTCAGATCAATTCAAGTCATGGAAAATTTCCTCACAGAAGTGAATGATAAAAGGGATCCAGATCTCTCTGATGAAAGGCATTTCTCACTGAATTGTTTCAAGTACCCTTCATAAAGTATTTGGTTAAAAAAATAAAATTGACACACACAAAAGATAATAAAAACAGATAATTGTGATTTACCAAGACATCTCTCCAAGACTCACCATCCATCAAAAGAAGAGAGCTTTTGGGGCTGGACTTGCAGAGCAGGGTGTGTGGCTGAGTGGGGGAATGCTCGTGTTGATGTTACAACACCACAATGTGTTATTTATGCAATGTGTTACCATCACAATGTGTTATTTTAGTTCTAGTATAATGCTTCCTCTCACAAAAATGTCAAATACAAGGGCTGTCTTGCATTCACAGACTGTTTCGATAGATAGAAGGGATTTGTCTTAACAAGAAAGGAACTGTCTCTAAAGTTTAAAATATATACTTGCATATGTCTGTAGAGAAATACAAGGAGAAAAAAATCCATCTGGACTCTGTTTCCTTAAAATAATGCTGGATCAACCCGAGATATTTCAAACTGTATGTACCTCCCCAAGCTAAGAAATAAATGCAAAATGCCCTAAAGAAGAGGAGTACATTCCAAAAAGGATGGGTGACCACGCCCCAGAACAGACAGCCCAGCGAGGGCGTGGAGTGTCCCTCACTGGGGAAGTTCCTGAGCGAATATGACACAATCCTGAGCTCTGGGATGGCCCTGCTCAAGCAGGGAGGTGGGACCAGATGTAGTTCCCACTGTGGTTCCCTCCAGTCTTACCCACTCTGTGATTCTCTGAGTTTGAGGGAGAGACAAAAAAATCAAAACATTTTCCACTCTTCACTATTTACTCAAGCTTTCGTTGAGTCTGAAAGATTCCCCTGTGTTAACACACATCAGGCATGGGAGATCTGAGTTAAAATCCCTGCTGTATCTGTGTCTGTGCTGGAATTAACTGTCCCAGCAGCCACCCATATCCCTGGTCAGTGCTCTGCCATGGAGCTTTTCTTCTGTCTCCTCTCACCTCCCACCCCAGAGCAGAACAGAGCTCAGACCCAGCACAAAAGCTTTGGTTTCCCTGCACAAACACTTCTGTCATTCCATCTGCTGTGACAGATGCACCACCAGCCTGACACAAAGTATGGAAGTCACAAGCAAGGCCAGGAAGGCACCACCACGAACTCTGTCCTTCCAGTGGTCCCTGGGCCAGAATGTTGGGATGTGTCCTCCAAGTCACAACTAAAATTCAAGTTGTGTGGCCTCTCAGGCCCTTCAGGTGCTAAAACAGAATATATTTACTGGAGAATGTATCATGCTAACAACTTCTTAGACCAAGACAGGCATCAAGTCTTACAGTTGCCCTCAGACTCTTTTAATGCCACCTATTAACATGTTAGCATTTTTCTGGGTGCAAGAAAGACAAGAAACAATGACAAAAGACTCAGTGTTGGGGATAAATGACTTTAGGAAAGCTCCATTTCATTGGCCTGGATTACACCATGCAGGTAAGGGAGTTTGAAGTGAATTGTGCATGTGGGAGCAGCGGAGATGGGAAGAATTCCAGCTGCTCATCCCACACCACCAGCACTGGGAGTAGCTCTCTCCGTGCTATTGCTGTGGTCACACTCATTAGAAGCCAAAAAATTGTCCTCTCCCCTTAACTGCTCACAGGAACAGTGTTAGTCCCTTGAGTGGCTGGATTTTGGAGGTACAGAATCCTGCCTTTAACTACAGAAGGATCTACTGTGTTTGATGAGGGAGCTCTTGTGCACAACACTCCAAGTTCAATGCAACGTTCAAAAAACTGCCCATGATAATTGAGGTAGGCAGGAGGCTTATTTCAGCCAAAGCTGCTCTACAAGAAATATCTTTCTTCTGATTGTGCTCCGCTTCAACAGTCCATACATAATTTAAAACCAATATATTTTCAATTATTTTGAGCTCCCTAAACAAGAGAATTTTTATGGATGTTAAATATAACCAGGTAATCATTAAAATGTTGCTTGAGTTGCAATTTTTTTGCAGTTCAAAAGCAATGTTAAAATTTTTTTTAGTAGTAAATGAGACCTCTAGGGAGGAATGGTTAGAAAGAGGTTTAATCAGATTTTCCAGAAGAAAGTGGAGGAAAAAATCCAACAAAATCATCTTCAATTTTCCAGCTCTTTTGGAATCAAAGTCAAACCCAGTAACTCATCCATAGCAGTTATTCCAGCACAAATATGTTCCTGAATTCATGCAAAAGTACTGCCCAGGTGAATTTAACTGCAGGACCAGGGATGTTTTGGCTGCATCATCCAAAAAATGTTCAGGTTTGTAGACTGACATGACCCTATTATCATTAAATTAAAATCAAAGCCTTGTAGGATATTCTGAAACACCTGACAGCTACTAAAGCCCTTCTCAGTGACACGTCAGTAAGAAGCCAAAAGAAATCAGCTCCATCTTCCTTGAGCAGCAGCTCAGGGCTGCAAATAGGCTACAAGTGTTGTGCATGCAAAAATATAAAAATAGTAAAGAGCTATAAATATATAAAATATATTAAAAGATGGACAGAGGTGTTGAGTCTTACAGTTTTCTTCTGGGAATAACTGATTTTTCTCATTAAAATCCTGCATTCACATTTAGCATTGCCTGGAAGTCGACTGTGTTTTACCTCAGGGGCAGAAGTTGCCTGTCGTGCATCCATCGCCTGCTGCTCCACTTCTGAACCCACCAAGTTCCCTCTTCACACTTTGCTTTTACATTTCCTGAGGTGCTATTTTCAAAAGCAGTGACAATTCCGTGGTTGTTTAAGTTCTTTTGGAAACGGGTCTCGCTGCATTCCAATGGGATTGGTGCACTACAAAAGCTCTGGGTTCCCACTGCACACTTTGAGCCTGGTAGATCTCCAACCTTACAAAAGAGTCTTGTTCCCTCCCAGCAGCCCCCTGAGACTACAGGGCATTGTAGAAATAGCTGTAATGCATCCTATATTCCTGCTAGTTTTGAAGCCAAGGCAAGGTTTCTTACCTCCACTTTATGCATGGGTATATCAGAAGCCAGATATGTTAAATGTCTTCAGAAGCCTGCCTCAGAGAATCCCTTACCTCTGGCATTGTTAGACACACACACACAAAAAAATTGCAGCTATTTTCTCATCCATGGGATAAGCAGTGAACTTCAGGCCTTTGTTGTCAAATGACTTTACGTAGTCAACCAACACTTGAAAGCAAAATACACTTTTAAAGAAATAAAAGAGGAAAAATTACGTGAATACATGCTAAGACACCTACCTCCTGTCTCAGCCTGTGTAAGGTGACAGCTTTTACTGGTTCTTAAGAAATCCTTAGGGAGGAATTAGGAAAACTTCTCAAGGCACAGTTATGTGGTGCATAAATTACATTTTATGCATTCAGGGTTAAACTAAACACAGGGAGAACACAAAGTGGCTCCACACTGCCAGAAGTGTTCCCAAAAATCCTGCAGTTTTTATGCAAGGACTGTGCTTCCACAGGGAAGGAGATTTGTTTTTGTTTTCCTCCTCTGAACTTTGGAAGGAAACAGCCCAACAGCATCTTGACTTTGAAAAGTTATTCAAACTGCAATTGGATGGAGCCAACATTACCAGAGAAACAGGGGCGGTTTGCACCAATTCTGTGCTTTCTTGATATGTAAAAGCAATTCTGCATAGGGGTATTGGCCAAATTTTAAAGTTTGTATTACAATTAACCATCAAAGACCAGAGCAGCAATATTAAATGAATGCAGAGACATCAGGAATGCTCTTCTAACACTCTTAATTTCTGTCATCAGGAAGAAGAGGAAGAAAATATGAGCTCCATGAGACAGCTGACTGTCAGGTTACTGAGAAGATAAGAATAGATGTCAAAAGAAATCAAGCTGTCAAAAGTCCCTATTAATTTTTTTTCTTGTACATTGAAGGAATTACAACTGAGAGGCATTCAAAAGAAGAAACTTGATCAACAATATTAATTTTGGTGCCTAAGTAGCTTGAGGATAAACAGTGATAATCTCCAGAGTCAGCAGAATGCTTTCCTTTATTTACCAAAGAAAACAATATACACTTGTATAAAGCCTATTTACAGCTCCTGAAGCTCCTGTGTCAGTGCTCAGAGCTGTTGAGTTACACCCTTTGTAACCACCCCACACCCTCTCACTTTTGGGGGAACAAACCAGAAGTGGCAAAATTTAAATTACAGCTGGAAAATTCAGATCCTTTCTGTAGTGTTTGCTGTTTTCCAGGTGAATTGTGTAAGAGGACTCAATGTGCCATCTTCTCTTTCATGAAATTATTTCTAATCCCAGGTTGACAAATGTGAGGAAAGAAATAAACTTTCATTTGGTGCAATTCAAAACTAGCACTCTGAAGTATTTTCACATAGCCTCATTGCTTAAGCACTATATTAGCACTAATTATCATTGCAGAAGCTGACAGAAATTCTCTGCTGCTATAAATAGTGGCATTGGCTTCTGGACCAATATTCCTTCTGCTGCTGTCCAAGGAGGGGTGGTAAAACAAAAAATGAGATCCACACCTGTGTTTACCTTCTGGTGGGACGGGAAAACTTCTCCACATGCCAGAACAAAACTGGAGGTAAAACTGCACCCATTTTTTTATAGATTCCTCTTCAGTGCTATTCCCTATTGAGCAGGGGATCACAGTAAATATTTGGGGCATCACAGGAACTATTTCCCATCTCTTTTACTGCACCAGTAAACTCAGTGAGCCTGAGATGTTCTGCTAAAGGCTCCCAACAGTGACACTTGGCACTGGGATTTGCTGATGTGAAATCAGCTTTACTACACAAGCTCAGCTTCAAGACTGAGATTATGAAATTAGCTGGAGCTATGCTCTGCAGTTTCATGCTGGCTGATTTATTTGTTCTTTAAAAACCTTAACACACCACTCAGACAAGTCACAGTCAGCATGGCAACATCTTACTCAACAGATCTCTTCCCTGTGTGCATTCAGTCAGCTCTGCTGACCAAGTTTTGCTGGCCCAGTGCTCCAAGAGCCAAGATCCTGCCTGACCAACCCCAAGGCCAATGCCAGACCTATCTCAAATTTCAATTCAGTGAAAGAATCAAGAAAAAGTCTACAAGGTCAGGATACAAAAGATATTCAGGGAGGAACTGCGAGGAGCGGGCAGAAAAAGAATTGTGAATCAGGACCTGGTGTAACCCAGAGTGAAGACATTAGAAAGAGAATAAGCAAATGGAAAGATGTATAATTCAAAGGAGAAAACAGAGGAGAGAAATGAAGGAATGCTTTATTACATTGCCCAGTTACAGTGATAAACCAAAGTGATATACACCTAGCTAGCACAGGAGAAACAGAAGGATTCAAAAGAGAAGAAAAACATGCAAGGAGTCCATAAATTATTTTGGAAGGTGTAGTAATATCTGATAGAAAATTTAGTGCTAGGATGTTACAATAAATAATCCAATAAATATTAGCATTACAATATGGAACAGAACAATCTGGGCTGGGAACATCTACTGAAGTTCATGGAGGGCAGGGAAATGTCTAATGCAGGGCTGGTGCTGCTCACCACGTTGGGGAGAGATGAAGAGCATAAGAAATTCATCTTCACTATTGTAAGTGACATGAGTTCCTAAAATATGCATCAAATGAAACACCAGAGAGATGAAAAGGGCCCCTCTTCAGCAGAAAACTCCAACCTTGCTGCCAAGACAGGATGCCAGGGAAACAGGCACGTGTGGGTAGCTGGAGCAGAGCTGGCCTCACCCCTGTGCCTGCAGGGATGCCTCCCCATCCATCAGCAACATTTATTTTTCATCTGAGCTCAAGAAGCAGAAAGCGATACCCGAAACAGGCAGGATAATTTGTTCCACTAAGATACAGAAGATTTGCTCCACGAGTGCTAAGGATTAGACTCCTAAATTACCTGATTTAATTTTCATTTTACAAAAAAAAAAAAAAAAATCAGGCTCTTCGGTAGAAATAAGGTTGTGAATTTCAGCCCCCTGAATATTTTGGGGAAGGATTTTTCAGGCTGAGAGCATGACCTGGAAGGATCTAAACAATTATAACTGGGGAAACACCTCAGGGTTTGCTTCTATTACCATGAAACTCCTGTCTTTTATTTAAAAATTTCTGATTATCGGAGGAACTACTAGATATGTCTTATATTAATAGAAAATAAATTCCATGCTTGTAAAATATTAACCTCAATAAACATTTTTCTAGGCATTACTGTTGGGAGTCATTGTGTCCTGTATGTTATGCTGGAGTTTAGAGTGTTTGTGAAAATGACACTTAAAGCTGCTGAAAAACAAACATCCAAAACAAGGAATAGTCTTATGAAAAATAACAATTAAAGCATTGAAGACTATTGTATCAGTATTTTCAATCAAACACACTGATCAGGTGACATGTTTATATATGGGTCTATATATGTAAAAAACCAACTTGTGCTTAGTGGAACAAGACCCAAGATGGAAATCATGAGTCTTTTTGAAACTCTGTCATTTGTTTTGTAAATTTTCTAATCCATTTTCGCAGAGTTGAAGCAGGGAAAAAAAAATAGCTAGGATAAAGAACAATGAACCTAAACCAATGCATATTTAATCTCAGCTTAAAGAAACAATTTAAAACTCATTTTGAGAAACATGGAGGTGTTGCCCAAGTTTTACCTTGTATGTCAAGCTGATTTGATATTTAACATTCAAAGTAAACCAAACAGTGCAAACAAGCTTCTTCTAGAACTAGAGATGAAAATGGATAGAAGCTTGTTGATTCAACAAAACTACCATTTTAGTACAAAGTTCAGCTTTAAACTTCCACCAGAATAACTGCAATGGGAAAAAGGTTACTTATTTAAAACTTTCTCAAGTGTATTTTTGGGGGTGATGGGGGATGATGATGAGTTGAGGTTACACACAAATGGTGAACTCTGGTTTTATGAAACAGGAGAAAAGGGAGAGAGGAAAATCCAAACCACCAAACACGAGAAAATGCCTTCTCTTTAAGAGTATTTTCTTCTGATTACTTGACATATCTTGACCAAATTTGCTGGAAATTTCCAATAGCATTCTGTATCATAAACAAGCGCTCACATGTTTAGTGGTTCACCTTGAACTAATTCCCTCAAACTACTTGAACAGCTTTGCTGCTTGAAATCAAGGCAGAAAATGCTGTGAACTTGGTAAAAGTTTCCAAGAGAAGAAGGTTAAGTCTGATTCCAGAAAGTTTTAAACTCCACTGCTACCAGCTTTACATCCAATAGCCAGAAACCAAACCAGAGACCAAAGCACAGCTCCTGCTGCAGATCTCAGAGCTCAGAGTTCCAGCTCAGAGCTTCCCTGTGAATTGTTCTGGCCAACGCAAGAATGAAAACTCATTTCATGTTACAATCACATAGGAATTATTATTTATAATGAAATTTCCCAAGTTGGCTATTTAACTGCAGCTACAGGAATGCCTGAACAGGGCAGAGACACAAGCAGACAATTTGAGTATCACTGCAGCACTTTCAAAATCTCTTTTCTGGGTACTGATTACACAGAAACAGAAATGCCTCCTCTCAGACAAGTGGTTTCAGATGGAAATATTGCAGAATGCTTTACAAAAACCCTGTCACTCACAGATTATTTCAGATTCAAGCTGCATGTTCCAAACGTTGATTCACTAAGTTTTTCAATTTTTGAGCAAAATATTGTTTATGTAAAAGGAGAATGGTCAATGTATGCATGCATGCACACATATATATGCACACTCTGTTTTCAAAGTCTTGCTCAGAGAAATGAAACAAATTGGAACACCGCAGCAAATGCAACATAACTTGGGGATTCCTAAATTTCTTGTCTTTTCTGCATAGAAGTGACATAAGTGGGAGACACTGGATACATGTGCACTTGAGTAACTTGGCAGATACTCGCTGTAGGCTTCGTGTCTGACACAAAAATCTCACAGCCCTCCCTCTCAGATGTTCTCTAAGTGGAGACAAATGTCCAGGATAATTGAGTTCACCCAAACTCAACCACCAGGGGCTGCAGCAGTCTCTTCCTGACACAGGTCATTGTTCCACAGAGTTCATGGCCCTCACTTTCTAACAGCAAATCTGGCATTTCAAGAGTTTGGCTTCACCAGGACTTCCTGAATTAAACAAAAACAACAAAAAGACAACCCCAGAAAAACAGCTAGGAATTTTATGCAAACCCAAGGTATGGACCATAAATATTATTGGAGATTTCAAGGTTATACCTTCAGCTCTTGGATTAAGAAGTTAGGAAACCTTTCTTCTTCACTTCTCTTAATGCTTCTGAGTTTAAAAACAGGGAACTTGTTTCTTGAACAGCATTGCAGGGATGGAAAATATCTTTTAACGGAATTACAGTATAGAAAAGGCATTCCTGATCATGTGGGAGGTTCTCACTAAAACTTGAAGTGATCACAAAACTCAGGGATGCTGGTAATTAGAATCCATCACAGAGGTTATTTCAGATCAAGCCGGATGATCTCATCAAACCACCAAACCCCAGGAAGCTGAGAGAAACAAGAGCTCATTTTCTTCTAGTGAGAAAGAACCAACTCTTTTGATGAAAAGCTCTTGGCCAACCTAAAATCTGTCAAACCAGCTCCAGGGGAGAACTGTCTGTGTAACTTCAGAGCATGTGCTTAACCTTTAATCATTTGCTTACAGTCTTCATTCCCAGGCTTACACCTCACTCTTCCCTTTCCTGGAGGTGACTTGTTTATTCCTGAAATAAAAAGAAATGCACTTTTTGCTATTGCATATAAAGGACTGAAATAGCAACTTATGCCTTTGCTTGATCTGCATTGTTCTCTTTCCTTTATGCTTCATTTTAAAATGAAAAGTGCTGAAACTAAGGTTGCAGCCAAAACTTTATAAAATGAAGTTTAAGCCAAAATTATATCCCAGAATAATTATAGCAATATAACAATCTAATTATAGACATTATTGTAGAGAGCTTTGTTTTTTCCAGGGATCAACTGCTCCAGCAAAGAAAAGGGCAACTAGGGACAGCCAGAGTAAAAAGAACACTATTTACAAAATACAAAAATATAAAAATTGTAAAAACACAATCTATTTTCGATGTGAAAACAGATTGTAACTAGGTTATATGAAAATTTTGAACCACATCTCATTAGGCATTTTTGCTTCTGAATTAAAAGAATAAAAGCCCATCTGCTAAGTAATACCCTGTTGTTCATGAAATACATGATTTTGTCTGATTAAAGTGGACTAATTTTCTGAGATGAAAGGAGAGAAACTTGTGAATGAGCCACGGAAGGCATTTTGAAACCACAAAAAATAAATCAGACGTAGCCAGTAATGAGATGGCGCTGCGCTGATTTCTGTAACCCCAGTGCTGAACTTTCCTAAGAGACCACGGTGTTTACACAGCTCCACCATTAACAGCACAGGAGAATCCCGTGTTAAAATCAGACAGCTGAAAAGAGAAGTCACATCCAAGGAACAAAACACATTCTTTTCCGTTTTGGATGCTCAGCTGCCAATCAGGAAACATTTTTTTCAGTGCACACCCCTGAATTTCCTCTGCATATTTTCTGTACAGTTATAACACCCCTCTGGCCATGAGATTGACCTTGCAGGGTGCCAGGCAGTTGGCAGAGGACACAGACAAGTGATTATTTCATGTTGGCCTTTCAAGCAGGAATCTCTGTGTCCTGGTAAGCACAGCATCTTCTTGCAGCACAGTTCCACCAAATTCAAGGAGCCCTTTTCAGGTTTTGGAAAACCTTTTGTGTCCCTCAGAAAATTTAGATTTTAGCGCTTAAGTTTGTTCTGTTTGGAAACTATAAAGACCACATACAATGAAAATGGAAGAAACTGAAGTTTTATAGCCAGCCAAAGAGGGAAGTTCTCTGCTCCCCATCCACAAGAGCCACCAGCCCTGGCTCACATTGTCTGAGTGCCAGCAGCAGCAGCACCGTGGCTCTGCTGGATGTGACAATGTCTCACCTGCAGGTACCATCAGAGCTCTCAAAACAAATCTCAAAGACAAGCTCAGGGTTATGAATCATTCTCGTATCTGGAGAAATACTTTCCTGTGTCTATTGACTGTTATTGTTATCAGCAGAGTACATACATCAGTGTATACTGGTATTTCATTAGTAGATTTCCTCTAATCTGAAATATTTCTGGCTTTATAATTTAAAAACCTTTGACATTTAAACACTCTAGAAAACAAACAAAATACTGATGAAATGTAGTAAAATTTGCTATTACTTTTAGCTAGAGCAAAAATTACTATCAAAAAACCCCAAGCTATTTCCATTCCACTTTTACAGAATGGTTAAAACATCAAAGAGCTGCAACAGTCACTTCAAACACACGACCTCTTTAAAAAGGCAAAGGACCATGTTTTTGTCTCTGCCAAACAGAACTGATTGGTGTTGTGCTTAGTACTTGTCACCTCACGGGGTTTTTTTCCTCATTTCCAAGGGCTGTTGTATTTAACTTACAACTCTCCCCCATTTTAAAGCCTGTGAATATTTGGCTATGCCTTCACTGAACACAGAGGGGGAAAAAAAACCAGCTTAATTTGCAAGTGTCATGAGGTTCACGTTGTCACTTTGCTTCACTTTCTTAATATTCTTAGTCNCCCCCCATTTTAAAGCCTGTGAATATTTGGCTATGCCTTCACTGAACACAGAGGGGGAAAAAAAAACCAGCTTAATTTGCAAGTGTCATGAGGTTCACGTTGTCACTTTGCTTCACTTTCTTAATATTCTTAGTCTTGTTCATTCCACAGCACTAATTCTATCATATACACTCAGAAATAGCTGTGCAAATGAAGCTGCCTGTGGGAGCAGAGAAAAGGAAAGCAGGCAGAATATCAGCAAAACCATATGAAATAAATAATACAGTGCAGCCTTGTGTTCTCTCACAGCAGCCGGACACCAGGACTTTAATCTGCTCTCACAAAATCTCCACAAAGTCTGGTTTTTCAGCTCTGTAAAGTCACTCTCATTTCCAGAAATCCTCTCGTGTCCCCCCTTCCCCAGAAGAGCAATGGCCAACGAGCTGGATTACCATAAATTCAGCAATCAAATTTACACAGCTCTGGAGATGCAAGTAAAATGAGTATTGTATCTTCATTTCCTTTGTGGCACTTTATCAACCTCTTCCTCTGCTGATGGTAGAAGTCAATAAAATCCTATTAACACTAAGATGTTGTATTAAGTTTGACAGTTTACAAATTGCAGGGGTTTTCATTTCAAATATGAGCAGCTTGAGATACTCTGGAGTTCCACTGTATAAAATTGTTAGAGCTGGAATAAAGTAGATAAAATAATTTGGGGGTATTTTTTTCCTCTCCTTTTAAAGAGGGCAGCAGAAGGAAAATCAAACATGAAAAATAACCTTATAAGCCTTCCTGGGAGAATTAACATTAGTCTAACCAGGAAGACCAAAAGAATCATAACAGATCTATATTTTGAGCAAAGCATTCACCTTCCTGTGGACTCTGTGGGCTCTGTATCAGTCTCTGCTGCTCTCTCTAACCACAAGTAACTACCTTTGCAAAATGAGAACCACATCCTAGGAGAAAAAGGCTTAAAGCAACTTAAATAGGTAAATAAATAGAGACACCAGCAGCAGGGACGGAGTTGGCACCTGCAGAAACAGCAATCAAGGGTATGGCTGACCAGCTGGCAAATGAATTAGGAATTATGCCAGAACAAACTTAGGGGCAAATCTAAAGCTATTCCTGCAACTGGGCAAATTGCCATGGTTTCTGCACTTATCCACCTGGTGATTTAAAGTCCCATTAAATAATATTTGAAGAAAACAAACATCAGTCCCAGTTGGTGCTGTTCTTCCAAAGATGAAAGTTGCTCTCTCAGAGAGGAGCATGTCAGCAGAAGGCGTTTTAGCAAAATCTAGAAACCTTTTCTAAATTAGAGGAGTAAATGCAAAGCAAGTGACTGGAAATGTGATTAAAAAAAACCCAAAAAACAAACAACAAAAAAACCCCCCCACACTCTTTTTTTCTTTTTTTTCTTTTGTTTTACTTCTTTTTTGTTTTTTTAAAAAAATGCATGTCCTTTTAAGTAGAATTACAAAGCCTGTCAAAAATTTCATAGTTTCTGGACTCCTCAAGGATACGGATTCTCCCAATTAAACAATTCATTAAGTCAGGAAAGCATCACTCAGATACTGCAGTCAGAAAATAATACAGGGTTTGTACCCACAGCCTTTTAATACAAACAATTCCAAACACCACCGAGCTTGTGGCTATACATAGATTCCTCAGATCACCACTCTCACTGCAGAACACAGTCTTGGACTGCTCACAAGACAGAGTGGGAGGCTTTATTTTGAAGCAAACATTGCCTCCAGTAAAGGATGTTTGCACACAGCAATAACTCCCCAGTGTTTAAGGCCAGGAGCATTCATAACACCCACTTATAAACATTCAAATATATCTTTTTTTATTTTTTCCTATAAACTATACATCATGGCAGGAAAAAAACCCAAACTTCTCCTGCTTCAAGTAATTTTGTCCAGCTATGATTGCAGGTGGATCATATTCAGCCATCTGTCCATCACCCTGCCTGCAGAACATTCCCACACTCACAGCCCCTCATATATCCATGGACACTCCAAAGGTGCTTCCCTGACATCTGATGCTGCCTGCTCTCCCTCTGCTGTCCTTGAGCTCGGGGGGAAAAGGACAGAGTGGCAGAGTTCTGTGAATTCAGCACCACAGTTAATTTATTGGCGCTGTGATTTCGCTGGTTTAAGTGGTTGGGAGTTCAGTCTTGCAGGCTTAAATTTCACCTTAAGTGGCAGAACCAAGAGATGTCTCCCTGTAGTGCTTAGAGAGAATAATCTGCTTGTGAAGGGAGAATTTCAGGGGTGAAAACTGAACAGTACATGTAAGTACCTATGTTATTATTTGTGATGCATGATCTGTCTGACTGCCAATTAAAGCTCAGAGCAGGCCAGGTGACACCTTTACACTGCCAACCCACTCCCTAAAACCAGCCACAGTGGAAGCCACGATTTGGAAATAAAACTCATAAGCCCAGGAAAACAACACATGAAAGCCTTTCTTCCCAAAACATTGGCTGTGATTTGTACTGTGTCACCACATCAGACCTTTGCATCCAAAGCTTCACATTCAGTGTGTGAGATGAAGTGACCCACAGCACCTCAGGTACAGGGTGTGTTTTAGCACCTGGTACATACTCAGAACAGCTTGTTTTAAGTGCCCAAACCTCTGAAGAAAGGAAGGGATTTTAATATTTCTCCCCAGCCCAACTGAAATAATTGTGTGCTGTCAAGTCAGCAGTGAAAGATGAGCACAGAGCACAGGACAAACCTCTCTGCCTTGTTGTGATATCGTTATGAGTGATGCATTTTTAGCTTTGTATCAGGAGACAACATCTCAACATCCCTTGGTGTTTTACTGCCGTGCTGACTAACAAAATAAAGCACGTGAACCCTTTTTATTTTGTGGTTCATCAGTTTTATCCTCCTATTTACTTGCCATACATTTTAAATCTGATGATACCCAACACAGGCAGCTCCAAACATGCTGTTTTTAAGAGATATCAGCTGTCTTTGATTTCATAAATGCCTATTTTCAAAATACTAGCTGTCTACACGTGTATTTTTTTTTTTTTTTAATGCACAATGTACCAGTCAAAGGAGAGGCAAAGCAGATGGAAAACACAATTACAGATTCTTCTCTAAATGGGGGAAACATCCCATGGTGGCACTACAAAAGTTGATTTTGAGCACTCTGCTGGACAAGGCACAGCCCCAGATTCCTCGCTGCTTATACACAACAGATTTTATTAGAATTTAAGAGAAATGTGTGTATTCAAGTAATCTCCAGCCTGCCTTGATTTGCTGATTAACTGAAAAGTTTTGTTTTACAAGAATCTATTGTGTTAGAATCCATGATTTCAGCTCCTCCATACAACAACAAATGAAGTGTTAGAAACATAGGCCTATAAAAGGGAAGCTCTCTGAAACGTAACAGAGAAGTATTTATGTTTACATCTGCCTGCCTTAATTTCTTTGGTTTTTTTTCAATCAACACATCTCCCCTAAAGCAGCAGGACTCATTTGTTAAGTCTCTGACTTCCTTAGCCCCTCCTGCATTCCCTGATTCAGCAGGAACTCTGTCAAACACCTGGTGCTCTGCTGTTCCTGAGTAGCCCAATTATCACTTGGATTGCATCAAAATTAGGTTCTTTTTCAAATGGCTCAGCTGCCCTCTCTTGAGATTATTTTCATGCTCAAACTGTGGCTCTCGAACAAGGGGTGTTGTAGGATCTAAAGCAAATTTCCTCCGCCTCTCTCTCTCTCTTTTCATCTCTCCCAGGCTCACAACAGGGTAAGAGACAAAAATAGAAGCGAAGATGTGAGGAGCCAAAACACAAAGGAGACAGAAATCCACTGTTACCAAAAAACAAGAGACAACATTCCCTAAAATAGGTGGGAATGGCAGCAGGAGAGCTGCAGTCCAGGTAAACTTCCAGGGATGCCCAGCACACCTCTGATGGTCTGAACATTCTTCAAACCCCAAATGTAAATCTGGGCATCCAGGGATGCCCAGCATACCTCTGGTGGTCTGAACATTCTTCAAACTCCAAATACAAATCAGGCCACACCTGTGCAGAAGACAACACTGTCAAACAAACCAGAAGTCTTAGGTCACCTGTAGCACTTCTTTTGAACAACTCTCATCAGATGATCAAGAACACTTCACTGCTGGAATTGGGTGAAATGGCAAAGCATCCAGTTGGAGAAAGTATAAAGTATATGTGTTCTTGATCAAAATATTGTATTAAAGTGACAGATTAAATTGAATTCTTTAAGAGAATAGTGAAAGATTAGGTCACAGTACTGAGAAAAAAGATTTCATAACAGACCAAAGTACAGGGAACACATTTGAGGCATTGCTAGACACCAGTAAATACACCTGTTGCTCCCTCTGAGAGCTGCAATTTGCTGTTACACTGACCTGATGCTTTCCTTATGAATTAAATTGTCCTCTCTTTTGGAGCTCAAGCTCAATAAAACTCTTCTCTAAGCATTGAGGAACCATAACATTTCCTCATCAAACAAACAAACAAACAAACAAAACCAAAAGCATTGTGTCTTCGATCTGAAGAATTTACCCTAACCTGAGTATAACAAGGTAAGTTAGGGACAGCGGGAGTTGCCCTGATTTTCTTCATAAGAATCAAGGTAACCAAAGGTAAATTAATTCTCTAGAATAAAAGCAACCTTGAGCTCTACAAACTACAAATCGGATTTTTCACATAGAAATGCTTCTCTTAGTCACAGTAACAAAAAGTACCTGGGAAATAAACCCACAACAGAATAAAATAATATTAATAAGAAAACCCAATACTTAGGAAAAGTAAGTTTATAATTTAACATAATGTTACAAACAGTAAGAACTTTATTCTTCTACTAAGCTTCAGAAGTTTTGCCGCTCCCAAACTCCTTCCCAACTGGGAACAGGAAAAACAAACAAACATAAAAAAAACCCATATGGAAGAATGTTTTATATTAGTAAAATTGGCTCTAGAAGCAAAGTTTAAACAAAAATTCAGGACTTTTCCAGTGCCCCTTTAGGAGTCCATGTGTATTTTGGACTGTACTGCAAGAGCATTTAACATAATAAATACAAAGTAAAATGGGCATCAAATCTGCTGCTTAATAAAGTCACCAGCTACAGCAGGTTTCTGCTTATTGACAGCATTTTTACAGCACTGACCAGGATTAAAAAGGCATCTCTTGTTATAAAAGAACATCTCTGCTTTCAACCTCTATTCCCAGATGTTTACACTATCTGTTCAAAGACCTATTAGATCTAAACTCTTTGATATATGACCAGCTACTTCTGCACAGCTTTTTGTTAACTGAAATCCAAACCCAGCAGGGAAAAGGACAAGTCAGTTCTTTTATCAAATGTTTTCAGTATCAATTCACTATGAACAGAAATGTTCTTTGCTTGGTTTTTCAGCGCTCCAGTACATCAGGAGTTTAGAAGGATGAGTGAAGAAGGACAAAATTCACATATTTACTAATATATTTTTAAATGTATTGTTTCTGAGAAACATAAAGATGAGCAGTTTTAGTTTTGAATAAAGATTCCAGTGGAAAGTTCTGGGTATACACCCTGAACACAATTACTTTTCTCTCCCCTCAAACACCACTTCAGTGTGTGCCAATCTGTTCACTCTGGGGTAAATTCTGACACTCCTTATGCCAAATATTGAATTTCAAAAACTTCAGATTTAGTTCATTTATAGCAGCAGCGAGAAGCACATTGAGTCAGGAATTAGTGAATAAAATACATCCAGCAAATCTTAATTCATCTTTTGAATGAGAGAAAGTTTCTCTTGCAAAACCCAGGAACTCAACACAAACCACAAACAGCACAAGCAAACACAGAAACCAAACCATTTTAATCTTTCAAATTGAAGACAAAATTTCATTCAGGAGCTATACAGAGCTGAGAAGAGGATTTTAACTATACATACAGAGTAATAAATACCTATCACTGACAGCGGGAAAATAAACACTGACCAAAATAATTTTTTGGTATATTAAACTTAAAAAATTTTCAGCATTAAATTTGAGGTTTTGTTTTAATGAAGTGGGGTTCTGAAAGCAAACAGAACACTTATTGCCAATCATATTGCCAATCATATTGCCAATCATATTGCCAATCATATTGCCAATAATGCTAAACCACATCCACAAACCAGCATTTAAAGCTGTATTATTTCTTCAGGAAGGGAGTTCTCACACAGATCTCTCTCCATCTCTGCTCTGCATTGTAATTGCACAGAGGTCTACAACTAAATGATGCATGAATGTGTATAGATTCAAAGTTCAATTTCTTCAATCAAAAATCCAAAAAGCACTGCCAAAGAAGGAGGAAAAACACCACCAAAACCGAAAAACAGCATCTGCTGATATTAAACTCTGACTTTGCCACTCTGAACAGAATCACAAAGCCTCATGTAATGACAGAATAATTAGGCATCCATAAAGCAATCATTGGAACATTGTCAAAAGTCGAGTGTTTGGGAAAAATAAAAAAAAGACACAAATATCAGCACTTTCCCCAGCATTCCCTAAGTCTGTGCTTTTTGCTTCCCCTGACTGGCTGCAATCAATGAGTCAGCTGCAGAGGGTCGAACACAACTGGGATAAAATGGCACCTTATGAAGTAAGTGCCTCCATAGATCTCCCCAAATGAGTCATGAAGCCATTCATCAATATCCCACCCCGCGAGCGCGGCGCCGGCGGGAGGGGAGCGCTCAGAGCAGCACGGCTCACTCTGGGATTCCATTTGCAGCCCATAAATCAGGATTTCTTGCGTCCTGCGCCGCCGTTAAGTGAGGAATGAGAACCTCCACTATCATTAGTCGACAGCTAACAAGGCATTAACATTTTCATTAGCAGTGTTGACAAATCCAAATCGATTTTAAAAGCTCATTTGCATCATACCCTAAAATTGTGAAGGAGAAGGGAGCACTCTGACAGCTTGATTATATGCTATAGCTTAAATTTTTTGTTTTTCTGCTTATGTGTAGCTGTGATGTGCACGTCACACCTGGTTATGTTCTGGTGCCCTCAGGTATTTAGTTTGCAGCTGCAGTATTAATGCTCTTGTGCACAGAGACCTGAGACACACAGGGGTGATGGACTTTGGGCATGTTTGGTTTGTGAGACACCACAGTCTGAGCTCTCATTTCACCTGCACTGGGCCAGAGACAGGCACTGGAGCCTCTCCCACTTTGTCTCCTGACTTTTTTTGATAGGTAGACCTTTCTTCCTGGAATTAGGAAGGGCCAGTCCCAAAAGAGGCTCAGCAGCCATCCAAAATGAAAGCCTGTAATGTACTCTAGACACTGGTGACTTTCTTTGAATTCCAACGCATTATCTGCTATTGCTTTCAAATTTCATTAAAAAGCCTTCAGCCAAATTAAGCACTGCCACAAAGAATTTTAAAAAATTCATTCTGTAATTGACAGCCTCTAAAATAGACTAATTAAATCATGTTTCAATATTCCTGTTTTGGTACATAAGTACAGTTAATCATTCTTGTTTTATGCAAAAAAAAAATTGGTATGATTGAGAGCAAGCAATTCTGGGAAACAGATTCACAAGAGTGTGTGTTCAGAAGAGGAGGAATATTAGACAGTTTCAAATGCACAGATACCATAACAGCAAAACACATAATCTTTACTGTAGTCATTAAGGAGAATGCATTTTTCAGTTATACATTTTTGGCTTTAGTGAGAGTTATACACATTTGGCAAGATGATATTTTAATTTTAAGTAACAGGTGCCCGTTATGGCCACAAAGAAAAATAGTAGGTAAAAAAATTTTTTTTAAAAATCCTGCTGGAGTTGGGTGTGCTGTGCACAGCCTCCATCAGCTGTTTTCATTCCTGTCTCTAGAGGAGCACCAACAGGGATCAGCGTTGCATTTACCTTCTGCCATTTCCACCTGCAGTCACACGGCTTAAAAACGAAAGCAAAACTGCTGCTAATTAAGTGGGTTTGAATTAGACACTGCTTGCCCAGAACAACTGCTTCAAAATTGATCTCCCAGATATTCATCTTTGCAGCCTGAGCTAACATGCTTTGCCGTTTTGGCAGCAGGAAGATGAAGAGCAACCAGTGCATGATGTGGAAGTTGGTATTTTCCTCTCACTGAGTAACAAAAACCTCTCAGACTGACTTGTCTGGCTCCACTGACAGTGACAAGCAAAGGCTTATCTCTGCTGCCTTGCAGAGCACACACAGCTCTGAGGCTGTTCCATAACCTCTGTCCCTTAAGGTGGACAAATTCTTCTCTAGACTGAAAGGCAGGACAAAACAAAAAAAAAGCCAAAAAACTCACCCAAAAACAAACAAACAAACAACCAAAGCCACAAAACCCAGCAAAATAGAAGCACAGCCAAAAGAACACCACCAGCACCAGCCATGAAAAGTGTGTTTAAAATATACCAGCAGCACAGCGTAGTGTTTGAAGATATTTTAGGTGATTGATGTCAAAAGCAATGTCCTTGATAAATATTAAGTATTCATTTAAAGTGTCTGATGTTTTAATATTCCTAAAAGTCACACTAGGAATTCTCTTTCAAGATCCAGACAGCTCTACCAGAACTGGCCAGTTCTGAAGTATTTGCTTTTTAATACCAGCTTCGTAATTTCATCAGTTTACAAACTCTCTTTCCAAAAATCACTTTTTTAACAAAACTTCAGAAACTTGAATTTTCTATTTTAACAAAACCTTAGAAGCCCAAATTTTCTATTTGCCAGTTCCCCTGCACCAGGAAACCTTATATATGGTGATATTTTAATGATGTACATGCTTTCCCTCACATCTCCATAATTACAGCTCTCAGGATCCTGGCTAAAACCGAGACAAATAACATCGTTTGTTAACAAAGGCTTTGCATTCTGGGATGTTTTTCATCCCTGAACATGGCAGGAAAGCTGCTGCTAATGCCTGTTCCATGGGCAGTAAATTGCCCGAGGTACAGGCAGGCCCAGCACAGGCTCCGTGCTGGGTTTACTTAGGCTCTGATCAATATGTTCTGTGCATCTTGTCTATATTGGAGCTCTCCTTATTACAGGCTCAATTGATTCTCCAAGCAACAGCAGAGACTGTGCTCCATGGGTAGAGCAGATGTTGTTCTGACCTCCACCCACCGGCTCGGTGAGTTTTCTGTCTGCCTTCAGTGAAGAAATACATCCCAGTGAAGAAAAATATCCAGGCACACAGCGTGCCCTTGAACAATGGATGTTACATTTGTTATACAAAAAGTTTCTGCTGATGCTCTCCTTATTTTATTTTAAAAATCTGGAACACCCACATCGACACCCACTGTGAAAATCACAGTAAACTACTCATTCCTAAGAATTTTAGAGAAATATCCTCGACTTTTACAAATTTGAAATTTGTGAAAAAGTGCACAGCAAATTCTAGAAGGCAACACTACAGCAAAACAAAGAATCCATTTTCTGAGATTGCTGTAAGCTATAGATTAATACAGAAATACCACCTTTTACCAACACCACAGACTGATATTGGCCCAAGAAATCGTCTGTTATTTGAATTAATTGTCATCTCTTTGACATTAAGGCAGCACAAAACCCAGAAATAAACCCACCAAATAATAAATGAAGATGGAAAACCACCAAATCCTTCTTAGGAGAACAAGAGAATCTGATAAACACAGAAAAAAAAACCCCTCAAGTAGGAGATACAAAAGATCCTTAAGATAGCAGTGATAAAGGAAATGGAGGTACAAAGGGAGAGTTGTGATCTGAAAGGATGGGATATTGCTTTTGAGAATATCTGATACAAGGAAGACCAAGGGGAGATATTGATATATCAAATACTTGTTCTATTTAAAAGACTATTTAATGGGTTAACCTGAATGCTGGGAAAGCTGAAGGGCAGATATAAAACACTAAATTCGCCCCATATCCACATAAAAAGCAGGAGAGCTTTTGAGCAAATGACTGTGACATAATAATGCCAATTTCTGTGCTGAAGACTATCACTGGTGTCTTTGAGTAACAGGCAAAACAGATTGGGGAGGGGAAAAGGGGGGTTAAGACAACAATACACAAGAGAGTAAAATACACCAAACTCTTTAGCCCTATTAGTATCACAATTAAAATTTTACAATAATTTTGGAGGAAATCTCTAAGTTTTGTTTGTGATCAAGGAAAGTGTTGGTTTTGAATTAAGGCAGTTCACAACAGCAGTGCAGCAGCAGTTTCTTTTCTAATCCTGCCAAGGAAGTATTAAAAATTTCTGGATTTTGGAGAATTCCTTTTTGTTTGGTAGTTTGAATTTCGCCTTTTTCCCCTCCACTTGTCCAACAGTCAAGCACTATAAGCCAATGGAACAGGAAATATTATTTTAGGATCAAGTTGTCTCACCAGAAATGGAAGGAAAGTAAATAGTACAATGTAACTGCCTGAATCTTCCTCCACTTACCCCAAATATTATTTTAGGATCAAGTTGTCTCACCAGAAATGGAAGGAAAGTAAATAGTACAATGTAACTGCCTGAATCTTCCTCCACTTACCCCGTGCTTACACTTTATTTTTCTTTCCTGGACAGCTAGAGTAGTTTCATGGAGCCCTCAGCTACTGCATTATCAGCAAAGGAAAATGAAATAAACTGCTACAATTACTTGTCACTGCTGTCATTTCTCGATCCTATTAAGCAGTTCTGTGATTCATCCAAGTGGGCTGTAGCTGGGATCAGGATGTGAAAAATAGTCTTGTCTTCAGCTTAAGATATTTCTCATGTTTATAGGTAACAAGAGCCAGGTTCCATCTCTGGAACACACATGTTACTGCTCATTAAATTTGAAAGAGAATGTCTATAATTTCATTCTGTTCCCTCTTCAGGTGTAGGTGTAGATGATCTTATTCACTCCAGTGGAGGATTGGAGGAAGAAGTACAGAAGATAAATACATAGCTGAAGACATTGCAGGAGTGATAGGCAATAATTATACAGCCTGATGGGATCTTTGTCACTTTTCTTGCCTTGTTTAATGTTGCTACAAAGATATAAATGTGTTTTTCCTCTCCACAAAACATTTGGAGAATTGATGCTTGCTAAAGACCAAGTGCATTTTGATTTAATGAAACCAAAAGAGTGGAAAAATGAGTGAAAAGTCTTCATTCTTAATCTCTTGCACTAAGCAAGGAAAATAATAATAAAAAACCCCAACACAATAACGCCACCATCCCAAAAACAAAAAACACAAGCAAATGGATAAATGGGTTCAAGAGAATTCTAAAACTTCTACTTCTATACTTGGTATAATGCAAAATTCACTCATTTTGTGTTCCCAAAGCTTTCCCAGAGCAGGCTCTAGGAAGAGCATGGGAATTTGCAGTTTGGAAGTGAGGCAGATGAAGTAACAAACCCCAGGAGGCAGCCAGGGCCGGCATTAGAAGGAGAGGTGGATTAGAAGATAAATTCCTGAACACAAAAGGATCTGCTGTGCATTTTGACACCCCCTCTGTGGTCAGTTTAAAAGGTTATGACTTACACTTCAGCCTAGAGAAGGAAGTTTTCCTCTTTCTGAGAAATTGCAAATACACGTGCTAAAGACAACTCCCCACCAAGCTGCTGCAATTATCTTGATCCTTTAATCTCCTTTGTTTTCCCTTTGTGTACCTTGGCACCCTTGCCCTGCTCATTGTATCATAATCCCTTCCCTAAAAACCAAGTCAGAGTTCAGGGAAAGGAAGGGCTGACACCTGGCTGGAGGCTCCCCATGTATCACATTTTAAATAACTCTGATTATAAGCAAGATGAGATATGCCTGGGAGAGACTTGATAACATTATAATAATTTATACATCCTATCTCTACTCACCTACTGTTTTAAATTACACTTATAGTATTTAATATGTTTGATATCTATTCTCTGGATTTCAAAAGGCATTAACTTCATATTTTTATATTTTTATTCAAAGACCAGATTGTGTTTTCCAGCTGGGGGTTAAGAAGGGGAAGAATTTCTTTATAGAGCAAAGGAAGGAGGAACTCCCAGATAAATACTTATTATTTTCTTGTCAAGTGCTATCATTGTCCTGCCTACAAAGTGAGTAGTGAAGCAGCACTGAAGTGGCATTTTATGATAAAATAATAGCTAAAATAATAATTGATACAGGATGGGATGTCTTCTCATGCTTTGTTACAAGATCTGGCAATTCAGGGACTCCACTTCAAACCTTTAATGGTTTTTTGAAACAAACTCAGTATATACTTAATTATCAGGGAATTAGTCATGAAAAACAGTCTTTTTCTATTTAAACTTTCAAACTTAAAGGATGCACTAAGCAAAAGAGAGATCATACATAATTTAATGTAATTTAGGAAGCAAATTAAAATATAATTTCACTCCTCCATCTAATAACACTGCTCTTTCAAGCTCTAGGGATGTTATTTAAGCCAAAGATGGTGGTTTCCTTGACAATTCTAGGTAGGAATAGATCCCCTTAAAAGAAATGAATAGAATAAAAGGTCATGAATAAGCAGGATTTACTAAATTGAGGGTTCAGGAAGTAATAAGAGATCCCTGAAGAAGATTTAACATTGAAGATATATATTAGAACGTAGAATAAAATTAAGGTTAATCTTGATAATGAAGCACTTGAACCCAGAGAAAATGTCATTATCAACATGTTAACACGTGCAGAGTTGGGGTGAGAATTGGATGGCTTGACACAGTCCCTGGGGTTTGTAGGTTTTCATCTGCTGCTCATTAGGGCTGATGTGAAACTGCTCCTGGCCAGCGGCTGCTGGAGAGGGCGGCTTTGTAGGGTGCAGGGGATTCCCAGCAAAACGGGATGGGAGAGCCCAACAAACCACCCTACCCTCAGAACACCCTGGGGGATTGGTTTGCCTTTGGGTGAAAGCTGAAATTATTTTCAAGGTGTTAAAAGCCACAGCCCTGATGCAACATAAACTTCATCCCCTTACCCTGCCATGCAGCCGAGCTTGAAGAGACCAATATTGATAATTTTAGCAACAGTGAAACAACTTCACACCAAGTTGGAATTCTTTTTAGCCAGAGCAAAATCTGAGCAGGAAAAACTCCCTTCTAAAAGTTGGGAATTTGGTTCATTTTGCTATAGCAATGCTTAATTCCATCCTTCCCCCTGCTCTAAGTGAAAACACGGGAAATTGTGAGAGACTCTGAGCTAAAACTGCCTGAACTAAATTTTCCAAGCAGAATGTTTTAGAGTCAGGATAGAAGGAGCAAACCTGATGCACAGAAAACATCTACCATAGAAATATAAAGTCCATAATTTGACAGTGTTCGGTCAGACTCCATTGTGAAAGATTCTCCTTGGCATATTGCAGGAGATTTTCATGCTCCCCTTCTGTGCTTTTACCAACTCTTTAGAATGTTTCAGATAAGCCTTCAGCTGCTCAAAGCTTTTGTACATTGAGCCTTTCTCCTAGAGAGTATTTAAAACATACAATGAAATTATCTCGTGAAAGACTCGAGGTTTCTTATCCAATTTTTATTGCACAGATGACTGCATCTCTAAAGCTTGGCTCCTATTCATCCTGAAAAGCTGTTTATATGTGAAGGCAGGAAACTGATAATAATTCTTAGGATATGTTATTTGTGCATGCAACAGTGTTACAAACAGGCAAAAATAAAGGTAGGTTTTTTAGGTTTCTGTTTTGAATTGCTGCACTAAGTCTCTCTGCAGTTTTTCCTTACTATTTCAGCTGGAGAAATATCTATATTATATTTTTTCCAGTCTTTTTAAAATGTGAGACATTTCAAAAGCCATTGACAACTTTGTACTTACATCCCCAATTATCAAACCTTTGAGGTGTGTACACACACATGTAGATAGGTTATTATAAACGTGATTTCACTGTTACCACATTCAAATGAAGAACATATTCCTGCTGCAGGATGACATAATGTCTGCTTGCTTTTCAGACACTCTAACCTTAAAGGTAATAATAAAAAGCTTGTCAAATATTTCAACCATCCTTTGGCCTTCAACACTTCTGTTTTCTTTCACAGCAACTTAGCTCTTGTATGTTCTAAATAATGCAAAACACTAACAGAACTCTATCAACAGGGAAATAGCTTTGGTGGCTTTTATTTCTTTTTTACAGCATTTCTCTACCTCAGAAGTGTCATTTTTTTCCCCTTCTCAAAGTCATTCACCACTGTTTCAGTGCAAACATTAATTAATATCCTCCCTGATGCAACAACCCTTTGCAGAATCAGGGAAGAACACACCCATGTCCTAAAAGCCTCCCCACAATTTTCTTCCTCAAAGACTGGGATATTAAGGCACTGGCATCTTTTCCTTAGCTTGATTATTAAACAGATTTATCCAGAGAAATTGTCTATTTAAAACATTTCAACTTTCAGGATCTGAAGGCATCCCCAAATTTGTTTTTTACAAGTCACACTTCAGACCAGTAACTTGAAAAGTACAAAGAGGACTTTTGCAATATTGCAGACACTGTTCCTCCAAAATTTCATCATCCTTCTATAGTTTAATAACACAAAAGTAAAAGAAACAAGTAGCTCTTGGGAAGCCACTGAAGGAGAATTAACAAGGAGGTAGAAAAGGCTGCTCACATCTCTAATGAATCTACAAATTAAATGTAGAGTGTGGGCTAAAACACAACTTCTGGGTCTCCTTGCTAACAGTAAGAAAACCAAACTTGGGTGTTTCTTGCCATGAAGTGAGGAGAAATGAGCAAATCTGCATCTTTTCATCCATGCTCCTGAATTCAGTCCTTGAATGAAAAGATTTCCTAAGTCTGATAGAAGAAGCACTGAGGAGGAGTGGGGGTTTTAATGTCTTCATCAGCTCTGCTGCCCTTTCACCAATTCAATAGGTTCTTTTAACCACAATTTTCAAATTCCATGAGGTAATATGGCAACATGCCTCAACCAAAATATTTCAAACCTCAGTATTCAAATTACTATACAAATAATAATATAAATAAATATAAATATTAAATAAAAATAATGAGGTGTTTTGACCATTTAATGAGACCCAGCAAAATGCAGGTCAGAGCAGCAGGTGACGTTCTTTAAGCCAACATCCCAGAATCACACTCAACTTCTTATTTTCCTTTATAAGCACCAGAAAAGAGCTTTTTATTGAGCTGTTTTGAAAGAGGCTTTGCTGTGTGGATACTGCTGTTCCAGCTACAATCTCATCAGCTCGAGGGCTGCTCTTCAGACACTCCAAATGCTCCCAGTGTAAACCAGCTCTTCCCACATCCACCTGCAGCTGGCAGAGCCTGAGCACGTGCTGCAAAGTCTGGCTGAGATGAGAATTACAAGGAAAATTTTATCCATGGCTGAATGTTTATGTGGGAAGAACAAAGTCCAGAATTCTCTGTGCTCTTTGTCACACACTAAGATT
Source organism: Illadopsis cleaveri (assembly GCA_013399915.1). Lineage (NCBI taxonomy): Eukaryota > Metazoa > Chordata > Aves > Passeriformes > Timaliidae > Illadopsis > Illadopsis cleaveri. The sequence goes on along the minus strand of VXBB01016990.1, from coordinate 1,093,071 downwards.
CACTTCCCTCTTGCCTTGCTGCCTAAAAAAGGTGTCTATCAGAAAATATTAGGTATTTTATTTAGCTATAATTCTGTGATAAGTTAGTATTGCTGAATTGATAAACATAAATTTCACAGTGCTTTTTAACTAACAAATTTATCCACCTATTGAAATCACTGGTCTAAAGAAAAATGCAAACACATAGGCAAAACCTGCAATCCAATTCCCATTACTAAAATTACATCTGTTATCTACATTTTGGGAATTCTCTAATTGTTAAACAATTACCACTGCATTTACAGATACTGCTGATGCTACTGGAAACTGATGTGATTTTTTTTTTCCCTCAGAACATAAACAAGTATTTGTTTTACATATGCAAAAAAAATTGGTTTTTTCACCCACAGTTTATTTGTGCTCCATGGGGGTTAATGGGTATGTTCTGATTTGGGTTTCTGCTTTTATTTACTTCTGGGAAAAAGGAACTTTAACTTCACCTGAACTGCTGAGCACTGGTTTTGTAACACAATGTGCAATTCAAATTTAGCTCTTGGCAATGCCCTGGTCACTACTGTATGAATAGTACGGCCTAAAGGGTTATTATTTAAGGCCACATTAATTTCACAACTGTTCTGACATTAATGCACTCCTTGCTTCCTTTCTTGATGTTTCCCTACATTTTATTGCTCTGAACAGAAGTCTGAAAATAACTGACTTTATTGAAGTGAATCATAGGGTGCCAAACCCTCATTTCTCTATGTACAGATGTAAAACCCAATTTTTCCCCACCTCTGTATATACTGTGCTGATCCAGCTATCCAGAACCCTTAAAATAGCATTAATTTGCATGCAAAGCAGCTCTAAAGACTTTTTTATTTTCACAATAAGATAAAGCCACTTAATGTAAATCTAGATTGATCTTTCGATTTAAATACATTATAAAATACATATTGTGGATATTTATTCAGCACATGGTTCTTCTGACACTTCTCTCTGCCCTGATTTTTTTTTTTGGTTATTAGTGTGCAGCTAAGCAATGTGCTTTATGCTCTCAGCAAACCTTTCAATGCTTTGGTTTCTCTAGGGAAATTCTGTCCAGCTGCACTCCGGACATGTCCACCCTGGCCAGAGTTGGCACATTCTGGGCAGTCTGGCCTCACCCACATCACACAGGATTTGGTCACATTCTCAGTCCCAGACTGTGGTCTGGAGTCCCCAAAACATAACGTTTTTGGGGTAGTTCTCAGGTGAGAACACTTGCAGGTGACCAGTTTGAGAAGTTTCATGTCGGCTCTGCCACGTCCAGGTTCATCTCAGGGATTTAGCTGATCAGGAAAACTGGAAATAAATCAGCAGTAATGCAGAGCCTGAGAGTCAAATTTACAGCCTGGGCACAGTTACATGTCTGGGTTTGGAAAACCCAGGGAGCAGAGGGTCAAAGCCAACAGAGCAGCCCAGAATTGTGATATCAAGGAGAAGCCTTTCAAGAGCAATGCCACACTTCCCCCATGGATCTCCCAAGTTAGACACTGATCATTGACAAAGCAGGCCTTAAAAATACAAAAATCCTCTAAGATGACCTGAACAAGGGTCTCTGCTCCCACACTTGATTTTTCTAACTGCATCAGATGTTCCAATAGAGAATATTCCCTCTTGTCCAACCCATGACCTTTAGATGATGACATCAAAGTCCCACTGGAGTGATTCAGTTCCTCACAGGGCACCAGAACTCAGCCTCCAATCTTTCTGTTTGGGTGACAAGAAGGGCATTGGGCAGCATTGTTTATTTTAGCCTTTGCTTTAACCTTTTCCCCTGCTCAGTGCTATGTGAAAACAGTGCTTTTTCCATGTTTATCCTGCTGTTTTGTGTTGTGTTAGTCCAGGGATGTATTTCTGCACAACACCCTTCAGGGCTGTGTGTGTTCTCAGGCTCTACCTTTGTCCAGAGCAAGCACTTTGAGGAGGTGATGATGAAAATGTGAAGGGAAGAACAGAAGACTTGAAGGCAAAAAAATACCACAGTCCTTGAGGAACAGGTAAGTCACAGGCATTTTAAACCCAGCAAGGCAGAAATACAGAATTAAAAGGATTGAGGCTTAAGGATATTTTTCAAGCACAGAAGGAACAAGATGCTGACAAAGTAGGAAGCAATTTCTCTGAAGGACAACAAGAGATGTTTACTGCTGAACAAAATACATCTTAAAATAAACTTTAAACAAGGAAGACGTGCAACAGAGCAACTGAAGTCAGTCAAGTTTAGTTTATGTGAACACCAAGAGCTCCAAGCCCTTTAATCCTTTTCAATGTCCAATCTATAACACCTCCAAAGCAAGATCCCTTGCTTTGGGATCTATAGCATCCCATAGGAATTCAGAGGAGTCCTTTTCAAAGAGTTAAAAACTGCTGTGGTCATCAGCATACAAATAAAAACAGCATTAATAAACCCAGTGCTCAGAAAACAAGTAGAACCTGAAAAAAAGCCATGTTTTTAAAACTATGGAAATTCGCCTTCTTTTGATCTTTTATCTTTCTACTTCACCTGTTCTTAAGGGTTTGTTTAGTCGGGTTTTTAACTTCAGGGTGTGCTTGAGTTTGTGCTTGTTTCTGCAGCCTTGACAGCCAGATATTTACCTGGAGAGGAAGCTGTGATTTATAGGCATTAAATGACTCCTGAAGGTAAACCCTTAGGAACATCACCAATTATTGCAAGACAAGAGCTGGGAGCCTCTAGTAGTAAACATGTATTTCTACCCTAACTCATATAACAGATCTACACCACATCCCTTCATTTTCTTTTCCTCTGAGAAATCCTGTTTGCTTTGTGTTGCAGAAGTTGCTATAGAGGTAGATCAGAAGAGATAATGTAAAATCCTCGTAAAATTTTAAACATTCCCTTCGTTTGTGTTCCTGGCTCCAGTATTCATTTGTTAGAAAAACTTTAGTGTACAGATATGGAAGGAATATTTTTGGATGTGCTAGAAAATACTCTAACTGTAAGTATGGAGTTGCTTTTTTTGAGAACACTTCATGCTATTATCCTACTCCTAATTGGAATAAAAATAAAACATGCAACATAGATAACCAATCTAGTCAAATATTCCCAACTCAGTTTCAAAAATGCACTTCCAACCAATAATTACTGACTCTAAAATGCATGGAAAATACTGCAAGCCATTTTTGTGAACAGAAATGGAACACATAAAGACAGTCACTTGTCAGGAATTATTTTTCCACACATACTGGCACGTATTTAAAAACCCCTTACCTGCTGTGCAGCACCCAGAGAGTGAAAGGACAAAGAGGTTAAAGATGGCCTTGGAGCATCTTTTGTAAGAGACCTGCCATTGATGGCTAAAAATGCCTAAAGCAAAATACAGAGACATTTTCCTCAGGGTGTAAGAATTTAGCTGGAAAGGATTTTCTAAGATTGGAGCTGGGTCACTGTAATCTTCAACAGAAACTGAGGACAAATTTGAAGTGAATTGTGGTGGGAGAGTGAAATGTTGTCATAAAACCAACCTAGGGAAGAAAGGATTTCAGATACAGACAGGTTTCATCTTTGTAAAGAGAAGCACACAAAGTTATTAGAGATGTGCTTTAAACATTCTGAAAGGGGGAGGGGGATAAAGTGCCTTTCTCAAATCCAGGCACAAAGAACCACAAACCTTAGAGCAAGATCTGGGCAGGTAAATAATTTTCCTGGAACTAGGACTTTGTTAAAATTGCTGTAATTTTCTGTATAGACAAAGAATTACCAAAGAAAAAAACAAGAGTAAGAATTTGTAGTTGAAACTGAGTAAAAATACAAGCCAGATATTAGTGAATAGCAGTTATCCTTAAATAATAACAGATTTTATGTTGATTAAGAAAATGTATTATTTGATTGAATCCTTAAAGCATTGAGTTAGCTGATTAAAGTTAACAAATGAGGTTTATACACCTCTCATAACTTCTTTTTTCCCTTTTTAATGAGGAAGAGGCAGAACCTCAAAATGACTCATTCATCTCCCACCGAACTCAGGAATGGAATCAAAAATTACAAGTTATTCCTCTTCTCCCAAATGGCACAGTTCAAATTTGAGGGAGAGCCTCTGATCCTTTTCGTGTTGGAGGATTAAACTAATTTAAAATCTTCAAGAGGAGTGTCTGGTGAAGAAGCTCTGAAATCTCAGAACTGCACATTCAGTCCATGACAGCAGTAAAAATTAAAATTTAAAATTGAGAAGACCTACAGTACAAAGTGTGCACATTTATCTGTGGGCATTATTTAAAAGCCTGTTTGAAGTCAACTGATGAGTTTCCAGTTAATTTGATGAGTTTTAGAGTAGGACACATGAACATGATACAATAAACAATTTATACAGTCACTGTCACACCTGTCAGTAAAATCAGACTTTAACAATTCATTCCTGTGGCTCAGACCAAACCAGGCCTGTTATAAAAAATCTTAAAACAATCCAAATAGAGACACTCTTGTAGGGATGAAGACTTGTACCCTCTGCAAGATGCTGTATATTAGAGGAGTATTAATATTGAGCTTTTGATGTAGGTGCTGTCCTGATTTTATGCTAATTGAACAGAGCAATTTTTTCTGATAAAATTAGGTCAATTATATTTAATTGGATCCATTAAACCAACTATAATCTTATTAATAATTTGTAGACCTCAGTTGTCAGGTTTTTCTTCATCTCAAAGTTCCTTGGTTTTGTTTCATTGCCTCACCTCTCCATCCTGCAATCCTAGCCAAAAAATAAACTCCTCTGTCAATATCTTTTTCAAAGTTTCACCATTCATGTGTTATGAAAATTCTACATATTTCTATTTTGACTTCCATTTCATAGCAGCAGCAGAAATACCACATGGCTCTGCTCAGATATGTGGAATTTAGCCAGCAGTTGTCCTTAGATATTTCAAAAAAACCCTAACATTGGTATAAAATTGTACCCATGCAAATCTATCAGGAATTAAAGCATTGTAGTCCATAAAAAGGAAACTTCTCTTCTGACCAACTTAATTTTTGTCATGTTATTTAAATTCAGTAGAAGTATATTCAGGGGCAGTACATCACATGACAATTAGGTACCCAAAAAGGACCTGTTTGTTAACAAAAAAGATATTTTTGATTATTGGAGGATTACTTTTGATGTCCAGACAATTAAATCTGCCTGAATCAATGCTCTTCCAAAGACAACTTGCATGTTACTGTTAAACACATACTGCAAGTAATAATAAATTAAAATGGTTCCCAAAAGTTCTACTGCATTCCATTCCTTATTGAAAGCTCACAAATGTAACTTTTCCAAAATGTGGTATACATGAGGTACATGATTTAGTTTCAGAGTATGTTTATATTACATTTCTAGCTCATAATTTGATATTTTTCAGCAGCTTTTCTCAAATTGATGTGACCTTACAGTGTACACAGTAGAAATGTTCTAATTTAAAATGCTCTAAGTAAGTTTCAACTGCTTTTTTTTCTTTCCTAATCAACCAACCATTAAAAATCAGAAGAAAAGCTGGGGATTTGTTAAATATGAAGTTAAAGGGTAGATCTTCATAAACTATCTGAATATTGATATTAATTCCTCCTATTGCCACCTTTCAAGAATGAAGCTTGTCCAGAACTGTCTCCTGTAATGAGTAATATCTCCTATATCCCCTAATGGATAATATTCCTATGGATAATTATCCTCTCTAATGGATAATGTATTTAGGAAAAGGTTTGGTCATAACTCTTTGAGATTTTCAAAACAAATGCTTAGACCATTCCATCTCTATTCCATAGATAGACAAGATATTCAGAAATGTCCATACTTACTTTGCAAAGGTTTTTTCACTTCTTCTCCTCTTCCACAGCATCTTGTTAAGAAATAACAGTCACTTGAGGGCTTTGGGTTCCACATTTAAATTATCTAGAGCACAGGGAGAGGAAGATTGGGGATTTTTTTTAGTTACAATTATACCCTTATAACCTGATATGCAGCATTGATATTCCTTCTAAGCAGTTATCAGCTTGACCTCTAATGAATAGACCCAGATTGATGGGAAACTCATTTAGGAGTCAGGTTATGACTCTGGTGATTCACACTGGCTGATAATTAACAGCATGTACTGAACAATTCATGAGAGCTCTAAAAATTGAACTTCTGCACTGTAAACTGAGGGTACCACAGGGACAAGGGGGTTTGGGTTGGATTTACTGTTTGCTGGTCACAGGAATAACAGGAGAGAGCTGTGATCAGTCTCATCTCCCAGAAAACGTTGTTCTCCTCCAGTAGTCCATTTTTTACAGCTCCTATGAGTATCAGGAAATGGTTTGTGTTGGGAGACCCTAAAGATCATCTTGTTCCACCCCCCGCCATGGACAGGGACAACTTCCACCAGACCAGGGTGCTCATGGCCCCACTGAACACTTCCAGGGACGGGGCAGCCACAGCTTCTCTGGGCACCCTGTGCCTCACCACCATCACTGGGGAGAATTCCTTCTCTAAATCTGACCTCTTTCATTTGGAGCCCTTCCCTCTTGTCTTGTCACTCCAGGCTCTTGTCCCAGGTCCCTCCCCAGCTCTCCTGGAGCCCCTTTAGGCACTGGAAGAGGCTCTGATCTCTCCAGAACCTTCTCCTCTCCAAGTGAACACACACCCCCAGCTCTCCCTGCCTGACTCCAGCCCTGTGATCCTCTCTGTGCCCCTCTGGACTCACACCAGCAGTTCCATGTCCTTATGCTCCTATCCTCCCTTCCTCCCAGAGCTGGAAGCAAGAGTCCAGGTGGAAATCTCATGAGAGTGGACTGGAGGGGCAGAACTGGCTCCCTTGACCTGCACAGAAAACAACAAAAGCATCAAACTTTGGGGGTTCACTTTAACTGCTAAGTTTATTTAGATATTATTATATAATAAACTTATTTACTGTGGTATTATTTCAAATACTGCACACAAATAGAGAGCCAGAATTCTAGTTCACTACTGGTGAAAGCAAAAGTAGTTTAGCTCCCTTTTTTTGTTTTTGTTGCAGGTTGAGGTATGCACACAGAGTTGCTGCTTTCTGTGCTCTGCTCTACCTCAGCTTTCCTGGGGCAGCAAACCAAACTGTCCCTTCAGTTTCCCTCACAGATATCATTATTCATGTATGTAAGTACATGCAAACACAAGAGCTACAAATAGAACTAAACACAGGTTACTACAGGTTTGTGGACTGTTTTCCCTGATTTTCCACATCAGACTTGGCTACCTACCCACCACATCCCCTAGATGTCACCCAGGATCTTATTTTTTCATTGCCTACAAACATCCCTGGACAGAAGAGAGCTTTTGCCCACCTTTCTGTATAGAAACATGCTAAGAAAAATGTAACAAGATGCAACGAGCAAAAGGCTTCTGGTTGGGTGCTGTTCCTCATGCTAACAGCACACGACCTTTTGTGAAAGCCCTTCAGTGACTGCTTCCTCAAAACAGCAAAGTTTCACTGTCTTTCAATAATTGAACGGGAATAAAAAATTCCCCTATGCTGAGGATGAAGAGAAAGTTGGAACTTTTACGTTTCAGTTCAGTATTTGCCTCAGTTTCCCAAATGTCTCCGGTTTCTGCACTGTCCAAGACCTTTCACTCAGTTTGTTTTTTTCCCTCAAGTCAGCCTCAAGAGGAGCTTTCCTTGCTACTCAGGCTGAAGTTTCTACTTTACCAACAAGCTCCTGCAATTTGAGATAGAAATTTCACAAGGGTGATACCAAACCTGCTCAAACCCTGGACGCTCCAGCTGGACACTCCCAACTGAGGGGAGATCAGGATTTTCAGCAAAGGCTTTGATTTTTCTCCACTGCATCCTTTCCTCAATTCAATCCAAGTAAAAATAAATACATCTACTTTTAGCAATGTAAATTCAGAGTCAGTGGCATCCCGTGTGGCAGAAGTGAACAGATTACAAGACAGGCTGAGAGGGAAAATTTCAGTTTCCCTGAAAATTGATCAGCTGAATGTTAAAAATTGTACAAGCACTACTACCTTGTCCAGCACTTTGTGCTGGAATCTGCTCAGTCTTGTAAAAATTAAAAATTGGTTTTATTCATGTGAACAATCTCATTGATGCCTAACATACAAAAAGCTGAAAGCACGATTGATTTTTTCCCAGGCAAGATTAGAACTAATGCTAATTCACTCCTGCACTATTATTCCAGTTCTTGTTATAAGAAAAAAAACATTAAATAGCTCTTTATGTCAACACTAAGAACAGAAGAAAATAATTTTCAGAGTTTCCTCCAAACTGCATAGTAAAGTTGTATTTGATCATCCTGCAGCACTTTTTCTTCTGAAGAAAATAGCAAGATATGCACACAAAAACAAGTGCGCATCACATCAATAAGGAAAGATTATTCCAACTACTAATCGGGGGGAAGAAAGAGAGAGTCTGTTGGCATGAATTAGATCAACCTATCTTTCAACAATTTCAGTTGGTTTTACTTCAGAGTCAGACAAAGGAAAGACATTAAAGATTACTGACAACCTGTGTATTTGTCCTCCTTTTTTAACTTCAAACACAGACTGACTTCTGTATTTATGTTTTCCTGAGTCAAGCTACAGATCTAATGAGCTGCTCTATTTTTATTTTCTTTTTGGGAGAACATTCTTTGAACAGCTTTTTATAAAAGATAGGGTTTTATTTCTTTAATTTTCATTGTTGGAAAGTGTGACAATTACACTATGTAGACAACTGCAGCTGGATTCAGAGCAAAGTTACTTTGAATATTCTTTATATCCTGAATTCCTTACTTCATTACATACTGAAACTGCTGTGGGAAGATAACCATAGCTGGATGTAAATTCCAATTTGAAACCGAACGTAAAGCATGTTTCCAAGAATGCATAATTAAGCAGCGTTTGTTAGAGTCAATTTGAGTGCATAAATTATTGAACATGGGTTAATTTTGGTGGGATTAAAAGCACCACCTGTTCGCTTCTATTAAAAAAACCATAATTTCTGTTTCAGGGCCGTATTTGATTCTCACATATTTGGTTTCATCCTTTCAGGATGCAGTTGATTATTAATACCCTCCAGTACTCAGAGAGTCAACACATGCCCCAATTTTTTGTTGTTCTGTAGCTACAATTCCAAAGGTGTTTTCCAGGTCGGGGAAGCACCCAGACCAGGGCGCTCAGACAAGTGTTCCAGTGTGTGTAAAGGTTTAAATGCTGCCAGGAAAATTCCTCAATTCCTCCTCCATGAAGCTCAGGGCAATAGTGGGAGTTGCTGTTGATTTGGCAGCCTCTGAGATGCAAGGCTCAATGATTGCTGCAAAACAGCCTCTCATTGAAGCCTTTCACAGCAGTTCTCCCATTCTGCTCCTCTCGCTGGCTGCCACACTCCAGACCGCTGTGGAAAATGCTCCTTTCACCTTCTCACGTAGAGTTGTTTCCAAACGACAAGCTTAAAAACGGGTTTACAACTGTGAAGTTTAAAGAGGGGCTCGATAGACTGCGGCGAGCCACGAGCGATCGCTGTAAATGTTTCAATGCAAATCTCTTCCCACTAAATCTTTCAACTTTGAGGGTAGGATGAACCCTTGACTTGCTTAGCATCTGAGGAGGCGGCATGAAAATTCATGGCTTTGGGGGAAACCAAGGAGATTACAAGTCAACTAAAAATCCATGTGGATCCACAGGACACGGACCCTGTGCTACTTGAACCCCATTGATTTTTTTTTAAGCAGAGATTCACAGCCGTACCTTAAAAAGAGACCTGTCACACTCTACTGTAGCGTTTTTAATCTTTAGTTAGTGCAGAGTGTCTGTCCCCCACAGTCCTGTGTGCCTGAAAGGGGCCACCACATCAAGGGACAGGGTTAAAAGTTTATAAGGCAACAGTTGTTGAAATGTGCTGCTCAAGGAATATATTCATTAGATGCAGTTTGGAAAAAAGGGGAAAAAAAATACCAGTGAAAGAATTTATCCAAGAAGTTCTCCTTTTAAAAGTATTCTGGGGACACTGTCAGTTCTTGGAACAAGATAAAGTGAGTTGTAGACACTACAGAAGCATTACTGTTAGCAGCATCAGATGTTCAAAGGAGAGATACATTTAAAGCCTTTCAGTGCAGGGGGCACTGTGGGAATTCTGTGGAAGCGGGATCAGAGACACCCTTTCTCATCTTCCAGCTGTCAAATTCAAACCCCCAAGTGTTCAATTTCATCAGTAGATACGTTGAAGAAGGAACCCATGAAAACAAGCTCAGTGCAATAAAAGCAAGGCTGCAATACATGAACACGGTGACAAGGCAGCAACAAGATTAAAATGTTGCTCAGAAAAGGAAAAGGGTAATCCCCAGCAGAATTGAGAGAGAGCACCAGAGACCATGCACGTGTAGGAACACTCAGAGTGGCTGGCAAGGCACCCCATCTCTCTCCTGCTTCTCTTTTTTCCTCTATCTTTACAACAAAGTTTAATTCTACATCTTGAGTGCTTAACTGCCAGAGAAGTGGAGTGCAAGGACAGTAAAAGCTTCATGAAGGATGTCAAGAGAAGTAACAGGGATAAAAATCCAGTGAGAGCAGTATTTTGAATAAAAGTGAGTCACTTTTTCTTTGCAGGAGTTTGGGCCCTCATGTCTAAATATATTACTGTAGGTAGCTTTATTGCCATAAGCTTAAACTTATTATTATTACAGCTCTGGGACCTCAGTCCAAATTCAATAAACTGATATGTAAAATATTGGTCCCTCAAATCCCAGAAGTGTTGCCAGAATTACATATCCTATTCATAAAGACTCTGTTACCCCATGGAATTCACTGCAAGGGATGAACTTCTAGCAAGTCACTCAGCAGAACAGAGTACAGACCTTTCTTATGGTGTGAGGTAGAGACTGGCACCAAACACTAAAGCTGTGTGACTCCTGGTGATCTCATCCTGTAGCTGTTCATGCAAAAAATTGTTTTTCTCTTTCACTTCCCTCACATCCAGACCTTTTGATTTCGGTTTGATGTGCGTGTTCGAAAACATAACTGTGAAATCAGCTTGGTTTCACCTGGCTTGAAGTCAAAACCAGTCAGTTTTATACAGTTCCCATAATACTTAGAAGCCTGTTCAGACCAGCCAATCTTTTCTTCGTGACCCTCATGCAAATTTCCATCTTTTTACTGGATGGAAAACAAACTTCCATTGTGTAGAAGGCCTACACAGCCTCCAGTTACCCCAAGCCTAATTTACCTAATCAGCACTACAGTTTACAAGCTCCAGCATTTGTAAAGTATTTACCACCTAGTTAAAAACAGCATAGGATGTTTGTTTGGAATATTTTCATTTCTGTATGGTACCAGGAGAATATGTTAGCATTTTCCTTTTGATGTCAAGTGCTATCTACCAAACAAATCCACACTTTTTTTTTTAATTCAAGAGATAGCAAAGTAGGTGGGGAGACTGCATTTGTAGGTTTATGATTCTTATTTAAGCAGCTGCTTACATAAATCCTCAGGTATGCATGATTAATTATTTGCTTTCTAATCCCTGTTCAAAAGAATGCATCTGCTTTTATGTTTAAATCAGTTTTTTGCACTCTTTTTTAAGCATTTGACAAACTAAAAACGCAGACACCTGTACATTCAAAAGAGTTCTTGTAATGCTATTTATACTCATCTGTTCCTTAGCACACCTTTGCAGGAGCTGTGATGAGCTGTCACACATGATATTTGGAGTTAAGTATATTTTCCACAACTGCACATTTCACAGAGGAGAGACTGGCATTCCAAACACCAATGTAGATGATGCATATTGGGCTAAAAACGTGGATATTAGAAGAAAACAATCTATGGGAAAACAGCACAAGTTGAATCATTATGTTTAGTGAGTCACCTGACAAGTCAGATTACAAAAGTTGCACTTGGGGTAAAAAAAAAAACTTTTCCAAGGGGAACTGATATGAACATGTTTTGAATTAAACCCCTTTCAAAAGTCTTCATGTTTAAGCTTTGAGACTGACTATAAAACCTGAATAAGTGCCCTAAGAGCCTGTTCCTTGGGAAGGATAGTTCACTTGTCCTGTCCTTGGGTGAGACAAAGCTGAACCTCACCTTTTCCTCAGCAGAAATGAAATGAGCAGCCTATTGTAAATTATTGCATCACATCCAGCAGAAGGAAAGAACAGAGGTGCTGTGATGCAGCCCCCTATGGCAGAGCACCCCTTCACCAGCTCGTTTTCAGGTGATTTATCTTTCAGAGGATGTTTATCATCACGCTGCTTCCTCCACTCAGATTCATGCTGGATGTTGGTGTGAATGTTGCAATCAAACAACAACAGAAATGTAAAAAAGAAATGGATAAAGACCTAGAAACACTGTCTAAGCACCTCCTATAACAAGGCAGAGTCAGCTGTGTCAAAATTGAATCACTCCACCATAAAAGTTCCCTATATGGATACTCCCTAACTTCTCCCTAAATTGGGACCTTTCGCTTTGGATTTGGGTCATGCAGTTTTCTTTAGTACTTAATTACTCCACATTTTATTGTGCTTCATTATCTGAAATAAATGTAATCCTTGTCAAACCATTCAGTCTATTCATGGCACATGTAATACAAAGGCTTGTTACATCAAGCTCGCTGCCAGCGATAACTCAACTATTTTCCATTCAATTACAGAACACACTGATTTTCCTGCTGAGTCACCTCAAATTCAATTTCTCATTGAGAATTCAACTAAATTACTTGCCCATGAATTAACAATGTTGAATGCTAATACAGACATTGAATTATATTACATTTCAGTGACTAGAAGATGTAATTGCAGCTGGCAAGGTCTACTTCATTTTTCTCTTTCTTTTCCAGTTTTGACTCAGCGATGCTGCCTTTTAAACCCAATACTCAGTGGCAAAAACATCCTGTAACCATTTTGTAGGATTTAGAATACATCCCATCAGATCACACAAACAACATTTCTGTTTCATCTACCCATTATGGCTCAGACATCTTTTTGGGGGTGGTTTGGAGGGCTGTAGGCAGAACTATGTTAACTCTTCCTGGGCTTGCTCACTAAGATCTGTTATCCTGAACCAAATTTCAGTGCATGAAGCATTCCTTGGTTGGCACAGTCACCTGCTGGCAAGTAAAGTAAGCAAATAGATGCAACCCATGTAAGGCAGGCACAATTAACTTGCTTTTTCCTCAAAGAATAAGCATGTTATCTATCATAGACCTTTTCATTAATCTCAAATGTTTCAACTCAAGTAATAAAAATCTTAATCCAGACAAAATTAAAAATCCAATCCAAATTATAAAGAGACTCCCAAATCCCACCTAGCTAATCACCCACAATCCCAGATAATCTTAATAACTAACCAAATCTGGTTAGCTATGAAAATTAAGCTGTAATTCATTAGAACAATATTTCTGGCACATGGAAATAACACAAAATTGTTATCTGCTACAGGATTTGGAATATGCTCACATAAGGAAATTTCAAATCAGCAAGATGTTTAGATTTGGAGTTTGATTTTGGTTTTATCTAGTAAGAAATGCCCACTTGAAGGTAATTCTGTGTTTACTTCATCAGCAATATAAACCAAAGACTTTCTAGGTGTATGAATATTTCAGAACAGTTGAACCTGTGATGGAGCTTTTCTTCCCAAGAAACCAGAACAGGTGTGGAGATGTTCTGCTGTGATCCAGTGAGATGGATGAGGAACTGAGGCTGTGGAGCACAGCTGAGAAAGCCTGGTGGGGATTTTTCCTTTTTTCCACTTTTACACTAAAGTCACTGATATATAATGAGGATTACTTCAGTAACAGTAGAATAACACACACATATTGACAACTTAAATAGCAATGAAAAAATATACTGACATAGCTTAAAACACACTCATCCATTGGTATCTGCAGCAATGATGCCAAATTCAGGTGCAAACAAATTCATATATGGGCTTTGCACTTAGTTTGAAAATTCCAGCAAAAATACTTTGCAACAGCATTTGCTGTGTCACCAAAATTCAAACTTTTTTGCAGAGTAGCTGAGTTTCAAGCAGAACAAACCTTACCTGGCTTCCTGGCAGTCAGCCCAGTAACACAGCTCCAGTGCAACTACCTAGGAACTGTGGGCTCTGGAGTATTGGCAGAGAATTCAATGTTTTAGTTGTCCCAAAAACCAAACAAAATCTCAGAATACTGAAATCCAAGACAAAGATACATAATACACATGTTTAGATGAAGTGAATTATTCTAACACAGATTTTCAGGTGCAATTACTGAGTAGTTACATTCACACACACAGTTCATCTCTAACTGCATTTCCTTGTATAATACATGCACTTCTAAATAGCAGAACAAACGTGTCCTCAATTTACTGGAGTTATTCTTCCATATGTATTACAAATGCAGATAGTTGGTGAAAAAAAAGCTAGAAATTTTAAAATTTAAATTCTAGCATTTTTTTTTAACATTAGGATCATCCTGGATTCAGAATGATATTGATATTCAGCCTCTAAATAAGTTAGTGCCTGCAATGCCTTATCTGTTTTGTTCTTAAACTATTATGTTGCTATAAATGGCTAAATCACTATTTTTAATGACAATTAGCAGTAGATGTCAAGAGACATTACTGCTGACTGTGAATCTTCTTTTTTTGCACATTTTCTGACTTTCTTTTCCTTGTGGCATAAAGTCTCTTTTCCTGTTTTTCCTTCTTTATACTAATGAATAATTTACTAATCCAACAGGAAATTTCAATCTATTTTTATTGGATTTTCATTTTTAACTGGGGGGGATCTGTAATTTTAATAGTTTAAGTGCAGTCTCCATTTCCTTGCTCTGATTACATCAGCTTTGCTTTTATCTTCCAGTATGGATAAGCCATTGATACAACTCCACAAATAAAGTTAAATCAGGGTTGAAAGCTGAGTTACAGGAAGAGATNATAAATAATTTATATATATATATATTTAATTTTTTTTCTCACTACGTCTTTGACCAGTTGGAAAACGACTCCTTGTATTCTTCCACCAAAACATCCACACCAGTAAAGGGTGACCTTAGGAAACCATGTTTGAAAACAGCCAAGTACATTTAAGTGTTATTGATTGCACAAGTAATAGCGCCAAAAGTGATTACACAGTGTGGTACTTACAAAAATAATTACACTTCAGAAAATCAAAATTAATTTGTACACTTCTGCTACACTTTTGAAGTTGTTGACATTTCATTGTAGTGCTCCTAATGAAATGAAAATTATTAATAATTATTTCTACTTCAGTGTGACAAATGTCATTTAGGTTAGGATGTGAATTTGTCAGTACCTCATCAGATCACTAAGTTGACTTTTGGCTCATGTTAATTTCTAAGGGGGGTTATTTATATTTATCAGATGCAAGTCTACACAACCCAACCATATGACCGCTGTGTTTGATGGTTCCTAACTGTGAAACATTTTATGTGGTGTAGTCCTCTTTTCTTAGAAATCATTCTGAAGGTGTAAAAACAATGGAAAATTAAGTTCCCTGGACAAAAGATTAAAAATTTTCTTCTTCAAAACACTTCACCAGAAAAATGGCATAAAATAAACCAGTGAAATTAGCATAACCCCGGGGCCACTGTCTCAAGTACCATTTCCTTTTTATTCCCCTATCGAGCAAATTTAGTCTTATTTTAACGTAGAGTGAACTACATTGTTCAGTTATGGAAAATAATCAAATTAATAGCAAAAGCTTTTAAAGCAAAAGTTAAATCAGTGCTTGTCTCATACAGCACATCACTCCTATAAAGTTATATAATTAGCACAAATAAATAAAGCAAATTTAAAAAGCACAAATTCTGCTTCCAAAATACTTTCAATAAAAACACTAAGGGCTTTTAGAGCACTTTCGAAGTATTAAATAAGTAAAATCTACTCTTGCAGTATCTTGATACCCTTTACTGTTCCAATTTTATACTCAGGTGAAGTGACAAGCAGATGATTTGTCTGGGCAATTACAGCAAACCCATAACAAACCTGCAAACAGAGTTTTGGAAGGCCTCTCTCCAGGCTGCTCAGGGAGTTCTCGTCTGCTGGCCTTAATTTTGACAGGAGTCTTTGCCTCAGGACACCCTATCAAGATTCAAGTTACTTTCCAACAGCTGATCTTAAAGTGCATGGAATGAAACATCCAGGTTTTGACAATTTTTGAAAAAGAAAAGCCATTATAAGAATACAGAAGCTTCATTTTTTATAAAATGCCTTACATTTTTTACCATTACTGTTAATCCATGGATGGACAAAATTGGAGAGTTTCTATCCACAGATCTATGCCATTGCTCTGTTTAAGTGGCATGTGAGCAGTACTTTCAGTCATATAAAACAATTCTGTTGGGCTAAGACAACTGGCCTGGACACGTGGTGGTTTCCCAAGAAAGAACTATTATCAAGGACCAGGTTTGTAAAAACCCAAGTCTCACACAATGATGGCTGCATTAATATTTGAAAAGTTTTATCATTTATGCAGGGCTTGTTTCAGTAGGTCTGATTGATGATAAAAATCCTGGTTGTAGAGGCCACACAGAATTCAGGAGCCTGCTGGAGCCTGTTTGTCCTGTGCTTGGGAAATGGGTGCTCCTGCTTTCCAGTCAAATCCCAATGGCACATGGATGGGTTTGAAAGAACAGCCTGCATAAACCCACCGATGCAATAAATCCATCTTTGTTTACAGAACCCCAAGAAAACAAACCCAAAGAAAGTAACAGCATATGTGTTTTTACTAGATCAGGGTAGAATGTTCGTTTCTTTGTCAACACTGAAGGCACGTGGTAAACACAATAAGCTTCGATCTGATTTCTATTGTACTTTGCAATTAGAGACTGCAAAGGAAGGGCTATTTAAAGAACTTGTTTTTTCAGAAATACAAGAGGATATCCAACACGGTGACAAAAGCAGTTTAAGTGATCAAACTACAGTAGCAAATAAGCAGCCAAACAGTCTGGCACAGCCAGAGCTATCTTTTGATTATAACCATGGCCCTCTTCTCACCCACACTGATAACAAGCTGTTTCACTTGCAGCAGATAAGCACAAACCACCCCAAATAAAACATTTACCTCAGTACGCCCTTTACATTCTCATCAGCAATCTTCCACTTTTTTCCTAATCAATATGTTAAATAGAAAATTTAAATCGACTAGAAAGCTACACCTTTATTTTCATCTTATGCTTTCCTCCTTTATTCCATTCACCTATAAATCTCTGGTTTATCCCTGTTCAGTGCTATCAGACTTATGATATTTAGATTGGTGATGTTTATTTCTCCTGCAGTCCCAGTTCTCAGGTTCTTAAGATCATTTGAGAATCCCAACTTCAATTTAAAAATCCTTATATTGCTAGCTCTCAGGTTCTGGAGAACTGTATGAAAGTATGACTCAAGTGTACTCTAAAAGCTCTGCGTGAAAGGCAAAGAAAAGGTTTATTCTGAACGAAACAGAAAAACAGAGACTACATTTTTAATGCATTTTCAAAATTGCTTGTTGGAGATCTTTTTTAATTGCTGGGATTTATGAAGTAGTTCTGGGTAAGTGTCATGCAAAAAGGTATTTCATATAAATGTATTTCACCAAATGTATTTCACCAAACCTGGTATAATGTATAACAGGCCAAACATTTCCAAGGAGCACCGTCAGAACAGCAGAAGATCAATATTAAATGGCCAGTAAAATCATCACCTTGTGCCACTTTCTCATAAGAGTGATGTATAAAGAGTGACAAACTAGGGCAGGTTTTGCCCTAGTGACATGACCCACTTGCTCCCACTCATTCTGCAGCCTGGCAATGCCATTCCCATACAGCATGCCCCACCAAAATCACCTTTAAATTCTCATTTTGCACTTGGGGTCACTGGACGTGCCCCCATCCCTCAGGCCAGCAAACACCCCACAAGAAAGAACACTCCAGATAAAGTTTTCTCACACATTTCCCATTGCGGGGCAATAGTCTGCTCTGCCTCAGAAAACTTAACAGGGCTGTCTTTACTGTAGCAGAACCCAACTGAAGAACACTCACATACACTAAAATCTGGAACATCATCTGAATTTTTGCATAATCAATAAGCAGAACCCTGGCTGAAATTAGAGCTGCCCAGCAGCCCCTGAGGGGGAACCCTCTGGCTCTGTGCAGGAATTAGCCTGGCTTCTCCCTCCAGGATTTACAGCTGCACAGATAAGCCATAAAAGGGTGGGAAATCAAATCCCAAATCACTGTGGGGACAGAGCAGGGGATGCTGGCAGCCCTCCCTGAGGGAGCAGTGGCCACATCCAGGTGGGCAGCAGAGCCTGGGGATGCTACATCAGGGGTCAGTTTTTTGATCAGCCTCCCTCATGTGGGAACTGGTTTGTAAAACCCTGGCTATGAGCTCCAGAGAAACAAAGGAGTGTGGTTTTTGTAAGCCCTGGTTTCACAGACTGCCAGAGAGATGCAGTAAGTGGGGGTTGCATGTTTAGCCCTATGTGTGGCTTTCAGGTTGTCCTGACCCGTGGGTCCTTGTTGTGTTTGCTGCTGAGGGAGCTGAGGGATGCTGCTTTTGTCTGTAGTTATGTTCAAAAGAGATGCAGGCCTGGTTTATTCTGCTGACTATGGAACAGGACTGAAAACAAACCTAAGAGAACTGGGCTGTGCTTGGGGTCTGAAAGGTAAAAAACCCTTGTGTTCCATTGACTTGAAAGCTGTGGCCTGATAAGCAAGAGGGATGGGGGATGTGGAAAAAAATCTTGATTTCTGCAAAGGGGAGCCAGGTAGGCAGGTGCTGTATGTGGTAGTGCTGCTTCACTGGTTCAGAATTGCTCTACTTTCTTGGAGTTGTTGCTCCAGAGTTTGCAAAGAAGCTTTGAACTCATCATAAATGTCTGTGTCTGGAGAACTTAAGAGCTGGTTCACTAATTACAGAACAGGGTGGAAAGGTCACTGCTAAAAAGCTATAATATCAGCAGCTCTGCAAACCTTAATTGTACTTTAGTTTTGCTGCTGTTCAGGCTTCAGTTGGAACATCATTTAGAGGTTAGTGTATTGCTCAGAGGTATGAATACAAATCCTTAATTAGCACTATAGCAAAGAACTTTGGTTACTTATTTAGTCTGAGATTTTGAAAAAATGGTTAACTGAATAATGATATATTCCCCTGAAGTGGAAAATTTGCACCTTACTAATATTTCTTTCAAAACCTTTTGATTTTAAATTAAGAGTAGTGTTTTTGTGATTAAACCCCTGGGTAGAAATTCAGTAGATTTGAGTTCCATTCTCAGGTCTGAGCCAGACTCATTGTGTGACCCTGGGTTAGTGTTGGTCACCAGGGCTGGATTTCCTTTTCATTGCCAGGACAGTGCAGCTGAGAAATTGCCAATGGGACCAGTAAGACTTTTTGCATTAACTGCAGTTGACTTTGGATCCGATCCTTTTGTCTGTCTCTTTCCTGAATGTACATATGGAGAACCAGGCTCTGGTGGACTGGTATAGTGAACTGGTATTATGTACTAATAAACAGTGCACTGAGGAGAAATTACAGATACCTCAGAATTTCTGAAGTAGAGAAATATGTTTAGTACAATAAAATATCAAAATATCAATGCTTCTGTTGTGTTTTCCTAATGCAGTGTGTGAGGGCAACAATTCAGCAACTTTCTAAGTGGTCTCTAAAGTATAAGACACTATCACACAGTTTTAAAATGTCTCATTTCTATGCCATTGGAAGAAAACAAAGATATCCAAATATTTCCCCTTGAGAAAGGCTGGTCCTGGTGATACACCTGTAGTTGTTCAAGAAAGGTAATTTGATTTGTGTGCCAGCATCAGCTCAGCACCTTCTAGGCTGTTTGTGTTCTTCTGAATACTCAGATAGGGAAAAAACCAACAACAAAAAAGAAAACAAACAAGAAACCCCAACAGCTGAAGTAAAAAACATTCATTAGTAAACAAAATCAAAATTATTTTGAGGGGTTGCTTTATTTCTCCTCTTAAAATTTAATTTGCTGTTGTTTCTTCCCATATACTGTGCTTTATTTTATGTGGTGAGTATTTCAATTTAACAGAATTAACTGTTGCTGTCATGTCCATGCCAGATGAAGCAAACATGAATTTTGTTGTGAGAAGCAAGGAGTAACTTGCAGGGTCCATTCCAGTTCCTCCTCAGTCTAAGCCCCCATCAGTCTGACAGGCTGGATGAAGAGAGATAAAGCAGATTAGGAAGTAATGACTGGAGGAAAAATTGTATGAAGTTATTTTCACATTTAGATCGGGATCATAATAACCAGAATCTCAGGAGCCATTATTTTAAGCATTAGTGGATAATGCAGTACACTACATTAAGTTTTATGCACAGCATTTGGAACCTTGGAATGACTGCTGTAAACTTTCCATCACTGCTAGTTTGCACAATGACCTTTTATCTTCATTAGGCAATACTCTGAAATTGCTCTAAATATACCAGTATGGATTCTTTGGTGGTGTAAATTAGGATATGCATTGATGTTAATGGGGCTGTTTGCATTTATTAGTATAAATTAGTTTTAGTATTCTCTCACATCATAAATCACAATGGACATCAGGAAAGTCATTTGGCAGCAGTGATGTATAAACAGTGAAAATGAGAAAACAATTGACGCCATTATTCAATGTTTAGTGGCAGAAATGTGTCTGAAGCTGTGAGTGTGTGTGTATCTCCCAAGCTTCACCCTCACTTGATGTGAAGCAATGGATGAACAGGAACAGTGGCAAAGGATGAGCTCTAGTAAAGAAAGTGGCTGGTCGAGAAAGAATATCCCACATCTAAACCTTGAGTCCCTATTGCTACCGAAAACCACAACAGAAAATTGGAATTTCTGAGATGTTACCATAAAACAAATTCATAATACAAATAATAATTTGTAGGTAGGTAAATGACAGCTAGTCAGGCAAGCCTGAACATCTGTTTTATAGTGAATGAACATTGAACACTTCTGGCATCTAGTGCTCTATTTTTACCCCCAAAATCTATACAATATTTAAACCCTTTTCATGCTGCATTTTGACTCATTATTTCATATTGATAGCATACAAAGCTGTGATTTCCCTATGTAGGAAAAAGACTTGCTGGGTTTATTTGTTGAGGGAATTTGTAAGGAAAACTTGTATAGAATATAGAAATTTTGAGATAGCAGAAAGTATTTAATCATGGCAATGGCTTTTTCAAGAGATTTTTCTTTGTGACAAACCAAATATGTATTATATTATTTGTGGATCAGTATATCTAACGTCAGCACACATTGCTGTTTATTGGCTCGTTTTATCATGCTGAACTGTCACAAGCTTCTTATTAATCTGTCTCTGAAGGATCAAAATGCTTTAATAAATATGTTAGTTCCTTTAGATCTTGGGCTGAAATGAAACTGTTAGTTAAATGTACTGTGACTTTGAGTGCAGATACCTTTAGAGAGATTTAAAATGGGAGCATGTTACATAAACCCAAGTTTGACAAAGCAGAATGTATCTTTCTCTTAATGGCCAATTAGGACTCAAATGAAAAAGTAAAAAGCCTTTTTCTAGACAAAATGTGGGACTTCCTTGTGTGATATGACTGATTTATCAAAGCGATGATTAACTTTCCAGTTTTATAGGGAAAGCTCTTTGCTTGTGTGGGGTGTTCCTTAACCTGTACAGATTGATGTGCTGTACACATAATAAATGCATGTATGACACAAGCGTTCAGAAGGGGGCTCACCTTTCACTGCTACAAGGAGCAGAGAAGAAGTTGAGTTTTTACTTTATTGAGGACATGAAAATTCATGTACTTTATTTAGCTGCCAGTGAAAAACAGCAGAAACTAAAGGAAAACTAAAGAAAAAGCAGCCCCTAAAGGACTGTTTTAATGGCAGAGAGCTCATTTTTTGCAGAGTCAAAAGAAGTGTGGCCTCTGAGCACACAGCAGTAAGTCTTTGGTTTCTATGAATGGACCAAAATGTTGTGCAAGAAGGAGTGAATGATGTACCACTGCCATTTCAAAGGGGGAATGCATTTTAATAACAGCACCAGGTTTAAGGGAAAGGAATTTATATCATCCATGTGATATTGTCATTGCAATATAATTTCAGGTTTCTTGGCAGCTCTCCCCAGAAGAACCTACAAACTTTTGAGTGTGAACCCTCTGCAGGGTGAGCAAGGGTTTTAGTGGAGCTTTGGGATAAGTTAAGTGAGCCTACATTTCACCATTTCAAAGGATTATACCGAAGATCTTTCCTTTTGTTAAGTTTTTTTAACCTGCTGAGATCTTAACATCAACAGCATAGTTTTTGATTTTATACATAGGTTTGAAAAGCAAATGCTGAACTTGAAGTGCCCAAATCTTTCCATACATGCCTCTTATTTGAAGAGCTTACATGTCTTGAGTAAAACAGAGTAACAGAGAAGTTGAATGCAATGTTACTCATTTCAGCTCTCATCTGGAAATGCTTCACAACTATCAGAATCTTGAATTTTTGTAGTAAACTGGCCTTTGATATTATGCTCACATTGAAATGTTCATGGCAATTAGCAGTTTTAGATGAACACCCAAATGTGGGAACAGAATTTTATTGATGTCTATAGTAGTGAGCATGTTGAAGGTGAACACGTGGGAGTAGCCAAGTCTGTAAAACTTCTCAGAAAACTGAAATTAATTGGTTTTCAAACAGAAATTTGTGTCTCTGTGCAGCCATAGAAGAATGGATCTCGTTTCCACTTGAGGTTTGCACAGACCATCCATCCATCAGTCTGCTTCCTTAGGAGTGCTAACAGTTTGGCACTACTTTATTTCCCTTAAATCTTAGCAACAATCCATGATATTGTTACAGTACATTACATGGCTTTTCCTCTGTGTCATTGTATATTGCCATTGGGAAATGAAGCATAAAAAGGCTGCCATTAGAGCACATCATTAAATAAAACTGCATGAATTCCAACTGTTGAACAATTGATCAGTTCCATTTTGAGCCAAAGAGATGTTTTATCCCAGTTGAGTTCTTTTAATATGAGAAAAAAAAAAATCCATGTTTAAGTGGTGCCTTTAATTTCCTTTAATTTTTCTTTTAGAAATTGTGCAGTTAATATCAGCCTCTATCTTGTAAAGGAAAAGATCAAAGCATACCAGAACTTATGTGCATGTGCTAAATGTGAGAAAGTTAGAAATTAACTCCCACGTGCTGCAAGTTTTCTGAACTATCTGAAAGGAATTCATGCTGAGGGGTTGTTTTAAGACCCTATTTTAGCTGGGTGCAAAGCACAGTCACAGTTGTTCAATTAACTGCAGCCAGAAAGACTGGATTTAGCTCCAACATCATTTTTTTTTCAGTCGTGCTGAAGTCGTTCAGCTCTATCCAGTCTGCTACTTCACTCATTTTGGAGCTTTGTTATTTTGCTGTGGTGTAGTTTTGAAGCTCTTTGAGCAGAGAAATACTCAAAGAGCCTGAAATGTGCCTGTGTGAGAGCAGATCAGTGGCAGCAGGGAATGCAGACAGGGATGCACACAGCTGCACTCAAGCACTGACTCTTCTGTTTTCTCTTNGCCAATGAAAAAGCTGCTGACTTTGTAAACTATATAGAAATGTGTATAAGCTGCCATTTTAGATGTAATAAAGGAGAATGTAGTGGTGACCATACTGGTTGGACCTGCGTTTGCTTCGACCCAACTCTCTCTATAGGGCAACCCTGGCTTTATCTTTCCCCCCATGTTCAAACATGACCTGAGCCATCCCCACCCTCTGACCTTCCCTGTGGTGACCTCACTCCACTTCTTAGTCAATGGCAGCTAAATCAGGGGATCTGCCCTGTGAAAAACCAGACAGCTCCATTAGAGTGGTTTGGGAGCAGAGCTGCAGCAGCCAGCCAAGTGTGGGAGAGCCCAGAGCAGGCTGGAATTCTTGGGTGCTGGAGGGGGGACAGGTCACACCAGCACTGGGAGGGCTAAAAGGATATTTTCAGGCTGTGCCTGATTAAAGAAAATTCTTGGTAACATTTCTGCACTAGACAAAGCTGATTTCTGAGCTGGGCCTCGAAGAAAACCTTTTCTTTCTACAGAATAGTAGCTAAAAGGCAGATCCATAAGGCTATAATACCTGTAAAATGATTACAAGCTATGATGTCAAGACCTATACTTGATTTATTGATTTTGGACCTCTCCTTGCATATTTCTGGGATACAGACATCTGCCAACTAAATACTCTCAGAAGCCCATTTAATACAGATTTTGCTTTAGGTGTGTTTTATATAGACAATTTTGATTCAAACCTATGGCATTTTCTGTATTTTAAAATTATTCAAAGCTGAATTTAAGTATTCATTTTTATATTTTAGAATTAGACACCTATATGAATAAAATTAGGCTGGGTGGAGGAGGGTACAGCTTGCCCACAGTGCTACCGTGAAAAAGTAGAAAAGAAAAGAAAAACTGAGAGTGAGTGTAGTTAAATGAGCACCTTCTATAGGTGGACAAGTAATTACATCACAAAATCATCAATGTTTTGGCTCACATGGATGTCATGTACCCATAAATAATTGTTTTACACAGCTCACAGACCACAGATTTCCATCTCTGCTCTGGAGCAAGTGAACACTGACCTAACTTAACACATTCACCAAACAATTGAGTTTCCAACACGTAATTTAAGCTAGACAAAAGGGGGTTCAGGTGTTTGAATAGTTTAAATTAGTACTATGGGTGACAAATGACCATATTCCACACCACTAAAGATGTTTAGATCGTTGGGTACTGGTAGTTATTTTGTTGTGAGGAGTATTGGAACATCTTTGACCATGAAGACTGAATTAGGATTCTTGCCAGAATTAGTGTCCTTTAGAACCCTAAATCTGACTTCTGTCGTGCTGGGTGGCAGCAGCCTTGTTGCATTGTTGATGAGACCCAGTGACTCAAAAAATAAAAGGGAGAAGGGAGGTATAGAATGTCCTCTTTATTCTCAAAAACTCCAGCAAGTACCTAAAAAAGCATCTACCTGTGCCTTGGTGCTCAGAGTGACCTTGTCACAGCAATACATCAAAGAGTGCACGCTGGTTCATTTACTGCAGTGAATAATGTCACACAGCTGCTGCTGCTGCCCTCACGTGTCCCTGTATCTTGAAAGTGTCCTTACATTTTCCTTCTTATAGGCATCATCATAAAGAAAAACAATTTTAAGTGGTAAAACAATGCATATTGAGGAGCATTCTGATGAAATACTGTAAGATTATGGAGTTAAACTGGATGAGGTCTGAAAGAAGTGATTACCAGAGGCATAATCCACTCTTCATTACAAGTTTCTCAGTGATCAACAGTAAAAATGACTATAAAATCTGATGCCCCTTGCCTTGTCCCTTGTGGCTGGAGGGTCCAAATATTTTTGTGCATTCTCAATGTTGTTGTGTTGTAGGAGTGGAAATAGAAGCACTTTGTCACTGTGGGAGGACATAAAAGCTGAATACATGTGAAGTAGTCCTCTTGAAGCCAGGGGTTTGAGTTCAGGTAAAACCACTTGCCTTTTTTGCTTTAAACTTGTCACCATCCTATTAGAGTCAAATTTGGACAGTTTTCTTTCAAAAGCTGCAATATATGTCTCTACTCTTATTCCATCCACAGAAAAAAAAACCAAAAAACCAAAAACAAACCTCTAAACCTCTGTCTGTGGGATCTGTGCCTGTCCTTGTCAAAGCAGGTTTGCACTTCCAGAAACCAGCATTCATGGGACTTGAAGGGCAGAACTTCTGCATCTTGAACTTTGCAGCTCAAACATCAGCAAAGCTTGAAAAATAGCTAAAAGTTAAAAGCTGGTGGTACTTTAAAAATTAGTTCTAAAAATCTCCACTTGCTGTAATGCAAGAGCTAGCAAGCTGAGCTGGTTTGTGCAACGAGCCTGACTGAGCAAACAAACAAACCAGGCAGTGCTTAGGACGCAGTTTATTCCCAGAAAGGGCAGGAGGACCTGGCTGCTTTGTCACCTGCAGCAGTGCTGGGTCAGTTGAGCCTTTGGGGTTTATCTTCCCTTTGACAGGAGGTTGTGTGAGCACCCTGAAGCTGGGGTGGGATCAGCATTCTTCCCCTGGAACGTTGCATTTATTGGTGCAACAAACAGCAGAAGTTATTGAGGCACAGAACGTATTTATGTGAAAATTCTCTTGGCAGTGATATTGAGGCAAAGGGAATATATTCTGGATTCACAGTGATAAAACACTTACGACTATTGCCTTTGTTAGAACAAATATTAGCAGAGGTTAAAGGCAAAAGTGTGTCATTCAACCACATCTATCATGTGTGCAAGCCATTTAAATTCAATCTTTATTTTCTCTCAACGTTTTGAACTTTGTATTTTTGACTGCACGGAAAGTGCCCCTTTAGGATTTAGAACGAAGCAGCAGGAGAAAAAAAAAAAGATGGTCTATTGTTAAATCTTCAAAGAAAAAGATTGAGGGATAAAAGTAAAATTGAAATACAAAAGATTTTTTTTTTAAGTTATTTAATGTTTCAAAGTGTGGATGTGGCCTCTGCCTACTGGCCAGTTTCAAGTTTACTGTCTAAGAACTGAAATTTCAAAGGTGGTTTGGAAATGCCTTTTTTCCTGCATTAAGTAATGTGAGGGCATATGGCCCTCTAGTCTGAACACGTGGCACTAAAAATATACATGTGGGGAGTGCTTTGTTTCAGAGTCACTTTTTTCCTTTCATTTGTTTCTGAAATCAAAGTTTTTGAATTCTTGAAAAGAACGAGCCTGTGTAATGTCATGCTTTGAAATGCTGTTCTCCTGACATTACAAGACCATGAAAGGGAGAACTTTGACTAACTCTATTATTCCTACACCTTAAAGACATCGTCAAGTTTGCTAAGCTCTAAATATGACCCACCTAGTTTTGTTTCTTTTACCTCTTCTTCTGTTACAAAGCTTATTGCTTTTCTATGTACAGTGCTTCAAAACTTGCATTTCTTCATAAAATTAAATAAAAATCCAGAAACAAAGATTTCAAGTGACTTCTGCATAATTCAGATCAATGTAGGCAGATGATTGAAACATGCAAACTTTATTTGAACTGACTGGTGCTTATCAAACAATGAGCAAAACTGGTTTGGAATCAGGGATGTCTTTTGATGTGTGGGTACAGTGCTGATCAAAGTCATTGATAGCCATTCATGTGAATCCCTGGACAGGCTTTGTCCCCATTAAAAATCTATCTTATTGCAATAATCCTCAGACAACACCCCCCTCCTTTTCAAGTGAAAATAATTTTAACTTGACCCCTTTAGCTCCCAGATGTAAATCCCCAAATTGAGTTCCGTACTTTTGTTTTAAATCTGAGTGCCTCCATCTAACAAAACTAAATCCCTAATGCTTTAATTACCTATAATGATCTCCTTCACAAATGTTCTGCTTCATATGGCCCAGAAAATGGGCTTATTGAAAACCAGGCACCACCTCTGTGCATAATAAAGTCACTGTGAGATATATATATACACATCTTT
This sequence comes from Illadopsis cleaveri, assembly GCA_013399915.1. Lineage (NCBI taxonomy): Eukaryota > Metazoa > Chordata > Aves > Passeriformes > Timaliidae > Illadopsis > Illadopsis cleaveri. The sequence continues at coordinate 1,065,662 of VXBB01016990.1, read as the reverse complement.
GAGACATCCACGCAAGCATTGCTACTCAATAGGTTCTGCAACTGTGAAAAATAGTCATTTTTAGTTCATTCCATTTTCATTTTTATCTAAATATCTAACTGAAAGTGCGCTTCAGATCCTGAAACTTAGCTCGGTCCACTTAAGTAAATAGCTGTATACAGCTGAAAAATTGGCTTTTATCATCAGAAAGTTCTAAAAGCTCCATTTTGCTCATAATTGCTATATATTGAAAATTAACTTTGAAAACTTAACGTGATAAGAAAACTCCTGACCTCAGTAAAATCTATTTTGTGCCTAACAGGAAACACCCAAGGCTTTGCTTTGAAGTCCCTGAAACTCAAAGATCAGAATGAGTCTAAAACACCCAGAGCCCTGCATAACTGCAGTTATTACCTCAGTGTCTGTGGTAGCTCAAGTTCCTCGAGCTTGATTGAATAAGTATTAGATCAATGGTGAGCAAACACTGCATTTCTGAAAAAAAAGGGCATGTAGGCCAATCCATGGAATATTCCTTTCCCATTGCCCTCTTGAATTGACAGCCAAGAGAGAATTTGAGTGCTATTTGCCTCAGTTTTTGGGGAGAGAGCACATGAATATTGTGTTTGATGGGGAAGCTCCAAGACTTGCTGGGTCTTTAAAACCAAAAAATAAATCCTGCCAGAGGGATGTGGATTAGAGAGTTGTAACAGATAGTCAGACAATTGAGAAATTAATCTCATTTCATAAGTTACAGATTTAGTCCCAGATTCGAGGGAGCCTTACCACAAAGTTTAGTGATGAATGTGGAAAAAGTAGAAACAATCTTCTTTGGTTCCACTATCTAAAATAAAATTGAAGTGACATTTTTCAAATGAGAATACATTGTCTGCTGCTTTGTCTGGTTCTTTCATTTCAGCTTTGTTAGATCTTTTGTTTCTTTGATGCTCAGAATATTGCACCATTTGGCTCTAAAACCTACATTAGAAGAGCATTAATTAAAGGCAGACACAGTGCAACGGAGACACTGTTAAAATTATGCTTGAAGGTACAATGTAATTAATTTTGTACAAGTGAAACATAAAAGGGAGAATAAACCGGAGGAAATAGCAGCATATCCTCACAAAATGATAATGAGAAATACAATTGCAAATCAGACAAAATGTGAAAGGACATATGGAATAATTAGGTTTCAAGAAAGAAATCAAAACAAAGGGTAACCTGCTAATTGTTCTTGAAAATTAAGCAAAGAATATATAACTAATGTTCAAGGTTCTTGGGGTTTGTTTTGGGGTGTTTTGTTGAGAAGTGTAAGGTTGGCATTAAGTACCTGTCAGCAAAATGAGGTTGTACATTTTATATCATAATTTCCTGACAGGAATGTAAAGAACTGGGTGCACTGCTTCACTTTAGAGTAACCTCTTTGTTAGGAGTTATCTAAGAAGATAACAGGTTGGGGCCTGGGTTACGGTCCCCAGAATGAAAATGAGGGCACATAACATAATTAACTCTAATTTTGTCTGTACAGGAGAAAAAAAAAAGCTTTAGGAAACTGCTTTATTTTAATCGGTCATTTTAAGTACAATTAAACTTCTGCAGTTCTTGTCAGAACCCCTGTGATTCACCCTCAGTTCTGAGTGTTCTTGGGCAAAGCACTCGAGAAGATCAAAAGTGTGGCTTGAACATTTTTCCTGTTCTCCAGAGTTTAAGTGAAGCCCAAGGCCTCCACAGGTCTGTGGTGGCACTCTCTGAAGATGCAGCATAAAACAGAAAGAAAGTTTATCACATGTTTAAAGATCTCTTCTGCATGTGGCGAACTCCTGGTGGTGGCTGGGATTGCCAAATTTTTGGGTTTCTTTGGAGCTGCAATTCCAGTTGTGTGGAAACTGTGTTGGGATAATCACTGGCTGCAGGAGGATGGCACCACTTGTGTTTTAGTGGGACCAGACTTCCAGTTATCAAATCCTTTGTTTTCTTTTGGTTTGGGGTTAAAGAAAATCAGCAGACTTGTCAGCAGACTGTTTCACACCCCCACAGCCATTTGTGGGGTGCCACAGAACGATGTCATTGAGTCACTCAGCACCCAGGCTTCTGTCATCTGGGAGAAATCAAACAGAAATTCTCCTGGCAAGAACGTCAGTGTTTTCATTGCTGACAAACAAACATATTAGATGCAGGAAAAATCATGAAGCTGCTTTTAAAACATGATGCAATTTTATATATATTATCCATCTTTAGATTAGAACTTCTTGCCAATTTGAAAACTTTCCTAAATGTGGTAACTACTTAACTAGATTCTAGTAGCTGAGGTTTTTTCAATTTTAAGTTAGAATTTCTTTTTGTTCACTGTCTGGATAAGCCAGTTTATTCCTGTCTTTCAATTCATCAGAACCAAAATGAGAAATGGCCAGTGAGAAGGAATTCTAGATGAGGATCAGCCAAAGTCCAGTGTAGTCCTCCAGCTGTGGGTTGGAAAGTTCAGGCTGTTTTCCCCAAACCAGGAGTGGAATATCAGCATTCCCAGGTGATCCTGAAGGCTTCTTGCAAGAACAAATTCATTAATTGCCAACAACCTGAAAATATGCACAGAAAAACTTGACCCCTTAACAAAAATATCGATTCCTTAACATCCAGTGCAGCGTTATTGGCCTTCCTACACTTCTGAAGCTTAATTAGTCACAAACTCCTGAGCTGGAAAGAATGTGTAATTCAGAGCATAACAACACCTCCTCTGTTCTGTGCACTTTGTCATCCACTGGGATTTTGAGGAGTTTTAAGTAAATCCCTTTTTTAGAATTATATAACACAGTGCAATAAAGTCCTTTAAAGTATTTTACTTAAAGGTGATGTGTTTTGCAGTAATTTGAAGGACAAGATAGGTTGCAAAACAATGTTTTAAGGTAAAACACATTGAACTGTTTCTAGTGAATATAATTATATTGATCAGTTCATGCTTTTTTTCACTGAAATGTCACACCACACAATTTCAAAATCAAACTATAGGGGAAAACTGCATTTTTTTGGCCTCCATGGAGAAACTTTTCAATGTTAAAATGTAAAAATGTCCGGTGAAGGAGAAACCTTATGAAGCAGGGTATACAGCAGAAATGTGGAGATCCTTGATCTCACAAGTTGTCCCTTTTGTCACAATTTGCACAAAATGGAAGGAATACAAGAACTTCAAAAGGGCAGAGATTGTTCAGTCATTAATTTTTACAGCAATTTTAGGGACAACTCATTCAACTGAAGTTTAAGCTTTATTTCTATGTCATGACCTTGTAAATTGACTTGCAGTAAATACCAATGTGTTGCTGGGCAGTTATTTTTATTAAAAGACACCTTTTACAGTTGATGATTACACCCAGTAAGAAGCCCAACCTTCCAAGATAATGTATTCTTTGCACTTTATTTCTACAAATATTCTCCTGTTGTTTTGATAAAACATATGTAAGAAATTGATTTCCTGATTCACTCCAGCTTACAGGGGTTTTAAGACCAGTTTTTGTCTCTTCCAATTAATCTCTGCAATTTTTTTCTCCTGCTATGTGAATGCTCAGAGAATTTTGATAACAAGGAGCTCTAATTCATCGCTTCATGAAAGGGCCTTTTAATCTGTTCTGGTTTACACTATTTCCCTGAAGAAACCTGCTGAATTTCAAAGCAGGTTTCTTTTAAAGACTTACAGATAATATTTTGAAAGGTAAGTATATTTTGCTACTATTAGTGAAGGGGGAATATCTTTTCCTGATTAAAAAAAAAAATAAAAAGATGCTCTGAGTGTTGCACTAAGAACCATGAAAGACCTCTGGTGACTTCAGAGCCTCCTTTGCATAGCACAGTGTTAGATTCTGCCCCTCTGAATATCTGAGTGATGCCTTCACTACCTAATGGTTCCTTGTTGTGATTAAGCTTAGAAACTACTCACATTCTTTCTGCATGCAAAAAACCCCAGGTAGTTCCTCACCTAACAAACCCATAATATTTTGAAAGCCTCATCTACTGTGAAACTTTGAAGTAGATGAGTGATTTTTGTTGTACCTCGTCGTTTTAGCTTCCAGCTTGTGTAATTAATCTCCTCCTGTTTTGGCAGTCTTACAGTTAAGGTAACAGGTTTTGCTAGAGAAGGATTTCCAAAGCAGACTCACTTGGGAAGTAAGACTAAAAGGTTAACTGCAGAAAATGCATTTTCATGAATTCTCAGGAAAATAGGTGGTTGGGATGTTCCCTAACAGAAGTGCAATGCTGAGGGCATGGCAATGAAAGCCACAAGCAGGTGATAGTGCTGAGTTTATCCCAACTCAATGGTTATGTTAGTTTGTTAACTCATGCTTTAATTAGTTTATCCTAAATCAACAGGCCATGCCCTGCTGCTAAAGCAATTGTGTCATGTGTTGTAGAACACAAACAACGAGAATTTTTGTTCACCCTCTTAAATTAACACAAAAAGAGCACTGAGAGTACTAAAAAGAGTCCTGAGCAAGCAGCAACATTCCTGCTGTTGAATAATACACTCACTGCAGCAGGTTCCTGAGGCAGCACCAAAGAGGAACAGCAAGCACAGCACTGAATTTACTGTGCTCTGATCTCAGCTGATTTTCTCACCTTATTCAAAGAAATATGCTTCACAGAATTCAGAGCTGCGTCTTCAACCACCCTTGCAGCTTGTTTCAAATTAAGTTGTGGTTCTGGCCACCTGTCATTACACTGCCAGCTACTATTAAACCATCAAAGCAGTATTTGAGTTGCTTTGATGTAGTCTGGAATTGTATCTACTGCTGAATGATGATTAGATTAAATGTTACAAATGTATCCAAAGGGAATAGAAGCCCTAGTCTAATCTTGATCCTCTGCAATTTAATTTTAAGTATTTCCTTATATTTCTGTTATTTCTGAGGCATTCCTTTGTATTTATAGATGCCAGTACAACAGAAACAGCCTCTTGGAATAGCATTAAAAAGCTGCCATTAACAGAGTCTGTGTTATTAATGTGGTGTTCCATACATCACAACATCAGAAAGGTCTAGAAAATGGATAGTGGAAATGTCATTTCCCTCTTTTAAATTACATTCCATTTTAATAGACATGGGAAAAGTACTGAAGGAAATTGTTGTTCTTTTGTTCTGGTTTGGTGGAGAAGTCTGGCTTCTGCTTGAGATTTGTTGGCTGCATTCCTGCCAGGCCTGATCAGTCAGTTAATGCTTGTGTGAAGTTTGTGCTTGGCCTCAAGCCTTTATTTTATCTCTTGACACAGTTCTGGTGCCCTTTTCTGCCCACAAACCAGTTTGTGTCAGATTCCCTGGAGGATGCACCTGCAGGGGGGGCTCCCACTGCTCCTTCCTGGGAAGGATGGAGTGTCTGACAGCTCAGACCCTCCACAGAACAGGTGGGATAAGGAGAAAAAGGACCAAATGCCAGCTGTACCTCAGGTTTCTGCTACAGGATGTCCTGAGCAGAGCCCTGGGACCCCTCCCAGTGCTCCCACACTCAGGGGACAGACAAGTGGAATTCTGCCTTGGAGACAGCCCTGGAGAGCAGCTCTTGCTGTACAATGGCTGGATCTAATCTCAGTGTTCTGGGTCCCTGAACATGTTCTCACCACTGCTTTGTCCCCATTCAGGGTTTACAAAATAGCTTTCACAGTAATAATTAAATTAATTCATGGAAGCAGTCTTTTAGCTGTTCCAGAATCAGTTTGCAACAAAACAAAACTAACCCAAATCTTACCTGATAGTGTGTTTAATGTTTGAGAATGTGTCCAGACTCTGACCACGGTCTTATAGTTCATCTTCACAGAAAATACAATTCAAAGCTGGCAGCTCCTTTTGGGACTGCTACCTGTACCCAGGTTAATGGAAGGAACTCACCCATTAGCAGCTAGTGCTGGACTTGATGCTTTTAGCAACAGATCAGCCTGAGCTCAGAGCTTGCAAACATCTGGCTTTTTGTTTGAGGAGGGATTAATGTTGCATAATTACAGAAGGGCAAAGATCCAAAGAGAAAAAGAAGGAAAATATTACTATAATGAAATGTCTGATGCTGTATGATGCGTTTCCTTTTACATAAGCAAGAACATTTTCAAGCTCAGTTTCATGTTTCAGTTTTTCTGATTTTCAGCAAATTGCAATAACACAAAAAGGTTAATTACAGGCCTCAAATGAAGGTTGTTTTTACTATTGGAAGTGTAGAAAAGACAAATACATTTTTCTCTGATTGTCTTCTGGCTGATTGCAATAAAATGTAGACATGGGGTTATTTCTATGTGGACTTCTTCATTTTATTTTATACAGCAAGAGTCAAGCGTGCTTCAAATTACCCTTCCAAACATGATGTTTGGCAAGTGGAAACTTTTTAATTGTGGTAGGTCAAGGAAATCTTTTAGAATGGTACATGAATAGAGCTCTGCAATTCACGCTGTGGTTGTCTGAGTGAGTTCCTGTCCATTCAAAGTGGTTCATTTTCAGTTGTGAAAGATGAAGAATTGTCATTGGCATCAGTACAGCTTCAAATTAACTGTTCCTGATTCAGCAGAGTCCAGAGCAGTGTGGATCTGATATTTAGGCTAGATTTCAAAGCTGCTGAAATAAAAGTATAATTTTATCCCTTTTTTACATTACCTAGAGGTTACAAGAGAGATGAAATTACAGAGAAAGTTTTCCTGCAAAGATTTAAGGATAAGTGTTAACAGCTGCTACTTTCTTTCCTTAGTGAGAAGTTTTAGTATGTTAATTGTGCAAAGGGTAAGGATGGTTTTTAATTCCCTGGGGCAGATTTACACACTGCACTGGGAACTGATCTCGTGCAAGAATATCAGAATCCCAGGTCTGAGGACACCACTTCCACTACAGTGAAAGTAATGAGAAATAAGTTGTGTTTGTCCTTGAATTAAGGTAAAATTATGCCTCTCTGCACCTGGGATAAATTCAGCAGAGCTACTACTGGCAACTGTTGCATGTACACATAAAATATTTCCTAATACTGCAAAGTTATTAGGAAAAGAAAAAGGATCTACAAGTGACTGATTCTTTTCATGGAGACTTATGGAAGGCAGGGATGTGTTTCTCATGTATTTTGGTGTAGAACTCGTGCTTCTGTCTGGAGAAAACATCTGGTTCGGTTGGTTGTGGCAGGTGGCAAGGTTATTACATATTTTATATTAATTATTAAAAATTGTGTATTTTACCAGCCACAGTGGGGCCAATGTTGCTGCCCAAACTGAGGAGTTTCACCCCTAAACACAACATCCCCTGAGCTCACCCAGCCTCACCCATGGCTCTGCTCTGCTGGCTGCTGCCTCATAGCCAGGTGGATGTTCCACCTGTGTCTGCAGAATAAATAAATTCATAAGAAAGTGAACAGTCTCAGTAGCAGTAATCCAGTGGGATTTTAGTATTTATGTAATTTGCAGGAGGGAAAATAAAAAAAATAATTGTTCATTATTTTGAACTGGGATAAAAGGTGTCTTAATGAGAACTTAGAGGAGTGTTGGTTTCCTTCATTGCATTTACTTTTCCTGCACAAATCTTCTATGGCTCAGCCACTGCTGAAAATGAGGGTGTCTGCCACTTGTATTTTGAATTAATAAAAAAATTCATTGCTTTCTTCTCCTCATTTTCGCTTCACAAGAGGAAGGGTTTTTTTGTGGGTTTTTTCACCAATTTAATGCCATCACAATGTCTCTGTAGATAGCTCCAGTGTCCTTCACTCTAATAGCAGAACACAGCCTTGAGCAGAGTGCTGTCCCTCAGCAAAGCCTGACAAGTGTTGGACTGAAGTGGACATTTTCTCTCACTGCAGAAATCTTCTGTTGTGCCCATCTCTATTTTAAAAATGTAAACACTCCTTGGTGAGCCACGACCTTGCCTGGGTGACTCTTTTCCACAGCAAACAGTGAATATGTGGCATAGTAGAAATAATGGTATTTAAAGGCTCCAGCATTAGCTGCTGTGCCCTCCCAGTGATGTAAGGCTTCCTCCTTACACATCATCAGATCTAATTCCAGCTGTCAAGGGAAAATGTCTTCTATGGTAGCAGTGGAGCAGTTTGAGAGTGATGCATGAGCTCAGTGTTGAGCTTTCTTACCCTTTTCTGGGATAATGCGGGTTTCTTAATTTGATGTGATCTCTGCTATAAGATATATTTCATTTTCTCCCTTGGATGGGAAAGGCATTTGAAAAGAATAGGCCCAAGTAGCTGGACTTTAGTGGGTCTGTCACTGAGTTCATCAGACTCTGAATTCACCAAACATTAGGAAAGCTAAAAATACTAAGAATAGCCTTCTAAAACCAGCAAATCTGAAGTTATTAATCAATAATGAGAGGAAGAAAAGACTTATTATCCAAAAACAGTGAAAATATGCATAGACTAGGCTTTAAAAAAGAAATTTGTGTTAGCTGAGAATAAGAAAAATAACCAACAGGTTGTTTATTTTAAGCATGGTAATGAAGAGAAAAGTAACTATAAAAATGACAGTTTAGTGTCTTGTATTCACTCCCTCTCTATGACCTTCATGCCAGATCTGTAGGATTTACAAGTTAAGAATTTTTCGACAGTTGTACAAACTGAAATATTCATTTGAAAGGCAAGGTATTTCATATTTGGATTGATGGGACAAAGTGAAAAGTGATTTGTGTCAGTTTTCCAATTTGCTGTGGCAGAAAAGACTGATTTTTTTTCTTTATTATATCCACAAGGTTAGAAAATACTATAAAGCCTATAGGTTTTTGTAGTCACTAAGACTGAAAGTCTATAATTATAGAGTGTAACAACCAGGTATGAGACCAGTTCTAATTCCCTTACAGAGCAAAATACAAACCAAATGGGCAATTGAACCAACCAGCTCAATTTAATTTGTGAATAAATCTGCTAAGATATTGTGTTTGGGTCTTTGGGGTTTTTTTGTGTTTGGTTTTTGTGGGGTTTTTTTGTTGGTTTTTTTGGGGGTTTTTTGTTTGTTTGTTTGTTTGTGGTTTTTTGTTTTGTTTTGTTTTGTTTTTTTGTTTTTGTTTTTGTTTTTGTTTTTAAATGGATATGGGAGATGATGAATAAAACCCTTATAAAAACAAAAATCAGAAGATTCAAGTGTTAAGAAGTTTGGAGACTCAATTCCTAAAGACTTAGGTCCCTGCTTCTGCAGGAGGTCTAAAGCCTGCAAGTCAAGCTGCATTGCAATCATTGTCAAATCAGTAAAGCTTTTTACCTCTGTCTCATTCCAGACATTTTTACCACCTTGCATATTATAAGCAGTTCTTTTTTGTTCACTGAAACCTTAGATTATAAATAGCAATGCTCAGCACTTTTAGTTCAGAGTAAATTGTTGGGGAAGAAAGATTCAGAACAATTTTAATCATATTGTCAAACCCAGAATAAGCTAATGTATCAAGTTGAGAGTTTTTTCCAGTTTTATGACATAATTACTTGTGTATTAGACCCACAATGAAAAAAATAGCTCTGCAAAAGCAATGTTTTTAAAACTTTATTAGTAGTGTTTGCCTTAAGATAAAATGAGTAATTGCCAGCCCATTAAATACTGACAGGTAACCAGTTACAAGAAAGACGTTGTCAAGTTATTTCACCTAAGTAAAATCAATCTTTCACTGTTATGCTTAATTAAGGTAATTCCAGCTTGGCTCTGATGTAAAACTCGGTTGGAATTCAGGAAAAATAAGCCTTGAAAAGATGGAACACTGCTGTACTGTGCAGCATTCTGCAACAAAAGAGTTAATAGTGCATGGTCATTCATAGTTAGATGGAAGGCATCAGACACCAAACATTTCTGAAATTCCCACTGTATTTAGGTCCTAGGGATGAGCTGGAATTTCGGGTCTGCTCACAGGAGTAGATTGATGTCTGAGGGCTGCCAAATTCTAAACTTGTCAAAATCTGGTTGGAATCACCCAAAACCTGATTGTGAGTAAGTTTCTTTGATTCTGAAGGAACTGGAGGCTGAGACTGAGCTGTCACTAACAGGTGACACAACATCAGCAACCGCAGTCCAGCCTTGCTGAGGTGGTCACTGAGAACACTGCCAGCTTCCAAACTGCTGGAAATGTCCTTTTGTGATGTAAATAACAAAACTCCAGAATTCCCTATGAGTGCCTTAAAGTCCAATTTTCAGGATCTGCCACAACTGTAAATGATTTAAAAATGAAGCTGAATTAATTCATAGCTAAGTTACTGTAGGTATGAAGATACAGCCTGTTTATTTTCCCACTGGAATTTTATGCTTTAGTTCTTGTCCTGACTTTTTTTTCCATCTTTGAGGTGTCTTATAGTGTCTAAAATAATAAACAAGTAAACACCATCTCATTTCTTAAATGCTGGGAAAAATAATATTATTATTAAAAAATTACTTTAAAACCTAGTGCAGTGATTTTTATGTAGATCAACTGTTGCCTGCACTTGTGTGGGAGGATCAGGGAATTAATTTGGTTAATTGGACAGAGGGATTATCTAATGCAATGCTTGGGGAACTGGTTGAACCCTACCCAGCCTGCAAGGTGCAGACAGCAGAGGGGTCTGCCAGGGAATTGTGGCACAAGAGTTGAATCAGATTTGGAGCTTGTTTAAGGATTTCCATGAATATTGGAGTATCTTGGATGCAAAGCAGAGTTACCCACTGGGTCTGCAGAGATTTCACAGCTCGGAGCAAGCAGAAGAGCTGCATGTGCAGTCCCATAGATGGTTTTTTCCTCATGGGAAAAAAGTAGTTACACTGGCCTTGGGAATGCAGTGGAAGGCTCAGTGAATAAATAAATGCAGGTATCACCAGCAGCACTGTTTGTGGGACACCAAAGCACTATCACACACTCAAAAGGTTTGTGCAAGATTATCTTCTTTTTCTAATATAGGCTCAGTGATCCTCTTGCCTCTTTCACAGTATATTAGGTGTAAAGGAAAACATTTAAATATATTGGGGTTTGCCAAGGCTTTCCCATCAGTGTGTTATTATATTACTGCCTTGCAGGTTAGTTAATGTAATTAGCATAATGCAGAGCCCGTGATCTTCACGGCAGCTAATCAATGATTTTGGGTTTCTATGCAAGAGCATTTTTAACTTATTTTGTCTTTGCTTCTCCCCCACCCCTGGTGATTCTGATGTGTTTTTTGTTGCAGCACTTTTTAAAGTAGAAGCCTTTATTCTGTTATTTCCACAGCCCCACCTTCAGCAGATGCAGCAGGTCTTCTGTGATGTAAAATACATCACTGCAAGGAAACTTTCTCTTCAAAATAATTACATTCCTGTGTAATTGTTTATTTTCAGAGACTGCTCCATATTGTGTCTGCTCGCCCCCAATCTAATTTTATTTTGATGGACTGGAATATCAGCCGTGCTGTTCTCGAGCCTGAAGTTAATGTATTCATTAGTTATAATTGCTTCCAATGTGTCCTCACCAATCTTAGTCTTCTGCTTACTTAATGATTCTGATTGGATGTTCAACACTTTTATCTGGGTTAATTTACTATTCATAGTACAATGATGGATTATTCATTTTGTTACCCAGATTACAACTGTAAATGGAGTTATACATCATCAATGAGAGCACCACAGAACCATTTAGCTAAAAAATGCCTCCCAGTTATCTTGAAGCAGCAAAGATAGTCACATAAAAACTTTGTGGCTGGCAGAGCTTCCTGCCCAAAGATGGCTGAATTCATTAGCCTGCTATCAATTGCTACAAAATTCTGTAAATGCTACTTTTAAACACTGTTTTATGTCCCCAAGTGTGTGTGTGTGGGTGAATTATCTTGAGGGAAACTTAATAAAATGTAAACCAAAATCAACGGTAGAACAGAGTTTCTAAAGGGCAGTGGATCGGAGCTTAGAACTCTCGAGCTCTTTTCAATACTTTGGTGGATTTAAGGGGGTGAAAAAAGGAGGTTTTATAAATTTAAGGAGGTTTTATAAAACCTTTAGATTGGAGCCACAGAAGGAAAAGTGGCCCCAGTCTCATCTCTCTCGCCATTAATATAACAACAGAGCTGGTAACTGATATAGTGAAGAAATATATTGGATTTGTTCTGGACTAGCCTGTGACTCTCCAGGGCAATTTTGGAAAGATAAATTTTTGCTGAGTCCAAATGAAATGAACTGTGCCTGTTGATTGGATATTTAGATACACCAAAAGACAAACTTTAAGTACACAGAATGCACAAACTTTCAACAGAACTTCAGTTGATGCATCTTACATTCACCCCTGGTCTCATGTTCAAAAAACATAGGGAAATCAGACCTCATGTCCACAGATAATTAAAGATTTCCAATTTTCTGTGAGCTCATTTTGCATCTTAATTTTAAACATAAACAGTATTTAAGGAAAGCAATAGCTCTACCATATGTATGTGTGGTTCTCAGATTGTTGGGGTATTACTTGATATATATATTATGATAAATGTATGAAATAAAAATACTGATTAATCACGGCAATTTGGAAAATATCTCAGAGGAAAAGAATATTCTGTCATTAAAAAATTCTTGCCTCTCTGTTCATGTCAGTCATTTTGGCTGAAAGAACCTGGGGAAATTTGAGTTGCTAAAGATGAAGTTACAGAAGCAGAAACTTTTCAAAATCAGAAAATGAGCACTAATGTAGAAAAGATCTCTCTGTGTCAGTCAATATTTCTTGGGTTCAAACTCTGGAACATGAAATATTGATTATAAGCATTTCCCCTAAAAACAAGGCCTAGAAAATGGAAGAATTCAGCTTTCATATACCAGGATCCAAATTCAAAGATTGTGAGACAATGGAGCTCTGAGGAAAATTATCTTTTAATTAATAATTCTGAATAAAAGGTTATATTTTACATCTTGGTGGCCCATTGCACCACCATTCTTCTAAAAAAACCCCCCAATTGTATTAAATCTTCCAAATAATTCTTAAATGTTTGCAGGAAAATACTACTCTGAAAAGGAATATTTTCATTTAATGAGTATCAAACCCTTTCCCAGCTATTGTGTACATAGGCAGAAGGTCACTTGGATTCCCTTCTTCTGTAAATACCTGAGCATGTGCATGTCCCTTGAAGAACAGAGACATTTCCTCCTTGATGGAGAAGATCAAGCCAGATGACCCCTGTGGTTCCTCTGCTCCTCAGCCCTGTGACAGGGTGAGTTGAGAATTGGTAAAGACATCACGGAGGAATCAAGAATTTTCAAAGCTTTTCCAAGGATGCATAAGTTTAACATTGAAGAGATGCTCTAAAAATTCAGAAATGCTCTCATTAGCCCCTAATTTTTAGTGTCCCTTTTCACTCTTGCAAGAGTTTATTACGCATTTAATCCATTTTCTTCAAAGATGTATTTCTTTAATGAAAATAGTCATCCTCTTGGGTGGCATCTCCAGCTGAGCCTTGCTCAGAACCAGGGCTGTTGTCTGCCTGGTGTTTGAGATTTTGTAGCATTCTGGGACCATTCTGCTGCTTTTGCCAAGAGAGTCAAGAGGGGGGAAAAATGCATGAATGAAACTTTTCATTCACTTCCTATTAATGCCGTGGTTTTATTTGACAGGGAGTGAGTGGAAACAACAACTTGATAAATGTGTGGAGACAGGAGAGATGGTGATGGGGGAAAGCAGCAGCAGAGCTGAGGAACTCCGAAGTCAGAAGAATTAAAGCAGGCAGTAATGGGCAGCAAGAATAGTCTAAAATACCTCTTCCCACTTCTGAAGTCTGTTTTGAAAGAGAATGTGGAAAAATTCTCAGAAAAAAAAACCTCTAGTGAGCTAGAATTTTATCAAAATCAAGGCAGTATATAAAAGTGGGGGGAAAGTCAGAAATAAAATGTAAAAGAATCAATTCAGAAACGAATTGAGGAAAACTAAACGGGTTTGATGCCAGTAGTCATTAGCCTGAAAGACAGAACCTGTCAAAATAAAGTGAGTGTTGTGCAAGAAAAATCAGAGCAGCACGAGGAGACTTCGGGATTTTTCAGACCTAAATGAATTTATGGTAAATGATGGACAAATTTACCTTTAATTGCCTTTTTTTTTAGTTCTCCAAGGGCCGTTTTAAACCGAGACATCACGAATTTCTACATTTTGTGGTATTCCTCTCAGTTACCAGAAATCTCAAAAAAAAAAAAAAAAAAAAAAAACAATAAAAACNAAAAAAAAAGAAAAAAGAAAAAAAAAAAAAAAAAAAAAAAAAAAAAAAAGAAAAAAGGATGAGAATTCTTGGAGTGGTGGCAGAGGCAGGACCATGTCTGGGGATGTTTTCCCTGGAGCTCTGTCAGGTGCTGCAGGTTTCTGCTTTTTCTCTTCAGCCTCCAACTTGGGAATAATGAGGTTTGGTTGAGAAAGAAGCTGGAAACACAGATTTATAAGTGACTCAGAGGGACCAGAATTTTACCAGTGTGTAAAGGGTGTTAAGTCTGGTAAATCTGAGGATTTTGATCCTTTGCAAAAACATGCCTGAAAAGCACCAAAATACAACAGTCCTCACTTTTATCTATATCTGTTTCTTTTCATTCAGAGACAGATCCTTTTTTCTGAGCTACAGAGGCATTTAGGAATTGTCTCCCAGACATCTTCCCTGTGAGTTCTTGTGTTTATTTGTAATTCTGAGGGGTTTGAATGTCTGGTGCCAAGCACAGTTTTACTCGAACATGTGAATTACAGATATGTTTATGGATTTTCAGGATGAGAGCCCAGATAAGTACAATGCTATTAACACAGTGGCTACTTCTACCTTTTAGTAATCTATGATCTGAAAGAGAAACACTCATGCTCTGCTCAGGCTCAGAACTTCTTACAAGAAGTCTGAAACTCAATTACTAGGGTTTGGCGACTTTACAAAAAGGAAACAGCACCTGATTAACTGATGAGGAAATAAACAGCAGCACTGTAACGTGACCTTTAAAGAGCAGCTCATGAAAATCTTTTGAAACATTTCTACTAAAAGGATGTGTCAGGACCACACTTTCTGTGGCTGTTCTCTTCATTCTGTGTTGCTGCTTCTCTGACACTGTGATATTTGGGATTTGTGCCACGGATTCCCAGCAACTCTGATGTTTCATGGGCTGTGTGTCCAAACATGGACTGAAATTACAATTACAGGGATACTGCCACTCTAAGGGAGACTGTGGGATCCCTGGGTTTTTAGATGAAGTTTTATTGATGTGGTTATTTACCTCATGAAATATGCAATGTTCTCTTCAGTTCTTAATTTGTTCTATGAAATAATTTATTAAGTGTAAGTGGTCACATTAATGGACATGTCAAAGAAGGGTTGATCAGACTCAGAAGCTGATCAGACTCAGAAGGGTTGATCAGACTCAGAAGTTCTGATCAATTTCCAGATCACATCTTTCCCTATTATCTTCTTAATTACAAAAATGATATTATGAATTTATAATGAAGTTCAGCCACGGTTCTTAAATACAGGTGTGGAGAAGAAAGCTGAAAATCACTTTGGATTCTTGTATTCTAAAGGCTTGGAACGTGGATCCGTGAACGTAATCAAAGTAGAAGTACTAGAAAATACTTTGGGATAATTTTTTTTAATTTACTATTGGGCAAATTGCTATACATTAAATCTGCCTTCTTAGGTAGGGCATGAGAGAACATTAAAATGGAACTTGTCATATAAATGTGGCTTATCAGAATTCAAATGTGACATATAACCAGTTCCACGTCAAGCAAGAATTTTCTTACTTTGTTAACTTTCAGCTATGAAGTAAATGAAACTATTTTGCCCATTACCAATAAATTAATTTTCCCACTTTAATTGGATAATCTACAAGTTTTTTCTATATCAAAAAGAGGAAAAATACAGATCAGATTTTTGAACACGCCTTTAAAAACTTGCAATTTTCTTGTAACTTTTATATGAAAGGCAGGTGAATCCTGTAGAATCTCTTTTCCATAACACTGTTGTATTTAGGAATCGATGGCAGCATTTGCTCTGGGTCACTCCAGCCCTCCATTCCTCTGCTCCTGGGCTGTTTCTCTGAAGGGATGCTGACAGTCAATACTTTCCTATCAGAACTCCAGAAGCACCCAAAACTTCAGGAATAATTTAAAGCCTCCAAAGGTGCAGCCACCTGTGTTCCCTTCCCTTCTCTTTGTTCACACAGAAACAGGTGACTCAAAAGAACATGACCCAGATCTGAAATGTAGACAGGTCCTTCCCTGAATTTGCATTTGAGGATAAAATTTTTGTAGGTGAAATTTAATTCAATTAAACTTGGAAAGGTGGTTACTATCTCACAGATTCTCTTTCTCAAATCAATTTTTTTTCATGCTGGAAAAGGATCCAAGAGCTCCTTATTTCCCTGGATGTTGCTTTTTCTTCTCCCTCAGGAAAAAAAATCCTTATGTGGCCAGTACAAAGAGAATTGTTTATGCTTTTCTGAGTGAATGCCAAGAAGAAAAGAACCAGAAAACAAAGACTAAACCCTTCTTGAATTTGTTACTTTAATTTTCTGACAGTCTGTCACACTGAAGCAGAAAAATCTTAAAAATTCAGTTTATATATTTCCTTTAAAACTATTTGGGAAGCTGAGTGTGCACCAGCCTTTGAAGAGACTATAATCTAGGTTGAAAGCATAAGAGGAGGCACATTAGAAACTTTTTTCTTCCTTTTGTTTTCTCTTCAAAATTGAATGGGACAAATCATCACAGTTCTGTTCTCTCAAAAGCCATTGAACATCTGCCACCAGATAAGGATTGTCATCCTTTCTGCCTCTGTCTGCAGAACTGGGGCACAGCAATCACTGTGCTTCCCTGGCAGTTGCTGCTCATGAGAGGATGTGAACTCAGGTTCCCCCTGTCTCTTTTGTCCCTCCCATCATCCACCCACCCTAACTTCATTCCTACTGTCTTTCATAGATCCTGCTTTTTTCATGACTTTTTTTTTACTGTGTTGACAAAAAAAAAAAGGTGCATTTTTTTAAAGAAGTTTCTTCCAGTGTTGCCTTCATTTTTGGGTCTTTTGCTGTCACATGGAAATCAGATTTATGCTCTCAGCATGAGCTTGTCTCTGTCAGGTTTCAAAACTTCAGTCAGGTTTCAAAACTTCAGTGAGATTTCAAAACTTGTCCTAAAAACAACTATAAAGCCATTCTTTCATTTTGGCTGAGTAACAGACAATTATTCACCATCCCTTGAGCCTGCCTGTAGCTCCAGCTGTATTTTACACATAATGTCAGAGATTTGTGTGTTGGTTTCTGCAGTGTTTGTGGTACAGACATGGACCACACCATTGTTATCCTGCATCAAGTGTTATAAACAGGTAGTCAAATAATAAAAACATCCATGCCAAATGATGCAAAGTAGATGCTGGAAGTGTAATGAGGGTTATTCAGCCAAGCAGCCATTGCTTCATCAGGTTCTCAGCACACCAAGACACCATGGCTAAAGAACTTCACAAAAAAGGGAAACCTGATGGTGTCCCCAAAAGATTCCCCTTGCAAATGTTGTTTTCTGGAATGAATTTGCTAGAAAGCAAATAATTTAGATATCTAGAGCAAGCCTGCTACAGATATGAGGCACAAATATTGAAGTTCTCTGCTACTTCTGTGTTTAATCAAAACACGTTAATTTAAAATATGCATTTCAATCCTAGTCATTTCATATTGTATATATATGTCTTGGTAAAATAAATATAGGTCTAGGGTTGTTTAATAAAAGAATAACAAAATGATTCCTGACATAATCACCTTTAAGCTTATCCCTGACCTCATATATTTTAATTATGTATAGGAGCTAGAAGATCGCCTGTGCAACAAGGAGCCCTTCATTACCTGTAATTCCTATTTTATAACTTTTTTGTTTGATCTATTCCAGGATTCATTCCGAAGAAATTCAACAGAATAAATTATCATTCTCCCCAACCATTTGACTGTAGCTGTGAATATATAATGTATCCACCCATGTATATTATTTATGAAAGATTGATTATTCTTTCATCTCAATATGCCTTTTATGTCAAGAGAATTTCAGATTTAACACTTTCCTTCCTAGACATGAGGAATTGCTGTCCAAACGTGCTGCTGCATCCCACATGGGCACATCAAAGGCTGCTGAAAGCTCATCTGGGTACGTCAGCAGGAGCTGCAGTTACATTTCTGACTCACAGGCTGCTAAAGATAACTCAGGGGATGGGAAGGGGAATAGGTGAATGAACTTTGTTATCTTCCATGCCCTGAATGATGAAACATGCTCTTTTAAAGCTGGCTCAACATGGAATTTCAAATTAAATTTTTTGCTCTGATTTTGTGCTTTGCTGCATCAGTTTTTGACCAGTGAGTGGAGTAGTAGTGGCAAAAAATAAAAAAAAAAAAAAAAAAATCCAGTAAAGTGGGTAGAAACATGGACTGCAGGTATATAGTTGGAAGCCATTTGTGTTTCAGTGGATTTGCTGTGTTTGTGTTAATGGAATGAAAATAAATAAAACAGTATGTTTGTGTTGGGAAAATACTGCATTTGCTTTTACCTGCAGGTTTTGGTAAACCTGGGAGCTTTGTGCTTCTCAAGGACAGATGGCTCCATCACCACTTCCCCTGCACTGCTGCCAGTGACAAATCTCCCAGCACACAGGGGAAGATCTCCTCATCAAACTGTAAGGAGAACTTCTGTCTGGGGAAGGCATTTTCCTTCCTGAGGATGGACTCACAGGAAAGGGGAAATTAAATCTGCTTTCTCTTGGTACAGCTTTTCCAAGGTGTGCACACAGGTCTCAGCAGCCTGGATCAGGTATCAGCTCCTGGCTCAAGGAGGACTGAACCAGTTACTGATTAGGGATGGATGTAAGGAATTCAAACCCAGGATTGCTGAGAAGTCCAGGAACACCCTTTGGCTGTTACTTATATTGTTCCATCAACCAGAAACATGTTCACTGTGACTGCAAACTGTTCAAAGTCCTTTCTTCTGTCCACCCATTGTCCAGTTTGGATTAGCTCCATCTATTTTTTTCATGGAGAAGCAAATCCTAAGCAAAAGCCACTTTGGTGACAGTGAGAAGTTACATGAAGAACGTGGATGGGTGTTTGGGTCACCTAATTTCCCTGGTGTCAGGTACAATTGTTAGTGAACTCTGAGGGGTTTTACCAGTACATTCTATACCAAATTTTATCTCCAAGTTGTCAAGCCTGACTGGTCAAGGAATAGTTAATCCTGTAACTCCAGGGTTGAGGCCAAGGGTATCATTCACACCATCACTGGTTCTTAAAGTTTATCTGTTCATCTTGCTGGGTGTCTTCATGGGGGTTTTGTCATGTGATGATCTTTGCAAAACATGCAGCTGTTTTGATTTTTGATTACTATTCTGGTGGTCAGTTATCTTCACTCCCTTTTTATCTTTTCTTTCCAAGGTGTAATTTTTTACACATTTTTGCTTGAATTTTTGTAGAAATTCTTTTTCCCTGTCCATGTTAGCGGAGTTGGAACTAAATGATCTTCAAGGTCCCTTCCAAACCATTTTATGATTGAGTTCCTTGGCAAAATAATTGGATTTTTGATCTAAACCCAATGTGAAAAAAAGATCAAATGAAATACGATGACTTAAAACCTAAATAATATAGAAGTCATAAGGAAATACATTTTGCAAATGGTGAATTAATACTATGATTTAAAGATGTGGAATCAAAATAATTTCATGTTATGCATTTTGAGGAGGGAGGAGATTCCTTTGGTCAAAATAACTCTTGATAGAAAGCTAAAAGACTGCTGCAGGTTTTGGTTAAAAATGAATCAAAGTTTCACCTAAACTTAGTTTTGCATTTTGTGATAAAAATATGTTGTCAGGTTGTCCAATAAGGTTATCTTTTGAAATGTGTTGCCTAAGCAATAAGTAGAGTAGAAATTATTCAGTCATCACCCTGTCAAGGACTGTATGATTCCCACTGGCATTTGGGAAGATGATGTGCAAACCAAGGCCCTAATTCTGTAAAGATATCACATTCTCCAGTTTATGCACAAAAACAGCAGCAACTTCCATGGGACTGCAGTGGATATAAAGTGTGTTTGCTGGCTGCTTTCCTGCAAGATGCTGGAGGAAAATTCACTCCCATGAAAGCTCCCTGGATGTTTTAACTCTTGTTGGTTCTAAGAGCCAAATCCTTATCAATGAAAAGATAAGGCTGTGGAGTTTAGGAGCCTGAGTGCTCCCCAGCAGCTCAAAGGAAAAGCTTTGCTTTCCAAACCTGCCAAGTATTTGTTGGTGGGAAAGAAACTATTCCTCAGTTTCTTCCTCTTTAAAATTGCTCTCAATGTCTCCTGCACAAAACCAGAGTGCAAAACCTGCCAGGAGAATTGGTTTGTCACTGTTCTTCTGCAGAAATAATTCAAAAAACATCTGGGATATTAAGAACTTATTAATAATTATCAATACACTGCAAGGGTGTGCATTTATCTTTCCTGGCTGAATTGCAGCAGATTATGTGTAACGCTGGGGAATTTCTCGTCCACCAGTAAGACTGAGTTGGATCTAACTTTGTATAGCTCTGGTAGCAAAAAAAGTTTTAAATCCCTTTTTTGTTGTTGCCATTTCGTGTCCCTTTGTTTCTTTATTCCACCAGTCTAGAAAGTTTTGTCCCATTTGTGTGTTCATTCATCTAATTTCATTTGCTTGGCTTGTTGTTTGGTTTTTGCTGGGTTCTCTCTGAGGCGGTGGAGGGTGAGGGCAAAGATGAAGCAATAACGGGCCGGGGGGGAGCGTTTTGTCCCGTTGAAATTCTTACCTTCTTTTCCAAGAACAAGAAAATTCCTTTCTTTCTCTCTCTGTAATGTAGTTCTGAGTTTATTTGAAAAAAATTTTAACAGTGGGAACGGAGGGAAGGCACTGGGCTCCCTTCATCAGTAGTGCCTCTGTGTGACTTAATCTGAGTCACTGCAGTCACACTCTGCCCAAGTGGCTCGTGGCTGGAGGCTGTTTCTGCTCCATCACAGGGAGATTCTGAGTCTCAGTGTTTGACAGGGCTGGTTGGGGATCTTATCTTCAGCAAGCAGTTGATTCCCAGGCAGGGCTTTGCATGGCTGTGCCGTTCCCATCTGTTACCATGGCACTGCTCCTGCCCAAGGTGAAATGCCAGCTCTAATAGGGCAGAAGCGCCAAGGAAAGATTAGTTTGGATAGGAGGACTCAGTTCTGCTGCTAGAGCCCTGTCTTGAGCAAGAATTCCCCCCTCCAGAGCTGTGTCATGCAGAGCTGGGTTTTTCTCCATTTGTTGTAGCTCTTTCTCTCTCATTTACCTTCTCCTCCTGAAGGCTGCTCTGCCCAACACCCCAAAGTCAGGGCTGGCCCCAGGCTTGTCTGCCTCCATCAGCACCCCCAGCTGAACAGCAGGCTGGGCCTGATTCGGCTTCAGTGAATGATTTCCTGTGTTTTAAGAACTAGCCAAGGATGCAGTGGTTGATGATGATAGCCCATCCTGTTAGTTCTTTGTATTTCTCTCACTACAGATCATTGTCCTTTTTCTTAAGTAAACATTGCACTACTGAGCAGCCAGTGACTCAAAGAGTAACTTTGTAAGCATCTCTGTAAATAAAGGGCTTTCTTTTTGTATTTCTAGTTAAATTGATGTCATTGTTCTAAGGTCCTCGAGCCATTCTAATTGATCCTGAAGCTCTTAAGGTTAGAAGTTCCCTTCTTTCAAAGATATCCATTTTAATAATTTATCTGTTAGTCTTCTATTATACATTTCTTTTTGAACTTATCTTTCAGGGAAAAGGCGGCTAACAATGAGAAATAACGTATTTGCAGTCTCAGGTTCCTTTATTCGCTGCTTGATTGGGTTTTTTTTCCTGCAATACTTTCTATTCCATCCATCCTTTTGTGACAAAACCTGAAGATTTTGTCATTTTGGACCCACTTCAACTGAAGTTTTTCAGCATGATATTTTAGATAGCCATGCTGAAGTCCTGTACCTAAAGTTTTAAGGTGGATTTTGTCCATATCTGGATATATTTTGAGGCTGTTGGAAGGTTTTCTGCAGTTGTCATAGCCCTGGTGCAGCCTTCGGTAGTGTTTTATCTATGAACATGAGGCTGGAAAATCAGCAAGGTTGGAGTTATTTTGTAAAAGGATAGAAGAAAAGATTGGCTGGAGGATTTGCTATAAACAAAGTGAACTGTTCATTGCAGAAGGAAAATGAACTTTCTACATGCTTTGCTAACTGTCTATTAACTGTCTATTAACTGCAGACCAGGAAGGGAGAGCAGACAGTTGCTCAGGATATATTAATTTGCAGTAGCTCAGTATCTCTGCCTCCCACTCAGTTAACGTCACTCTGTCTCTTTATTTTATTCTTCTCCAGAGATTTTTTTAATTACCTTTTCTTTATTCTCTCAGTTCAAAATTAATGATGGAGTAATTATTAGTTGTAAATCAGAACGCCTGAAGATGAAGAGAGCAGCACTAGAACTCAGGACTGAAGCAACCCAAAAATCTTCATCACTTTCCTACAACATTCCTGGAGGATTCCAGCTGAGCGAGTTCTTAGTCTCAGGAACATGCTTTTTGCACAGATGTCATTTCTACATCCTGGGATTAGCCAAACCAACTGCAGCAAAGCAAGGATCTTAGCTGAGAGGGCAAAGCCCAGAGTGCAGTGTTCTACCATGGACCTTTCTGGATGTGAAATGAAACAGTTCCCCTGCCATGATTACCTGGGGACATTGGAAGCAGGTATTGGCCCTGAGTTTGGTGGACAGTTCTGAGTTTTCTAACCTGCCTCAGGAGCACTGGGAATGTGAGGGTCAGAAGAAATAAACGGGCAGGATGGAGTTGCTGGTTTTGTCAGACACGGAGGCAGATCTCAGCTCTGTGCCTCTTCTGCCTTTTGTGTTTTTTGCACAATGTTGTGTGCAGCACACAGCAGCCTGAACCAATATTTGATGTGCTGTGAAGGCAGAGGAAGACCAAGGGAGGCCTATTTAACTCCAAAATTCAGAACTTTGAAGTGCCACACAGGAATAAGGGATGAGCTGAGATTAGGAGAAGCTGCACTGCACAGATTTGCTGAGGTCTGAGCCATGCTCAAGCTCCCTGCCAGGTGTCTCCACTGCTGGGTTTTGTTGTCAGGTGTCAGGCAGGAATCTGTGTGTGCCATGCACACACTCACCCATAAATAACTGATGTGTTTGCTGGGAGGAATCCTGGATGACCCACAGAACGTGGAATTGCAGCTGCTGCATGGCTTTAATAAAACTCCTCAGAGTGGGGCACCAAGAGCTCATAGAAGTCCTGGTGCTCTTCCAACAACAGAGCAAATTATTTGTGTCCTTTGCTGTTGATTTTGAAGCAAACTTTGACATTACAATGGCATTTATACAATTTTTTTTAAAAAAACTACCATAATAATTTATTATAATTGAATTAATTTTTGGAATTGTTAATTTCAAGTAAGGAAAGAATGGTTCACACAACATCTTCTGAGCACTGCCTGCACTGCCCAGTGTAATAAGTAACAGGTTTTAAACATGTGCAATTCAAATCAGCTTGCAACTGTAAATTATCCATTCAATAGTACCAAAATAAGAGATTTCAATTAATAGCTCTTGTTCTGGGCACCTCAAAAGTTTTCTGTGGAAGTTTTTGTGATTTGGGCAGCTGAAATACCTGGCAAAGAGGGGAAGAAGAATCAGCTGACAAACCAACAGCTGCAGCAGCAAGAAATTATTTTAAAATGGCACATCCTGCATTTAAAACTGTTCAAAATTCAGGTTACACGCAGAAAAAAATCCAATATATTGCCATTCATGGGGAAATTATAAATTCCAAATGAGTTGGAACATTATGCTCCAGCCATCTAAATGTAGAGTAGGATATATTAATTTGCAGGAATGCTGGAATGGCATTTTCTTTCCCACAGCGATGAAATTGGCAAATTCAACAGTTAATCCAGTTTCTAGGAGGTTTTTTTCCTCCATGGCACTTGTGAAAATGGTATTTTTATTTATTCTATCTGAATTTAGTTGCTGGTGGTTAACAATTATGTGACAATGTGGTAGCCTTAACAGAAATTTCAGTACGTATATTTGGGATGAGAACATTAATATAGTGAAAAATGCCAAAGGAATGTTGTAGCATAAATTATTAAGCAATAATAAATGAAAACCAGAACGAATAACTGAAAGCCTTCTGAGTCAAGGTGATGCTTGCAATAAATATTTTCACTGAAATACTTTTCCCTGGGTTGGCAGGATGTGAAAAATCCAGCTCCAGCAGAGCGTTTAGAGCATTGAATATCTGAGGCTGGAATTCTAATAATAAATTGGATTAAAAATCTCTAGGAATTTCAAGGAAAGACTCCAGAAGGGGCGACACTTGAGCCCGTCTGTATTTCTGGTGGGATCTTTCCCAGCAGAGATTTAACATTCTGTCCTAAAATATTTGGAGATCTTTGAAGGAAATTAATTTATTATTATGTATATTATTGTAGTTTGTTAGGATTTACCTCCCTAAGTATCTCCTCCAAACTGGTACGGCTACTAAACTTTAGATTCCAAAGGACTCCCAGAATATTTAGAAGAGCCGTGGAAAATCGGCAGACTTGGAGTATCATTTCCTTCTAATGACATTTGTGCTGTATATGTGAATCAAAAAGTCAAACAACATATTTCATTTTCATCACAACATGATTTTTTGTGCCTGACATTAATACAGGGTCAAATAAACATCGCATGGGAAGGAAATAAATCCGAATTTGAAGTCTGAAAGGGCAGTCATATTTCTTGAATGTTCTGAATGTCAGCTTGCTGATAGGAAACGAATACCATGGCAAGGAGCGGGGACATTTGGAGTTGTCTTTTGTATTCACATCCAAGTTTAATTTCTTTGAATCCTTGGTGTTTCCCATGCAGCAGTATCTTATGGCATTTCTAATGTTTCTCTTAAACTGCAGCAAATGAAAAGCTTTGAAAGGTCAGACATTCTTTGCCATATCAAATAAAATAAAGCTAAGTTAATAGATGTTATTTAATAAAAGAGAAAATGATGTCTCACACAGATGTGTCGTTAAAGATGAACTTCCCTTAGAGTTTTGGTACCACAGAGTGTCTCATAGATTTTAAGTTCTTCTTAAAAAAAAAAAAAAAAGATACTGGGTGTCCTAATAATAAATACAATGATTTTATATTTTTTTTTATCCTGAACTCTATTGTGCCCTGTGATTATAATGGGAAGTTATCATTCGGGGACAGACAGATTAATACAATCGTTCTCTGACCTACATGTCCTGGAAACTGAAATCTAATGTCAAAAATAAGAACAGTAAATTAATATTTAACTCAATAGCTGAGAGTAGGCAATATTCTCTCACTTAGTAATGTTAGAGTTTTGTTTGATTTTTATTTAGTCTGTATGGTAAGAATAAGTAAAGATGAAGTTCAGTGTAAAATAACCCCAAAAGATTTTGGTTTAGATTTTAGTTTTCTTAAGGATGTCCACATTTATTTCTGATAAAAAGCTGAGACTGTCATTCTTCCTTGACGAAATGGGTCATAATCAGCAAATTTAGCTGCTGTTCTCTGTAGTTATGCTATAATGGCCTGAATTTTCTATACCTAGGGATGAACTGTAATGAGATTTTATTTTATTATTTTTTTGACTTGTTTCCTTGTTCCTAATATGCTTGGGGCATATTTTTCTGTGTACTAAGTAACAGTTTTCTTTGAAATAATCCTCCTAGATCAAACTACCGTGTTCCTGATTATAATTATCTGCTCTGAACAAATGAACAAGAGATGAGTTATCAAGAGGAGAAGTCAGAGAACTCTGAGCAGTTCAGGAGTCAGGGCCTGTTCTGGCACTGTCCCCAGTCTCTCTCTGCTCTGGGGTTGGGTGTTAATGAGGCTCTGCTCCTGCCAAGGTTCAAACCTCACCCTTATTCAGCTCACATTAACGGAGTGACCATTCCACCCTGCGGGTGTCTCAATGACTGATTCCCAAATTTGCAGACAAATTGGTCCTTTTCAGGTGTCTTGGGGTGACTTTTTGATGCTTGTATCCCCAGCTGTCTGTTCTGTTTATGCTGGATATTAAGTTCTACACTTTTCAGACTGGTTCTGAGACCAAAGAGGGGAAAGAGAAGCACGGGGTTTGTTTGAGAAACTGCACTCACTCCTGCACATTCCGCTCCTGGACTGCGCTCATCTGAGACACGGACAGNGATTTAGCATAAAGCAATTATTATTTTTTTAAGATGTTTCCTACCTCTGAAAAGTAGAAAATCATATGTTGAACTATCTACTTATGATTTTAAATTCTTCAAGTTTTTTAAAATAAGCAGAAATTCCTATAGGAAGAAATTGCCTTTTAGATTCATTTTCCTAATTAAACAATCAACTCCTTTAATTGTTTTCATTGTTCTGAAGCAGAGAAACAACTATAGGTGGAAAGAAAATCTTCACAAGCCCCAGTTATGTTTTTAAATAAAGACCTAGATAGGAGGAATTTAGTCTCATCCTCTTTCATTATTGCCTGTGAAATGAGGTGAGAATATATAATCCTCATACTTCTACCAGTGGCTCAGCCAGGACACTGTGCAAGAACCAATTGTTACAGTAATTGAATTTCAGTAAAATTTATGAATCCTCTTCAATAATGTCAAGTTTATTGAAATCTAAAAATAAAGAAACAGAACACTAGTCTGAATTACAACTTAAGAAAGAATTGTAATATATACAATTTGGAGCACCATTATTAATAAAGAAAACATACTGTACTTCACAGGAAATTAGTTTTCTAACTATTTGTGCTATTGTGAAGTGTTGCTGCATGTAATCATTTGTAAGGAATAGTTTCCAAAATGTGTCTTCAGTGCATTATCCAAAACATTAAATGAAGATCAGTGGAGATTTCCACAGCACCAAGGTGGCAATGAACAAGGGAAACTGGAGATAGGACATTAAAACCTTCCTACCATAATCTTCTGGTGAGAGGCTGGACAGGCCATTGTGCTCAAATACCAGAAATTTGAATATCCAGAAGTACAGCAGGATTTACATATTGATGATGATGATGATTCTTATTATTATTACCTGTTGGGTGTGGATTTGCAGTGTAGGAAGATTGAATCACGATTTGCACATCGGTGTTCTGTTGAGCCAGAGTCTTTCAGTGGCAGGTCCAGATCATAAGAAACAAAAACCCTTTTGGGAGATGGTTGTCACACTCCTGAAGTCAGTCTCAAGCTGAAGGCTTCATCCAAAATGCCTCATTTGTGAACCACGGGGATTCAAGTTGCCCACGCAGAAACCTCAATGCTCATCTGTGCTCGTTGTGCCTGGAGCACAGAGCACATCCCCATTAATACAGCAGTGTCACCTAGGATTGGATTGATGGAAATGATTTACAGAGGATTAGGAAATCTTGTTCTGTTTTACCAATAAACAGTGTTACATTATCACATTTCAATAGCTAATTCTATCACTGGGCCTTTTCTCTTGAAAATTAACATGATTTTCAGAGGGAAAATAATTATGTGTCATTCATAATCCATTAACAAGATAAAAATAAAATTGGGTGCTTATTTTCAGAGGGAGAAGTCTAGAGTATCTAGACTTCCCTCATGTGGCATGTTAGTGTAAAGACTTCTAAGAATCATATTAAATAAAATCTGGTACCTCATATTCCTTTTATTGGAATAGAATTATTTAGGAGCATCAGAATTAGACTTTAAGAAAAGGAGCTTTATTTAAAGACTTTTTCCTGTATTACTGCTGGTGAATACTGAAGGAGCTTAGGTACAGAGTTACAAGAAAGGCACATGAACACTGATTATTATTTTTTGCAATACCAACAAATAAGCACCAAAAAGCACAAGCCAAACCACTGAAGTTTGCCCCTCATACAGAGATTTTCATCAGCACATCTCATACAGAAAATATCATCAGTCCCATTTTACAGAAGTTGACGAACTGGGAAGGCAAATATTGCTGGTATTTAGGTAGGGACTATTTTGCCTTGTTTTGAGACCTCACTGTCAGTCTGTTCCCCAACCAGGCAACTTTTCTGTCCTTGCAGCAGAATCTGACACTCCTAACGAGACAGCACAAGTTTCTGGGAATTTTTGCTTAGGGACCCATTTAGTTCCCTTTTTTCCCCCATGTTTTTGTTTTCCAGCACCCAAACACTTTAGGATACAAGAGCTTTTTTTACTCCTTTTTCTTTTTTTTAACTCTCAACAGGACAGGCAAACCTAAAGATTTTTCAAATGCATTTGTTGCTTTTAAGTAGCACTTGCCAGAGAGCCATTAGAGCCATGATTAATTCCTTCTGTCACAGCAAAAAAAAAAAAGAAAATCAGCCATGAAAAAGCTGCAAGGCTTTTAAGTATGAATAATTTGCTGATGGTCTAGGAAGGGATTACAGTGCTGAATACACATCTCTATAAATATTAAAAAAGGTTTTTTTTAAAGAAAACTATACTTCAGAACATGCTTACTACAGCTAAAAGAGCTGTAGAATTGTGTTTTACTCCTATCCTCTGTCAACTTCACAAGAATTTGATGTTTCTGAAGAGCCATCATGCCGAGATACTTAAATCAATCTTACTTACAATCAATCTACTTTCATTTTAACCTTCAGAAATCAGCCAGACTTTGTTTGGTTTCTGACTTTGTGGTGAAAGGTTCGCTCTGGATTGCTGTTCCATTCTCCATTTCAGCTGAAGTGTTGAACTTGTTTAAGATCTGAGTTCTGCTCCCCCTTGGGTTGTGGAGAAGGACACCAAGTTTGAGGATACCATCAAATATTTTGGGTTTCCTCTCTGAAAGCCTGACCCACTGAAGTTGTTGCAAGCATGATCACTGATAGCAGCAGACTTTGACCCTTCCAAGCTTATTCCATAAACTATTTACAGCCAGGTTGCAAACACAGCAGTGTAGAATCAACAATAGGGATTTGGCAGAATTTTCTTGCACAGAGGTGGGATCAGTGATAGCAGGGATGCAGGAGTTACAAAGCAGGAGAGGAACAGCCAGCACTGCTGTTTAGATGATAGTGTGTGTCACAGAGCAGAACAAATGTCTGGGTATGGAACGTGGGCAGGTGTTAACTTCCACCACAAAATATCGATTTACAGCCTGTGTTCTGGGGATATTTTCCTCTAATATTGAAATGCTTTGCTTTCATAGCTTGAGGTGCTGGAATTCTACATCCATCTCCTTCAAAAGTGTGAGTTATGCCTGAAAATACTGCAAGACCTAATATGTGAATAGTTCTTGGTTTGGAGTTAGGAAAAGGCTGTGGATAGTTGTGAGGTGTGGAACAGAGGCAGGAGAACTTGTCATTATTGCTGGATGGGGCTGTACTTGTGATTTCTGTACACTGAAATAGCTTGTTGTCTCTTGCAGCTAGTTTTGAGGTCTGCTAGGAACATAAACAAATTTTAACTACAGCTCTGTGGCCCAAAGCTGGGTTTGTGATAGCTGCTGTTTCTCAACAATGTGACAAACACTTTTAAAATCATTTACCCATTTTCCTCACCTGTCTCCCTTGGAAATCAGTTTTCTTTTCAGGCAAAATTATTGGGAAAAATAGGGTGTTTTATCCTACTGCCTCCTACTTTACAGCACCATATGGATCATTAAGGCCTTCAAATGCTGAAAGGAGGGCTCATGAGGAGAGTACAAGTCAACATCCACACTCACCGAATAGACATTACTCCTGGAATATTGTCATCCTGGGGATTAGCTTGTGAAGAACAGAACTTTACAGTGAAAGAACTAATAAAGGGCCAGCAATCAACTGCAAGCCAACACAGATGTGCTCACTTGATAAGAGTAGGTCTATTTAAAAGACAAATTCTAATAGTTCATTACAGAGAAGAAAAAAACCACATTAAAATGACAGTATCTGATGCAGTTTCCCATTCCACTGGAACTCCCAAACTGAATAAATCAACATGATTGCAAACTTCATCTTCTTGTGCCTCACAGACTGTGGCACTCTGGGATCCATCCTGCTGTAAGTGGGATTTGCTGTGAAATTTGTGTTTCCAATGCAGCTGTTGGCAAGAGATTGCTGTGCAGATTCCCAGTATCCAGCATCCCTTCTATTTCTTGGCCGTTTTCACGCTTGTTGCTGGTTTCCCAATATCCCTGATGATGTTGTTTCCTGGGCTTTTACCTAGTACAGGCCACACAGCTAAGGTCTAACCTGTGTGGAGTGATTTTGGGTTATTTCTTTTCTCTTACTCTTTCAGGGTCTCTGACTTTTGCTGAGTGTTCTGTGTCTCAGCTCCATATAAACCCAGTGCCAGTGTGACCCAGGCAAACACTTCCTTTTCTGTACCTAAAACCATCCTCTTTAACCAGTTAACCTCCAGGTACATGTATGAAACTTTGTGATTTTGGATATACTCAGTGGCTGGAAGCACATGAGCAATGCCCTAATACAATAATACATAATAATAAAATTTAGTAGGGCTTGGATATTGGATTTGGCAATTATGCTGTTTACATGACATTCAGAAGAACCGAATCTTGGCTAGTTAAGGCAGCGCATGCAAAATAACCTGTTAATTTGGACTATTTAATGGAAAAAATCAGTCTCTGAGAGAAAGAGAAAATGTAATTACCGTTGTGTTGCTAAAACCAGACATTGAAGTAAAATCATGGCAAGCAGGTCAACATTTTCATTTTTAAAATATCGAAAAATGCAGAATTGTAGCTGTTGGCCCCACAAATTTCAGTGGGATTTTAACTACCTTGTCAGTCTGATCTGCAGTGCACTGAATTTAACAGAATTAATTGTTCCATGAATTTTGGTGGCACCTCGATTGAGTCCTACCAGTGCATTGCACAGTCAGTAGGCAACAATTTGCAGGTGCATTTTTCACAGGATGCTGAAAGCTGTGAGTGCTCAGTGCCTGCACCTCTCTCCCCCTCCAAGAGAACATTTCTGGGTAATTCCTTCGAGCCAACAGAAAAAAACTTTGGCAGAAGCTTTCTGAGGCTTTCAGCTAAAATTATAGGAGTGAAAGACTTTGAATCAATTACTCACATATATAATTCATGCTCAAAATACGGTTTGTTCATTCCATCTCCACCCTCTGTACACAATCTCAGTACATAATACACAGAGCCTTCTGAAAGTGGAAAATTGACTTGATAAACAGATGTACCACAGATGAAGTCTGTTATGAGCCTTCAGTTCTGTGTGTCAAACATCTCCATCATGATTCCTGACACTTGATAACCTGTAGTTAGGTATTATCATAATCAGGTACCATTGTATCATAGATCTGTGTACAAATTATGTTAAATAATTGTTTTGAAATCACATCTAATCATTAAAAACATCATTCTGGAAAATACTTTTAACACAGCTCAGGTTACAGTCCTTGCAGCTATCTAATCAATAATAAGATTTTCCAGCACCTCAAGAAATTCTTTGCCCTGAAAACATGAAGGCCACATGCCTGATGGACTTGCAGTTAATCTATTTAAAAAAACTTAATTCTTCTGTAAACAGGACAGATTATTTTATTTTATCTGTTCAACCCTAGGACTTTTCTTGATAAAAAATTCACCAAGATAAGAGAGAGCACAGGGTCTCCCCAGCAGACATCAGGCTTCTGGGCTGAGTGACTCTGTGGTAGGCATCACTCCCTAAAGCAGCGAAAAATTTTGGGGGTAATTTTTGACTTCCAGATAACGTTTGAGGTAATGCCACATTTTTGGAACGTAGTTTGTGATCAGTTTTCATATTTTCTCCATTTGCATACTCATTTCCTGGCTAAAAAACTGTGATTTAGGAACATCCCACAAAGGTTTTCTAAACCCAAATTATGATTCAGGTTGTGACCTTCTACCCACAATTTCTCATGATCACTTTTTATTTGTGTGCTTTGACAGGGTTGGTTGTGCACACACAGAAGTTTTCTGATATGGACATGGGGCTTTCTTTACTTTTTTTTTTGCATCAATTTTTTAATTGGAAAGTGCTTTTTCCCAAGCCAAGTAGATTTTTTTTTTTAATGGGACTTTTCTAGAGTAATTACTATCGTGAGGGGCTTTCATTGTGCAATTAAGACAAACGTTCTGCCACGTTTTGTTAATTACTGGAACACTGAAAACACCAAACAAAACAAAACACGCCGTCTTGAAAATAATTGAAGAATCACTTAAGCCACAGCACCCTGCACTGGAAAATGCAAGGTACAAACAAGCAGGCTGAACATCTGCCATCAGTGTGACAACCTTCTATAAAAAATCGTATCAAAGAGAAGATATTATAGGTGCTGCCTGCCTCCAAATACATCCTGCTTCTGAAAAATGTTACTTCTCAGTAAAAATTAATGAGATTTCTAATCATGAAATTGTAATAATGAATAATGTATCATTAAGAGAGGTAGTTTAATGAGGTGGCTCAGCCACACGGACCTTTCTTTCACATCTTCCTATTTTCCCCAAAGCTGGTGTCCTAAAACTGAGTTCCCCCTCCATCATCCAACCTCAAACAAGACTATTTAGCACCTTCATTTCTCTCAGCAAAAGCCAAAACGTGAGGAGGTGTTGCCTCTCCCCACTCCAGCAGTTTTTGTGAAGCCATGGAAAGTTTATGAGTGCCAAATTTCGAGTTCCTGAAGCTGACAGTCCTTTCTCACTGCCAGATATTCTGGTTTTCACACCAGAGTGATAATACAATTTCCAGGAACCATCCAATCAGCTTTCCTCACAGGACTGCTGGGAAGATTTTCACTCCTTTTGCTATCTTTTGTCTATGCAACTCATCATATTGTCTGTGCAGCATTTAATGTTGGATCCACTCACCATCACACAACCCTAGTGAGGCAGAGGAGCAGCACCGAATGCAGTGCAGAGGTAATTGAGGTTTAAAAACCTGCCCTGGAACAAATCTGGAATTCTGAGGTCTCAGATCTGCCACCCTAACCACTGGATCAACCTGCAGAATCTGAGGCTCCACTGCTGAGATTTTAATCATAAAAACTGTTTTAGTTAATTAAAAGCCAGGTCTCTCTCTCAGGTCTCAGACAGAAGAAACAGTGGAAAGGTATTTCTTCGTGAGCAGAAATCCTTTACAAGCTTTTCTCTCTCCTGTTCTGCTTCTCTCCTTGCTCCTCATTAGCTGCATTAGGCATGGTAATCCCATTATGGAAATGAGTTGGTGATCTGGGAGACATCCTCCCCAAACAGCACCTTCTCTGGAGAGCTAGAGAGGGAAAGGCATCACCTCAAACCCGTTTCCAGCCAATCACAACAGGAATGTGACCAATCAGTGACCAAAGCCACATCATAATTAGGGAATTAGAACTGAAACCACAGCGTTTGGAAAATCCGTTTTCAGGCTTTAGGAATAATTCTCCCCTGATGATTCCCACTTTTCAAGGCTTGTTTGGCTGATAACAATGAGAAAATTCACTCTTGTGCTGCATAATGCAGTGCCAAAGTATACAGCACATGCAAAAAACTTCTTCTCAGTGCTGAAATCATCTGTCAAATGCCATAACATCTGTCTTACACAGCTGAACAAATTTGCCAATCTTTTAGCAGAATATGATAATGGTGATGAATGCATTGACAAGGTGACATGAGCTCCCACAGCAAGCGATATTTCAGAGAGGGGTTTTCTTTCTAAAACAAAGAAAGACATCACAATCAACCCTGTGGAAAGAATTGTTGCACAGAAATTGAGGGAGATTCTGGATGACCCTCTGTCACACATCCTTCACCATGCAATGGCTGATGCTGTGGCAAAGAGCCAGCCTGGGAAGATGTGTATTTCTGTGTCTGCTGTGCACCCACACTGCCCTAATGAGGATTTTATTGGAGACAAGATTACGTTGTGGAGCTTGAAATCAGGATTTTTATATTCCTCTTGGGCTGAAATAAAGAATGTCCAGATAAAAGCCTTGCTTATTGGAAAGTGCTGATGTTTTGGTTTTCAAGCAAAATAAAATAGTGCTTCAATCTTACCCAATTTCTTATTGGAAAAAAAAAAATTCCCATTGTGGCTTTCCCAGTTCAAGCTGTATGCCAAACCTGTCATGAACTTTTTTGGCTTTACCAGGCACCAATCCCTGGCTTGTACAAATGAGGAACAGGCGGAGCATTGTCCCATTGCAGAGCACAAGGACCTTCAGTGACAGATGAATTTGGACAAGTGTAAGAAAAGAGAAAGTGACTTGCTGCCAATGCAAGAGGATCAAAACCTTGTCATGGTCTGAGCTACTTTCTTCCATAGATTATTCTGGAGTTCTGTTTAGAATTTGTGCTGCAAAGTAAATAATTCTTTAATAATTGAAGATATTTTCTCTCTGAAAATGAGTAGGGTATAGACTTTAATATGGGAATAAACTAGAAAGGGATTTTGAAATATCTTGATAGGATTGATTCTCCAGCTGCTTTACTTTGGGATTACTGAGTGAATGAATTTGATTCCCACCAAGAAAGTGGGATCTGTTTGTGGTAAGGATCAAAACTTCTCAAATTTAGTTACCATTTCATTAGCATAAAATCTTTACTAAAAAGGGTAAATCATATCAACAGTTTTATCACAAATGACACTACCTAGACATCTTATTGGAGTGGGTTGATTTATTAAGTTTTTCTGCCAATCCATAATTTTTGTATATGGGAACTACTCACTTGCACATCATTGAAATAAGCAACTGTTAGATAAGAGACAACTTGAGACCCACTTTCATTTGCATTTAGCAAGTCAAGCTGATGTTTTTCACATCATTTATTAAATGAGTTTCAGAAAGATACACACATTTTAATATCCCAGGAAAATACTTGTGATTCATCTTGTCTGTCTGTTCTCACAGGTTCCACAGAAAAATTCTACATGTTGCATTTATAAAAATCTAGCAAAGGACTGGGAGGAGAGCTGTGTAAAATATTTGCATTGTGCCTTCTCTGTGGGCTAAGTGATGTGACCCTCTCCTTCCTTGAAGTTTTATTACATGCTTGAAATTAATTGCAAAATACTAATCAAAAGATTTGTTAAAGGAACTGCATTTTGAAGCAGAATTTGATGGTTTTGGCTTAAATAAGTTGAAGTTGTAAAGACAGTTTCTGTTGCTGCCCTCGTGGAGCCACTGCCTCACTCTGCTCACTGCACCAGCCAGAGTCACACTCAGTTCCATGGAATTATGGAGACACTTTAAAAGCTCTAAATTGGCAGGTTCAGACAGTAGTTTTTACACTTTACTTGTAATAACACAGATATTTATAGAATAAGCAGCATAGAAACGTTATTAATAGTAGTAGGAAAGAAACAGTTTCCCCAGAATAAATGCTGGGTGTAGCAGTGCGTTAGCAAAACCATGAATAAATGTGGAATGTGAGGGAAAAATCCTGACACTTGAGGTGCTAATGGGTTCTGTGGCACCTATTCAGCCACACAAGTGTGCAAAGGAGTGGAGGGCAGGAAAGTCGAGAAAGCTATTTTGGAAAATATGATCTCAAAATAACCTCCCAATGCAAAAATATGATTTTTTGCAGAGAAAGTTCAGCTCGTGGTGATTTGGAAAGACAGGCTTCTGATTTGTCACTAGACAGTAAAACAAAGTGTTTGGTGGTGTCTGTCTGTTCTTTGAAACAATTAAATTGGTAATGAGGCATTTCATTCTTGCTTTGTTGTGACCCAGAGAATTTAAAATAATAGAAAAGCACTTCATGGTTAACCTGGTAAACTGAGCAATCCTATGGTAGAAACTACTTCCCAAGTTTTATCCTTTTTAACTTAAACAGTTAATTCGCATCCATCAAAAGCCTTTCATGAGATGGATTTCATCTCTGAACACCATTTCATGCTTCATTTTGCTACACTGATGGGGATGTTGGGGTACTCATCACTCACTTTTTTCTTTCTTTTTCTTTAAGGGATAGAAATAATAAATCTAGAGGATTCTTTTCTTTCTTCCTCACTCTAGAGGCACATTTCTAGGGTCAAATCAAATATTTCAGCAGTGTACAACAGCTGGTTTGTGCTTTGGCTTGTGGACATTGTTCTTGCCCAGTTTGTGATACCTGTGGAGAAACTCTGAATTTTGGAGAAAGCTTCAGGCTGGGTTCTCACAGTCCCCCATGTCCCAGCTGGCCTTTAGGAGCCCCAGCAGAGTTAGACAGATGTCAGGAGAGTCATTTATTTGTGTGGAACTCTGGCTTCCCCTGGATGGATTCAGAAGGGCTCAGTTCTGACCCCTGCTCTAAGCCAGGCTGGATTTCTGGAGAAAGGTGAAATTTTTGCTTTGGTGACGCTGCAAGTTGGGATGGTGCAGCTGCTTCCTAAGTGATGCCCAATCCCACCAAAATGTACAGAACTCCTGCATAAACTGTTACTTCCAGAGAGCTAGAGTAGTTAAGACTAGAGCAAGTTTTGATCATCCTTCCTGGGAGTGCAAGGCAGAGGTGATCAAGTGGTAATTAACTTGTTAGTGATTTCTTAATAAAGTTGCCTCTGTTAAAAATAGGGTCATGTGGGGGGATAACTTTTCCCCCTGGACAGGAGAAGTGTCCTCAGCCTGCTCATCTTGAGGCACCTTTCCATTCAGCCTTCCTGGAAAATTATTTCCAATTTTTGTCTATTTTTCTAGACATTTCCAAGAACATCCTGACCTTCTAAAGGCCTTTTCACCTATGAACCACTCTCTGAAGTTTACGTCTCTACAAGTCAGTGTATATCTGCCAAAATTGTTTGAATCAGAAGCAGCCTAGTCTGTACACAGAATCACCCCAAGTTCTATATTTGTAAATCAAGGAAATGAAATATGTGCAGTGAGGCAGTAAGGAATGTATCCTCAGTGCAGATCACTTTTTTATGGTGAATATCTTTGAGTCACTTGTTAATTCTTCTGGTTAACTGGAAGTGACTTTTGTGAACTTTCTCCTTCTACAAGAGCACTTAACTGAGGAGGAACCACTGCCTGTAATCTCCTGAAGATTTTGTATTCAGGGTTTAAAAAATTCCCTGTGCATAAGGTGAGAAAGAACTTGTTTTCTCTGAGATATGTTGTAGTGTTGGACACCAGAGTTCATAAGCACCATGGAGGTGGAAACCAGGGATGCACCTCAGGAGAAAAAGGTGTTTTGTGCTTTGGCCTCTTCTCATTAGAATCCAGAGGCAGGAGAAAATAACCCTGAAGGAAACAGCTTCCCTTCACAGCCACTGCAACTGGGGTTGCTGGAGCATGTAATTACATGGAGGGGGAAAAGAGCATGCAGGGAAAGGTTGTCAAAAGCCTCAGGACTCCAAATTCTCTGTCTGTTGTTGGGAAGCAAAGCCCTCTGTGGCAGAACATGTTTGGGTAATTGGAAAAGGGACACCTACTGCTTTCCTTAGGCTGATTGCACCTACGTAAAATAAATGTATATT
The DNA here is from genome assembly GCA_013399915.1 of Illadopsis cleaveri. Lineage (NCBI taxonomy): Eukaryota > Metazoa > Chordata > Aves > Passeriformes > Timaliidae > Illadopsis > Illadopsis cleaveri. Next base: position 1,028,403 of record VXBB01016990.1, on the reverse strand, counting down.
GGCAGTATTTTCCTTATGCCCACAACGTTCTTCTCTCCAGAGAAAGGGAAAACAAAAGGCAACATCTTATAATTTGTACAGCGTACTTAAAACTATGGATTTAGTACTGGTGCAACTGAGAATGAAACCAGTGTGTAATGTTCAGAGGATAAAGCTGGGCAATGCTGTTTTGAAGTTCCCAAGAGGATAAGTGATGGCAGGGAAAAGGGAAGAAAACCAGCAGTGCAGTAATGTCAGCACATCCTGGTCTCTTTATCGTGTTCACCTTTGTTCCAGAAGGGGAGTTGGAGAGAAAACAGTCGGTCACTGTGCTGGGCAAACAGGAAAGTTGTGTAAAACCAAGGACAGAGGGAGAATTTGTATATGAATTCCTTTTTCACCAAGTTCCCTGACCTTCAAGCCAACAGAGAAATTAGGAAACAATTCTATTTTGTGTGTTTGAGATACATAATGAGCAATATACTGCACACCTATGACACCAAAGGTACAACTGAGATGTTTCTGACCTGGGAAAGGAGATACAACATATAGAGCCCAGTGAAATAAACAGAAATTCCTCTTCTCTCCTTCAGTGATGCAGTTTGACACCCCTGCTAGGTTTTGATGTATTCAGAGAGGGAGGAAAAGAGTCAGAGCTTAGATACACCAGACTTTTTCTTAAAAATAAAACTTTAAAGTTTTGGTAAGCCTGCATACTATGCAGGAGTATAAACGGACACAAAACATGTTTTACACACTCCTACCAAATACCCTTTTATAAATACTGGATCAATGTTTTCTCAGATACTCAATCACAGCCTTTCCAAGTCTCTAAAAGGGGTCATTAAATGTTACTCAGCAGAGTCAGCAGCAGCTCTGCTCCTACAGGGCAGAGGAGTGTGAACAGGCTGTAATTACTGGCTTCAAGTGTTCTCAGTAGTCAGGGACCTATTAGCTATCATTAATTGTTGGCAACAGTTCAGGCAGTTGTACAAAGACAGATGACCTGAGAGGACATTGCAGGGGCCAAAAGTTGAAGAATCACTCAGAGCAACGGACCTACCTGGTCCAATTGCAAAAATACTCCAAATTCTCCCAAATATACCACCAGTTGTTTGAGTCAAATCAGCCTTTTGTAAAGGAAAGGTGACAGGGAACTGCATGTTCCTTGTTCATTGAGTTCTCAGTTTGTGTGCTCCCCAGCTGGCCCCAGACCAGGCAGGCTCTTCACTGAGAAGTGGAGTCCCCTGTTCAGTGTCACAGAGTCACACTCAAACAGAGCAGACTCAGACAAGTCCCTTGACCCCAAAATTGTCACCCATTGAACCCCTGGCTTCTGAGGACAAGAGCACAAGCACTGAACTTCCAGTGTCTGAGGAGTGAAGGACCCTTCAAGCCTCTGCCTTGCAATGTTACAAGGTCATTACCACAGTTTGTTGCTATCCACTGCACACCTTTTACACCTTTTTCTCCTCACTGTTTGTACCAGCCTTCTCCTAAACAAACAGGATATTCTGTTCTTCCATTTAACTGGCTTAAACTGACAGTGTCAATTCTCAATGCAGAATTGAGATTAATTGTAAATTTACAGGTAATCCATGACACAGGAATATAAATGATTGAAGATTCACCTGCATACATCTTGTTTCTTTATTTTATACCTCCTTAACTACATTATTTATTGTTGTTTTATTGTAGTTTTTAAAAGGTTTTACAGTCATTGGCAAGATTTTCCAAAGACAGGTGCTGGAGTCCATCCATGATGAACAGAAGCTCCCACTAAGGCCAGTGAGAGCTTTGGATCAATAGCAAAATACAGCCCCAGGGTCTCAGCTGTGCTGGAATAATCACAGTGTCTGCTCCCTGGGGGTTGGAGGGCTGAAGGAGATGAACTGCTCTAAGTAGACAGCATTAATACAGCCAGACCTTTATCACACCGGTCAGCGTGTGACCTTGGGTCTCACAGCGACAGAAAAAAATCCTGCCAGTACAAATGTGAGCCAAGATTTTAACAGTGAACCTGAAAGGCATCAGAGTGTTTGGAATTTCTAAACTGTGTAGCTTCCTAAACTCTTTCACATTATCCCTTCGATCTCTCTTTCATGTCAACCTGTGATTCAGAAAGTCTTCCTCGTGCTCTCTTTTCTTGCATCAGATATTTTTTGAAGTATTCTGACTACCAAGAATTCTTTTTTTTCCCCTCTTTCTTTTTTCTTGGTAAGAAAGGATTTTCTTCCTCTAAAACATCCTATCTTGCTTTTTCTTTTGTGTCTCAGAGTGGGCATGAACTCAAGAGAGCTTTGCCGTTTGCTGCAGTCAGGAGAAGAATTGAGGTACTTGAATGATCTCTTTGGAGGAAGGAGTCTATTAATCTAGATCTTACAGAGCTCTTTATGTATTTATGAGGCTTTAAAATGGATTATTAATAAAGTCTATTCAGATCTTCATGTTGTCATCATATTCTCCCTTTCCTTCACCAACAATGCCAGCTTTAAGAGGTTTATAGCAGAATTTCCCACATGTGTCTTGGCTCCTTGCATGCCTGGAATGTGATCCCTGTGGAAGTGAATGAAGTTTCTATAATGCCCTTTTCTAATGTTCCTCATAACTTCCAGCTGCTCTGATTCCACCCAAAGAGCTCAGCCATGCTGTCATGGCTGTTACTAAACCCATCACTCCTCTTTGTGCAAAGACAATCTTTCTATTACATAAAAGTACCTGAGGGACTGGGTGGTTTCAGTCTGAAGGAGAACCATTGCACCTTCCTAAAATTGTGATCAGTGCTGATTTTAGTCATCAAATTAGTAGTATGTCATAGTTTATTAAGCTAATCATCAATGTGCTATTCCATATCTTTGAGCAGTCTTAAAGCAGGTATTGGTGTACTGTGTTTATTCACACGTATGTTTTCAAGAGACCCAAATGAGTGCTAACAGCTGTATTTTATCACCAAAAACCTCATTGTCAATAATTCCTGGGTCAGCTTAAGAAACATCCAGTGCACCTGTGCACCTGAGAGCAACAGGAATATTTCATTTCTGATACTCTCCCTAGCACCCGCAACAAACATTTCCCTGGGACACAGGGAAAGAAGGAGACACACCATAAGCAAAGGAATTTTCCAGTCTCAAGCAGGGTGACAAAAAATTTTGGAGTCCTTCATCACTGGGAAAGAGTCAAGTCATGTCCTTACCCTCATTAACACTGGGAAAGCTACAAGTGTTTAAAATGGCAAAAGAAGCCCAGACTGTGAATGCTGTCATGGTCTTTATCTACAGCACAGCCTGGGGGCAGCAGGACCACTTAGTCAGGCCTGTTCAGGCACTGAAGGCTTAGCCCCAAAAAAAATGATGGTCCTTTTCTGATTAACCCAGAGGTCATTGCTCAGGTTTAAAGCTGGTGTGCAATGTCTCTCTCAGCCTCTTGCTACAAGCAGAGGCCGTGGTTTGTCTGAGCCTCCTGTCCCGTCGAGAGCAGGGAAATGTGTCACAAACATCTGTGAATTTCTGAAACTCTCATCTGATTTTTATCTGACCTTTTTCCTGAAACATTATCACACAAATATATTTCTCCAGTCAAGGCTTGGTTCTAAATGGATAAAAGGACCAGAGAGAAAATAGGATGTTTCATTTTGGTGCTTGTTTGGGATTTTATATATATAAACCTCCAGTAAATAAACCTCCGAATGAAAAATTGATGCAGGTTTTCTTTTTTTTACCTTTCTCCCCTTATCAGAAATGCACTGAGCCTTATCTTGCTGAATATATTCCCTGATCTTGGCTATTCATTAAAAGTAATAGAACAGCTAAATGACTTTGGGGCGCAGTAACTCCAACATATTTTGTTTAGTTTCTTCAATAAATCATATTGTCAGAGGTTCCTTTATTTTGCTATTGTGTCACTGTAAAAGAATGAACTATATTTTGAAAATTTCCATCCCTGTTGCTTAAGCTCTGCTCTACTAAGTTTAATACCCTGACAATTCCAGCCATAATTTACTCCTTGGAACAGGCCATTAAGTACGCATTGCTGCTTTAGACTTCTTCTTTGATCCATTGCCTTTTATAAAATATAGAAACAGCCTAAATAGTCTCCATAGAAAGAATTTTCTCTTAGGTTGGTATTTAACTATGAATCATAATACATAATTCACTCACCCATCCAGAAACATTTCTTGCACCACACAGACACGTTGCTTTCATTCTCCCCAAGCCATATGGCACTTCATCATTTGCCACAGTGGACTGATTCAGAAATAATCAGGTTAATCATATTACCATAGCTAAGTGAGCAGATATGCTGGGAAGGCAGGGAGTGTCTTCTGTGGTACCTGGATAATGCAACTGCTCCGTGGCAGCTCGCCAGGGATTGTCAGAGGCACTTCCAGGAGCTGCTGGGATTTGCTGTGTGAAACCACCAGGGCAGCTGGGCTGGGGATGCATCACAGAGCTGTGGGCTGCTCCCATGGGCAGAGCAAAGGAGCTGAGAACACCCCAGGGAACGGTCACAGCTCATCTCCAGAGAGGAAATTTCATTTTTCTTCCTCCAGAGATCTGTACTCAATCGCCATGAAGAAAGAACGACTATGAATGAAATAATCATGTTGCAATTATGGGATCACTCCTGTCACTCCCTGAAACCTTCTCCTTCAGAGCATCCCACTGGGGTCTATTAAATTACCTCAAGTGTTTGCAGGACCCTGCACAGAGAAAGCATCTATTTCTGCAGGGTTAATGGATCAAATTGCATTATCCTTATCACACAGATAATATCTCTGTCTAGAACAGGTCTGTTTCAAATGACAGCCCTTAAACTGTCCTAAGGGATAAAGAGTTTTTAAGTTCAGAGAAATTTTTTGGGAAGACCAGTGTTGTCTATAAATACATATATGATAACTGCACAGGTCATTTCGTCCTCCTAATGTACACACAAATTTTGTTATCTATCATCTAAATAATCTATGAAACTTCACCCACACTTCTAGTTTATCCATTTTTCATATTTGTTTTTTTTCAAATATATTAATCATTTAAGCCTATTTATAAAGGTAATATATTTACATGTCTAGACATCTGAATATTCAAGCTCCATTTCTCATTCCATGCAGCAAAAATTGATTAGGCATACCTAGAGAAAATTTGTCAGAGACTAACTGCCAATATTAACATCTGCCAGCCAATCTTCTTTATAATCAGCAGTAAAAAGAAGTGATTTTGCCTCTTGGGAGAGCTTTCATAGTCTCCTCTCTCAATTTACAGTTTGTAACTCTCAGGGGTGTGAATATAAATAATATTTCAATTCTCCATAGCTTCATCTATCAAATGTTTAAAGTGATGACAGGACCCGAGTAACAAAACACTGGGACAATGACATCCCCAGGCTGCTCTATTAAGAGAAAAAAACCAGAGTCAGCTTAAAAGATCTGTGATCTGAAATGAACTCTGGCAGTAGGATTGACCCAAGGTGTGCAGGGTGATAATAAAGAAAAGATCAGTGCAAATACAGACACAGTTCCTGTGTCTCAGTGGAAACAATGTCAGATCTCAGCAGCGTCTGCAGCTCAGGGTCTGCACACTTCAAACAGCCAACAAACAAACAGAATGTTACAGCTGAGACATCAAGACCACAGGGACGTGCTGGATGCCAATTCCTATTAATTTTAATGGGCATCTAGCAGCCAGATTCCTTGGGATGGTTTGAAATTCTGCACAAAGCATTAACAAATGCTTCTATTCCCCCTGTCCTCACTCACGTCAGCGGTGATTCCTGATGTGGAAACTGAGCCCAGAATCTGCTCAAAGGGAGGGTGCTCAGGGAGTACCCAGGAGAGTTCTGGGGATGCCTGGTTGTGCCATGGGCAACTTGTGTAGTCTGATAATGGTTAATGTAGTAAAATAATGGAAAATCATTATTTTCTTGAGTTGGGAAGAGGAATTGAGTAGAAGCTGATCCCCTTTTCTGGAGCATTCCCTGAGCTTGGCAAGGGGGAACCTTTCCTGAGCCCACAGCAACACATGGAAGCCCCTCCAGGCAGGTCTCAGTGCCCAGGGTGGCTGGGGTTACACCATCATCCCCCTTTAACACAATGAGCTCTGGACTGCTCACCAGGGAGTTCGATCTGTAAATTGAAAAGGTTATTTCAGAATTCATATTGATGTCTCTAATGGTACTTGACAAAACTAATGACAACCTATTTAAGGACTGCTTCTGCAGTGCTTAAAGCAACTAGCTTTAAAATCTTTTACAAAAGAACATTAGGATTGTTTCACTTTTTGTATGAATTTTTTGCTGTGCCATTTTATACAAGAGCAAAAATCTTGAGGTAGTTATTAGTCATGTACAGCATTTATTAAGAAAATGTGGGAGAGAAATTTGTGTTCTTTAGTTCTTTTGCATTGCCTGAAAAGAATTCTTCATCACACTTGAATTCAGATTACAGGAAGTAATCAGTGAATCACAAGACAGCATTTTCCTTGGCTGTAAAGTATATTTGCTACCACTGGAATGCACACCAATCAGAAAAGTAGGAAACAAGTGAAATGACTGAACCCTCCATAAAATAGAATAGCTTGTAGACCAACCATCCCCATCATAAAGTGACTGAGCAAACATCTCCTCACAAATAGCTGTAAATTAACAGAGCCTCATTGACCACAGTGCAGGCAACCAGATTTACAGCAGCATCTGTCTCTCTGTACTTGGCAATTATTTTATTCCTAAGTACTTTTTTCTCAGAGACAAAAGGCTGTCTTTCCACCTTCCCTACCCAGATTTTTTTAAACAGTGTGGTAGGTTATTTGAAAAGCCAACCACAGATCTGTTCTCAATATAATTTCATCATTTGTATTTTGACTTGGAAATGTGTGCACCAAGACTGAAATTATTTTACTCCCATGGGAGTAACACTCTGTTTGAAGTGCCCATTAACTAATGCTAAACAGTGGTGGAAAATCAGTGCAGATACATGTGAATACCAAGTGAATTCCTGAAGATTACTGCTGAGTGCAAAATTATTCCACTATAGAAGGGATACTTGAAAGAAAAAGTTGCTGAAATAAGGAGCTACTCATTAAAAAAAAAAAAAAAGTGTCATTCAGTAATAGTTCTTTTATATTACGTGGTTCTATTCCTTTGTGTGCATTTCTGTCATATATTCCAGCTTTGGGGGGCTTAAATTTAATCTAGGTCCATGATTTGGACTAAATTTTGGATTTGGGATTAAATTTTGTCTTGCCAGATCTGGTGCTCTCTGAGTATTCACACCCTTATCTCACAGGCTGTGGGGAAGGCAGAGCTTCAATCCCCAAATTTAGCACTTTCAACACTAATCAGGAAGAGAGGAAAACAAATTTGCACACCAGCTTCCATGGGCAGGATTCTGAGGACAATTGAATTCTGACTGCAGAACAAAATATGCAACATGGAAAAATGCAGATTTATAATTACAGTGAAACCAGAATTGCTGTAATCTAGACATGTTCACAATGATGAAACACATTTAAAATCCGCATTGTTATTATCTGCTAACCCAATTTCCTACACAAGTTGATTTTCCAGTCAATTTCTCTGAGTTAAAATGACTAGGATGGAGTACTTGAGATATTCACTCACATTTAATTCAATATTTGTGTACAAATACGACCAGTTCTTGTCTCTAAAATTTGAAGTTATCTCTCACACTCATTCTTTTCTATCCTCAACCCCAGTACAACCTCTTGATGCATTCTTCCAAAACATAAGCTGATATATTGATGTCATTTGTCCATTCTAGACATCCTGAGATGATCATGTCTTAAGTAAGTAGAGCTGAAGCTCATAAAATCACAGCAGAAGGAGTCTTATGGAAGGTTAATTTATGCTGGCATCATCTGGGGTAAAGACAAAGCCTTTTTTGCAGTGTCTGCACATGATGAGCAAAGGGAGGTCCCAATTCAAGGTCAGGAAACAACATCCTACCACCATTTGAATTTTGAGACCTGCAAATTTAAAAACCTGTTTAACACATAATTTTTTAAACTTTGATTTCAGCTGGATTCTGCATGGTTTGTAAGACATCTGATGTGGAATCACCAGATACCCCAAGAAGGACTTTTTTTCCCTTATCTCTTAGTGTTAAGGGTATGGGGTTTGTGTGTAGCAAATATCAGAAAGGTCCATGCTTGTTCTCATTCACTGCTGAGGGAGATGTGGGCTTCAGCACAGAACACCCTGGATGTTTATTTATTTACTTCCCAAATATTTGAACTGCTGTGCTCTGGCTAGCCTTGATTAAAGCTGGATCTGATGTATTTTGTCAGCAAATCTACACAACGATCTGGGTGTAGCTCCAACCTTTGCAATTCTGGGACAAGGTGAAGCCCCAGGAAATGCAGGATCCCATTACACACAGAATGTTGAATCCAGCTTTTGAAACCCCAGATCCTCTTCAACAAAAATTCAGAACATATTGTGGCTTTCCTTTGCCTATTTTATTACACCCTCGCCTGTGAAAAGGAAGAAAAATTATTTTCATGCTGCATTTTTGAAGGGGTAAAACATTTTTATAGGCGTTGTTGTGATAAAGTATTTAGTTAACATTCCAAGCAGCTTTCAGGAGAACAATACCTAAGCTTTAAATCCTTCTTCGGTTTAGCATGTAGATATTATCATCTGTTAATATCTATGAGTGCATTATTTTTTTTTTTTCTTCAGCATTTGTCTTTTAATCCTGCAGTGGATTTTTGTGCTGGGGGTCGTGGTGGTGGCGGTGTCCCAAAAAGACTTTATTTAATTTGGTATTCTACATGGTTTATTTTTCTGAAGGTGCATTTCATCCCTTAACTCTCTTCCAGTGCAGGAGTAGCCATGAGAATAGAACCCTGGGGCTGCACTTTCTGCAGGGTCTCTTCTCTGAATCCAGTAGCAAAGTTGTTTATGTGCCCTGTAAAGATTTCCATGGCTCGAGTTACCTGGCAGCTGGATCTCCTTCTGTAATCTTTACCATGGTTAGAAACAATGGGATTATTCACCCCTAGATGTGACTCTACATCATTTTAAGCAGTTTCCAATCTTGGATCTTGTTACTCAATACACGAGAACAAGCATGTAATGCAATTTATTGATTAAAGTCAACATTTGCTGAGTTGCCAGTGTTATTTTTTTTTTTTTTTAAGGTGAGAGATTGAGAAAAATGGCATGCACAAAGGGGATAAAAATGTCTTCTTGCAGAAAACTGAGTTACTGAAGGAGATCTGAAGACTCTGGAAATTTGGTTTATGTTATACTTGATATAACCACAACATATCCATCAAGATTAACCCAGCCTAGAGAAATGGCAAATCACATTAACTTGTTAGGCCACTAGGTCAGAATTGAGGGAAGAGAGTAAAGAAAATATAGATAATTTGTTTGTATGTGTAGGCCTAAATGTTTCTAATGTGAGCTGTAATGCCATTACAGAGATACTGAGTAGCACATTCTGAATGCTTGATTGCTCTCTGGCTATATGCAATGAACCTGAAGAGCAAATCTTTTATTAACAGTGATGGTAAGAAACTCATAAAGACGAGATTGCCATGAGCAGCAAGAGGTTTTAGTGATGTGACAAAAACTGAAGCATGCAACACGCTTCTGAGTGCCACCTACTGGCATTTCTGTAATTAAATGCTACATGCATTCGTAGGTAGGGAAATCTTCTAATGTTCCAGAAGCTTAACCCATGATCTGTATTGTTAAACCTTTTAGCTCTGCCTTGATTATTTTCATTGTGGCCTTAAGGTCCCAGGATATGTCCTAACGTATACAGTTTTCAGCTGTTGTGGTTGCTTTTTATTTAGTTCACCATACAGACAATAGGGGTCGAAGAAATTAATACTGTGACTGAAAACAAAGAATGAATATTCATCAGGGCTGTGTCATTACCTTGCAGAGTTTCAAAGTGCATGAACATGGCACAGAACAAACTTCTAGTTTGACCTCTAGTTCATCATTGTTCTGTGTCAAAAAAAACCTGAAACAGTCAAGGATTGGAAGCCCATGATTGGAAAAAAGCAGCTCTCAGAGTCAATTTTCATTTGCAGAGGTGTAATAATTTCCTTGGCTCATGTACTCAGCACTTCATATTTATGCTCAGTGTGTCACTGGGAAACATGTGGGAATGCAGCTTTTTCTGGCAAGGTTGGACCAACTCCAGTATCACTTTTCCTGTGGTGATGAAATCTGCTTTGAAATTTCTGTCCTCAAAATGCAAGTCCTGTTGGAAGTGTGGAATGATGTGTGTGCAGAGGGTGCAGGAGGGCTCTGATAAAGAGATTTAACCAGGGAACTCAAGGCCCAGCCATGCATCAGCATCATCTTTTCTCCTTTTGGAAGGCAGGGAAGGTATTGGAATGTCTAACTCACCTGTAATTCTCATCCCATTTTCAAACAACCCACTGTGATTCCAGGCAGGACTGACTGGATGCTCTCTCACACCATATCAGCCCTGAGAATGGGCTGCCAGGCTCAATGGTAACCAGCATTTATTTCAGATTTTCCATTGCTCTGACATCCATGTGTAAAACCTCTTCACCAACTTTTTTGTAGCTTTACTCTAGTATAATACATAATACTTTCATAAATATCTGTGCCTATGACAAAGGAAAGTATCTCTAAATTATGAAAAATAACAAAAAATGTGGACAAAAGAGCCGGTTCTGGTAGATCCCTTCACTGTGGTTAATATTTTATTCATAAAAAGTTCCATTTTCAAACTCCAGCAGGGATTTTTTTCCCGCCATGTCTTGGCATAACCTTTGCCATTTCCTGGTCTCAGTCACACTGGTGGTTCCCAGCTTTTCTGAGCTCAAGTAACAGAGCCAGGTCCTTCTCACCCTCTGTCATTTCCAAGCTAATGAGCTCCCTGGTTGTACCAGAAATTCTTGTTACTCATTCCTGAGTGAATGCTCGTGCATTTTGTGCTCTTACATTTCATTCTATTTCCATTACTCGAGTTCTAAATGTCATCCAAATTGTCCTGTAGGGCATTCCACTCTTCCTGTACATTGGTGATGTCTCCCAACCACATTTCAGAACCAAATGTCACAAGCATTGTCCCAAACTTTTGTGTCAGCTCAGTAATTAAAATGTTAAATAAAATGAGCCCTAGCACTAATCCATAAAAAATTCCACCAGCAGTGTTCCTCTCTGACTAGACATTTAACCTCAGCAGAGGGACTCTCTTTGGAGTCAGATGAAAATGTTTTTCTTATTGGTAATTTTCACTCCGCTGTAGTCAAAGCAAATGACCAGAGCTGTGAGAAGGGAGAGCTAAAATCAATGGTGACTACTGAGAGGCTTAAAGTTAAGTATGTGCTCAACTTTTCAGCTATAAATATCAGAGGGAAAAATTCCTTCTTAAACTTTTTGCCTTGAGTGGAATCTTGTTGCCTGTGCATCCTGTTGCCAGAGCAACCTGTACCAGCAAACCTGTACAGTGGCAAAGATCAGCTGCTGCTTTCAGAACAGGCACAATGTCAGAAATGTGGGCATTAGTTCTGATTCTGGAACACCAATATTATCTAATTCTATTTCCCATATTCCATAAAAATGAGGATTTTTTTTTTTTGTTTCCCCCACATCAGAAATTAGTTGGGAAAAGTAAACAGAATTCCTCAGTAACATCCATTACTACAGCTTTTGCTAGTTGTTTAATAATGATCATTTTTGTCTGAAATATGCAGTGAAAGGCAATGCAATGGCATCAATCTGATGCCCACATGCAAAATTTTTACAGCTCCAGCTTCAAGAAGACTTGAAGGAAAATTTGCAGAAAGCTTTTTTGATTCAGCCTTTGATCTTCTGCTCTACTCAGATCACAGGTCCTACATGCCTGAAACTTCCCAGGTTTAACTACTCCTGGAAAGATAAAGGAAACTCAAAGCACACAAAATAGATAATTCCCATCTGAGCAGAGTTCAGGCACTACATTTCTGTCTTCTGCAGCTGAGTCTCCTCACAAATGCACACTTCCAGTGCCTCAAGGAGATGCTTGGTTAGAATTTTCCTTTCCATAGTTTCTTCTGCTGCTGTGGAAAAAACAAAACAAACAAACAAAAAGAATTAATAAAATTATGCTCAACAATATGTAGCTCTGTTGAGTTTTGTTCAGTGCTTTTGCAATAACAATAGCAAGTACTAAAAATTGTTTTAAACAATTGCTGCACCAGAGCAAACAAAAAAGCCCCTCACATATAAACAAATAGTGAAGGATTATCTTCACTTGAAATACAATGTAGATTATAGCATAACATATACAAGATTTTAATGTTCAATACAATCAAGTTTTCTGTTGTGCTCACTGAATATGCTGTGGCAAAATGCAAAAGTTAATCAACTATTCCAGGCAGATTTTGGATGGTTTTTTTGTGTGTGTAACTGCATCATTAGAATGAATTTTGGTTCATTAGAGACAGTAAAAAGGAGGAACAATGTGGAAATATTTTGGTAAAAATTTCTATCAAAAATATAGAAAACACAGTGCCATGTTCAGCAGACAATCTACAGAACCTCTTGGGTTTTGACATTTTTGGAAACATTCTGGATTTCCTTTTCAGGACCTCTGACAGACGTTTTGTGCTATTGATTGTATTTTTCAACCATCCTTCTACTTGATCCACAGCAATCAATGCAGAGACACCAGCTGATATTTTTATCCCTTTTGATGTAAATTGTGTAGATCTCAACTCATGGAGAGTTTCATCAGAATAGCCTGGAAACTGATGTGTTTCCTTAGGATTAATCCCATTTCCCAGCATCTGGAGAGGCAGAAGCTCTGGAACCAGTAGAGCTCCCTCACACGAGATACAGAACTGATGGCTTGGGAGTCCAGGTGGTGTCTGAGGGGACTCGTTTCTCATTTCCATTGTCAGAGCAGAGCATTTCCCTGGAGGAAACAGGGAATAAACCCCTCCCAGAGCAGTGCTGGAACACTCCATGCAATGTTGGTAATTTTCATGCACGAGAATGTTGTCACCTCCATCTAATGTCAGATATTTAGAAACAAAGCCCAGCGCCTGTCAATAGTTTTACCCGTTTCTCCCGAATCCAAACCATTTATCTACTTTGCTCAATTTTCCACCTGCACATTTTCCCCTTAAATTATAAGAAACACACTTTCACTGTTCTGCTGGGAAATTTACAATCACATGGTCCCTTACGGTTCACTTTGTTCAATATTTCATGTTTTGCAGCTTCTCAGGTCTGAGATAGGTGTTCTTCTCTACAACAAGGTACCAGGCAGCACTAACCAGACCACACTCGTGATGCTGGTAGGCAAAATATACAGATATTCTCCATTGTCATCCCTATGGAGTGATCAATTGTGATACAAAACAGAAAATAAAAGGAAAGCGTTCCCACTCTACGTCCTGGAAACCAGGAGAATTTAGGATTCATCCAAGTTAAAGACAGAAAATTGGCTACATATCTACCTAATCTAAATGAAATCAATTCTTTCCAGATTATTAACTTCCAATCTTCTACAGCTTATTGCTTCTTCTTCATTCATTCATTAATTTAAAAAAAAAAAAAAAAATGGGGGAAAAAAAAGAAAAAAAGAAAAAGCCCAGCCCAAAGGTCTGACTTCACACCAGCTCCCTGACAGCTCTCAGGTGTATCACACTCCTTCCTCTGGGCAGGGTTCATGGTGTTGGCCCACAGCTTTAACAAGATTATTCCTGGAAATGAAGCCAGTTCATTCAGTGTGAGCTCCTGCATGGGTTTGCTGAGCACTGAAGTTCAGACCAGCCTGGTTTCTGTGTTCCAGGCTCCTCACATCATGCCTTCTGTGGATTACATTAAAGGTCACTTGAAAAACCAGGTGCAAACGTATCTCTGAGTGGTTCTGTAGATTCCTGTAAGAACTTGTCTAAGATTATTCACCATTTTAAGCACAGTTGCTGAGGTTAATTAGATTTATGACCCCTAAAAATTTTAAGTGTCTCTGATGACCGACTTTCCAACTGATAACTGTGTGTAAGAAACAGAAAAAGAATAACAAATAGACTATGAATAAATAAACTCTTGATATTCATTCACATGAGGCAGAGAATGTGTTTCTGACATTTAATTAAATATCCAAACGTCCAGAAGATCTATAATAAACCACTTTGCAAGACATCTAAATGTCAGAGAAAAACACATTTTACATGAAATTTTTTTTACCACTGAAGCTGTGAAGAAGACACAACATCTTTTTTAAAAGACACAGAAACAACAAGCACATATTTTATCTTGAAAGTACTTTTTCAAAGGCTTCTGAGCAGCCAGGGTTTTTTTGCAGTATGACGAGTGGAATTATTTTAATTTATCACACAGCAGTTTGAAACATTATTTTTACAGATATGCCACGTTGCTCTAGTAGAGTTCAAGTCCTGAGATTCACACTACTCAATGCATGGCGAAACACTGGAAACAATAAATTGAATTTTTTCCCTAAGTACACCAGGACCTGAAGATCTTTTCCGACATTTAAATGCTGCAGAAAACCTGTTCTAACCTGCTCGCCTTATGCACATTACTTCTTCCTTCCTTTCTTTGTCAAGCTCTTGACAACATCCTCTGACCTGCTCAAGGGATGTGTGAAGTACTTCATACTCCTAAATGCCCCCTGTGGCTGCGGTTTAATTGCTGTAATTGCAGGGAATGTAGCAGGGTCCTCTGTGGGATCATCACATCCTGGGAAATGAGGGAAAACTGCAGCTCCTTCCCTTCATCCGTGGACTCAGCTGCACTGCCACGGTCACAAAGGTGCCCAGCCAAGAGAAGCGTTGTCAGATTTGTTTTAACCTTTCCTTCTGCTTTATTTATAAATATAAATAAAATGCAAGGAGCGGTTTGTGCAAAAGGTGCTGGAATTATGCTCAGAATGAGATCTGTTTGCTGGTCTGGTTTTAGCATCTAGCAATGCTTCTGAAATTCTGGAAGTTTTCCCCTTATTGCATCAGGAAAATCATTGTGTCCGTGGTTGTGGGTTAACTGAACGATCTGCAGGGAGGCCAGAGGAGCAGCTGTGAGGAAATAAATGTGGCATTATTTTCAGAGCAAACTGCAAGGGCAGAGGCCGTGAAGGATCAGACAGGGGTTCCATGGGGAAGGTTTAGGCTGTCCCTTTGCTTCCCTGGAGTTCTCCTTTCTGAGCAAGCACCTTCCTGCCTCTCATGAGGTTCCCAACCTAGAACCAAACCCATTAAAATGACATGTGTCCCACTCGACTCCAATGCAGACAACCAGTATTTCCACGGCTTTAAAGTGACCTTCTGGCCACCTTTTGGTGGCACTGCTCCTACCATCGACCTGTCGATAAATCCCTCCCAAAATCTCCCGTGAAGCAGCAGGTCCAGCATGAGAGATCAGCTCAGATCCCTCGTGCTGGTGTCGGATCCATCCAGAGGTGTCACCCACTGCCCTGCCCACGGTGACATCCTGCCCTGCCTTTGTCACCCTCACCCCCGGGCAAGGGCAGCAATTGCAAACATCACTGCATTTGTCACAGCATGAGCAACCCACGCCAGAGCAAACAGAGCTGTTCTCACCCAGCACTTGAGTGTCTGCAGTTACCTGGAGTGCAAATGGGCAGTTAATTAAATCGCCCTCACAGAGCTTTGTAAGAGCTTTGTGAGAAATCTATTAAACAAAGCATTGCTGCTATAAACAAATAAATCTGGGTCACAGCTTCAGCTCTCTGACCTCTTCAGTGGATTTTCTGGTTTTAGCAGGAGAGCTTCTTTACATTTTTCCTAATTTGCCACCAATATTTTAAAAGTTGTATGAAAAAAAAAAAAAAAGAAAAAAGAAGGATAAGATTTGGCACTGATAATTGTAAGTCTGTTCAGAATATAGAAGGAAGGTTAATTAGCTTTTCTGACCTGAAGAGTCTAGGCAAGTATCCCTGGTGACTCACTAATTGCTGCTCAATGCATAATAGTGTCTGTGAAGCAAGGTGCATGAAGGCAGACACTGATAATAATGTTACTTTGATTTAAAATTCTCTACCTGCAAGGACATAATGCTGTTTCAGTGCAGCAGGCACTCCACTGATAGATCTAAATATTCCCCAACTATTCATTTATTTTTTTTGGCAATTCTGGTCACTAATCTTGATTTGAATTTATACCGGGAACAACTGTGTTTCTCAGATTGGAATAAAATGCTATTGAGGGTATCATTAGAACATATTCTGGAAGTGTTTTCTCATGTGTGGTAAACAATTCTATTAAGAGAGTTATGTGTGCTGAAGTTGACTTATTTATTTCATTATGAGGATGTGTCACACAGAGAATACATCATTTTTATAAATATAAACAAAGAATTAGTCCCCGCTAGGAAAAAATATTCTTCAACTGTGAGAAACAGAGACATCGAGTTATCTTTTAAAATTGTGTGAGACAAATACAGACTAAGGAATTTTAGGAATTCTATGGAATCAAGCTCACAGAGTATCAGAAAGATGTTCAGTGCACATGTCCTTCTTTTGATATCTATCAATTGACACACAATGATAAGGACTTACTAGGCAGAATAGGTGTGTACTATTAATTCAGTTAAGCAGTAGCTCTCAGGTCTGTGTTTTAGAAATCCACCAGAAAACAAAATGCAAAATTTGCTCTTGTTAAGTCTTGTAGTGTTGGTTTCTTGACACCCTTTTGTTAAGAACTAATTTTTAAAGTTGTTTAGTAACTGCAAACACATTTTTCATGTAAGATTTCTCTCTGCTCGTGGTGCAACCTTCTTTAAATAGGTACTCTACAGATCCTCGCTGGATCAGTTATAAAACACTTCTTCAGCAATCTGTCCTCCCATTATAGATTCCTGCAGGAACATGATCATCCAAGTCTCATCTGCATTAAGCCTATTACTCCCAGGACAGTGTTGGAAAAGCAGGAGTGTCATTCACAGCTTTGACTGCAGAAATCTGCTACAGCAACAAGCAGCATGCACCCAGTCACAAGCCATTCATAACCTTCTAATGTACAACCCACATTTTCCTTCTCAGAAGCTTACAGCATAGTTTAAAGGGGGTTTTTGTTCTCCTCCTGATGCATCTGTCAGTTTATTCACCACATTCCTTCCTTGCATCTCTTCTGTCCTGAGCCAGGTGATAAAACTGAGGCACACCTGTACTTTAGGAGGATGCTGACCCAAAGATACCCTCAGGCATTGCCAGCACCTCTCCACAGGGGCAGCTGGCAGCAGGGACAGGGCCTGCAGATGAAGCAGGAGAGTGGGAATGTCATGTTCAGACATTTGTCCTGCTGGGCTGGCACATCCTATTACTGTTCTACTTCAGAGCTGTAATGATATTAAATCTCTGGGAGGATGGATCTGACCACTGTTGGGTGGCTCAGGCAGGGTTTTAGTTTCCTCAGAAGCTCCATCTCTGTCACACAACAAAATACCCACTCTGGGAAGTTTTCTGCTCTGCCTGGGCAGGCTGTGATGCTCCTACTGCTGCATGGACACACACCCCAACCCCAACACTCCTGTTCTGCAAGGAGCAGCATGCACTATGTGCAAGGGAGTGGGATACATCCATAGGGTGGGAGAAAAGGGGAGCAAACAGCAGGTCAGGGCCCCTCTCCTTTCTGTTCTCTGCCTGTCTGTACCTCGACTCCAGACACAGCCCCTGATGCTGTCTGTCAGCTCCTGACAGCAACAGGAGCAGCACAGGTTTTCTTCTGTGCTTTGGCAGACTTAACCTGCACTCCCACTGCCTTTGCCTGAGCAATCTGCAGGTTGATATTTACTAAATCAGCATTATGGAGCCCATATCTTTGTCCAACCCTCCTCTTTTCCCTGTCATTTCTCTTTCAGCTCAGATATCCAGCAGCTTGACAGATAAGACTTTGCCAAATCACAAAAGACCTTACGTATATCTTGAATTTCCTGACTTAGCTTATTAAGCTGCAATCTGTTGCACAGAATCACACAATAGATGTGTTGGAATGTAACCTGACATAATAAGTTACTCCCATGATAAAGGACAGAAGACATGCAAAAAGTGGCTGTTTTTCTTATCAGTGGAGCAGCTCTCAAAGCAAACAGGGGATCAAGTCTGTTAAATCCAGCATGTGTTTAATTTAACAAAATTTATAGCAGATGTCTACTAATATATGGGATATTATTTTTCTAAAAAGCATTATTATATCTGTAATATAACCCTTTGTTCATTGCACAATCTTGCTGCTCACTGAATGTGAATTCTTTTCATTGCCTAAAATGAAATCCTTAATTCTTGTCCAGGACAAGTTTTCTTACCCCCATTCACCTCCTAAATATTGTGCATGATTTGGCAGAGCACGACTCCCCTGCCCTCTGTGTAGGAGCTTTACACACACCAGTGAGAGAGCCAAAAACTTCTTCCTGCTGGGGCACTCTGGGCAGGGGCTGAAAGCAAACAGCCCCTTTTCTCTGTATCATTTTGGACACATACACCTTATCTACACCCTGTATTTCACTACAGCTTAAATAGTTCACTAGCTGTAACAATTGAACCAAGACTCAAGTTACCAGGAATAAAAGGTAGTGGGTTTTATGAGATAAATTCCTGTCAGCTCTCAGAGGAGAAGTGTTCTGCTGCTTTGCTGCTGCCAATTTGCCCAGTGCCATTATGGAAATGCACAGTAAAGAGGTTAAAATAATATTGGCCTGAGACTGCCAGCAATCTCTGTGTTCAAAGGATTTATTTGCCAGTCCTGTCCTGGGAATTTGCTGCATGGATTCATTGAGATGGAGAGAGAAGTTGGAAGGATGATGTAGAACAAGGAGGGTTCCAGCACAGCTTAGGCTCAGGGTGGTTCTGCATCAGCCACGTGGTGCATGGTCCAGCAGTTGCAGCAAAATCCAGAGGGCAGGTGGAGAAAGAACAGGGGAAGCTGCTCTTCCTCATCCCTTTCCTGTACTGTGGTTTTGAGACACATCAAATCTTCTCTCCCACTTCTGCTCTGAGTGTCCCCAGCATGTGCCTTGGTCCTGGAGTCTCTGGAGTGGGCAGATCCTGGATGTGAAACATTGACACAGCTGAAGGTTTTGCTGTGAGCCCCAATGGGAGTGAATCAAGCCGGGGCAGGAGGAGCTCAGAGCTGCCTCCTCTCAGAGATGTTGAGGATTCACTTTCAGAGCTGCTCCAGCCCCACAGGAGCTCTGCCCAGGCTCCACAGACTTCCAGCAGTGCAGGCAACCCAGCAGTTCTGGACTAACATTATAAACATCACTTCATTGTCCACTCCAGTGCGTGAGAAGGGTTGGGGGTTAAAGTTGCTGGCAGGGTCCCCAAAGGAATGCTGGCCTTCCCTAGAGGAAATTGTTAAGTTTTATCTGCGGTTTATGTGAAATTTCATTTGTTCTCCATCCAGCATGATTTGTTTTAAATCTGTAAAGCTGGAGCTTTCAGAACTATTCCGTGTCAAGGGTACCTGGGGGAGACAATATGGTTCTCTCAGGTTCACTGGGTGGGGGTTCATGCCAAAGTTATTTAATTTTTCCAGCTGGAGCCTGTGGGCAACCGAACCTGACAACACCTGGCACAAGGGTTCCACTGGGTACCTCATTCATGGTGGGGAGGCGTTTTTATGTCACCTCTCATCACAATGGCTGAGTAATGAGGACACATATCTTCTTTGGGGTTTCTTTTTTGTCTCCTATCTGCCCAAAACACCACCATAATCCTGAGGTAACAACACGGCAGAGGCAAAAGATACGCACTAAAATGAGGTTCTTATCTGCAGTTTTATTATCCCATGCAATATTCTTGTGGAAAATTACTTTCTGAAATGTGCTAAGCTGCTCTTTGGCTCTCCAGGGCTCTATTCACAATTTTCTGTAAGTGATTTTTGTTTAATTTGTAGCAATAGAGGGATAGATATCTTTCACCCTGACTGTTATCAACTTAATTGTAGCTATAGGAAAAGTAAAGGCTAGCTGACTTTTTATTACTGAAAGTAAAATAATGGGGCATTGTTTGCTTTTCTCTTTCTGTACAGCACAGTGGCTAAACTCCTACAAAACTCATGTACCTTTGTCCCAAATAAGTGCTTTGTTTTAGGATTAATTAATTTTTGGCTAGAGGAAGACGGTGTCACCTGCAGTTCTTGTCCCTAATTGCTAAGTTGCTGCAGGTAAACCTTCAGCAGGAGGTGAATGAAGGATCTCTGTGGCCATGGAGGCTGCATTTTGCTGGTTTTCTGCTTTTTTTACAAAAAACCATAGGGACAGAAAGTGCTCCAGCCTACTCTGTGCTTCTGATGTAGAGACATCCTCTTCTGCTGAGGAGAAATGCAGGTTTTGCCCTTGTCTGCTGATCCTCAAGCCTCTGCTTACAGAGAGAAAAAAAAAATTAATATTTGTGTGCTCCCGTAAGTGTTTTGATGGAAAGCCCAACTGATTTCACACATTGATACAGCAGCTTTTACTTTAATAAAGCCTCACCCGGGGCAATGTGTTTAACTTGGCCACATCACTTCAAAAGGTAGACAGGCCAGAGAGGAGCAAGAAAAAACAGAAGTGTACAGGAAAAACTGAAAGGTTTAGTCCAAAAAGTGAAGTTTTCACCTTAACATGATGCCAACAGGAGATAAGTAAATTGTTTTCCAAAGGTGTGTTGGAAATGGCAAGAAATAATGGGTTTAAATTGTAGCACAGAACAGACATTAGGAAGAACTTTTTCAGTGGTGAGAACAGATAAGCAGTGGCCTCAGTAGGGAGGTTACAAATTCTCTGTCTCTGGCTGTTATTTTTCAAAAATGCACTGCACAAGTGTCTCTTGGAAATGCTGTGCCTCGTCTGTGGGAAAGGACAATGTCTGTTCGTGTTTTGCAGTTACTTCACGTCCCATTTTCTTGTCATTTTTCTTCACTCTAATAAAAGGGGAAAGCAGGCACAGAGAAGTTTGTTCTCTGACTGGCAGGCTGGGCGCCCTCCTTGAGAAATCTCCTGTTCTGACCTCTTGTGAGCAGAGCTGCTTTCCACACTTGGGCTTGGGAAAGGAAGACCCTAAAAGAAAACCCTGCTGCCTGATGAGATGCTCCATTTCTTCCTTTAGATATTTAGCAATATGTGCAGGATGCATCAGTGTCAAAAATGTGAATTGCACTGTCTCAGGATGGTTCTGCAGAGGAAAGGGAAGATGCCTCACCTTTGCCATCTGCCTTATGTCTGTGGCATTTTTGGGTAGCATCTTGCAAGGTTTTAATCTCATTTCTTGTGTAGGAAGTTGCTTTTCCTTGTATTGCATCTTCAAGGGTAGGTTCTCTGTCACATATAAAGAAGTAAAATCTTCCTGGCTTTTGGAAATGCTCTGCAATATTTCAATCTAAAATGCTTTTACACAAAGATACTGGCAAGCCTCTTTTTCATCAACCCCCAAAAAAGTACATGCTGATACTTCTTGGGTGGATTTTAAAACAAACCTCACTTGGAGCTCTGAAAACGTTCCCTTACATCCAAAGAAAAGCTAAAAATACCTATGAATAAGTTAACACCTGAAAATGTAGGTTTCTGCACATGGCTTACATAAACCACAAAAGCAACATTTTAACTGTGTTTGAATTTCATGCATAAATCTCCTTGAGAAGAAGTTCCATCCCAGTGACAGTGAGTTTTAAGCTAAAGTAAACATTTTTCCTCTGCAAATGGCACATAAAAACTCCAATTCAAAATTACTAGACCAATATACACAGCTTTTTTTATATATTTTTACTCACAGTTAATCTCTTAATTCTCAAATAAGCCACTGCCAGGAGCTTTTTTGGCAAACAAATTATTTTCTTTGTTTACTTTCATTGTAATTACTTTCAATGAAGCAGCCTAATAGTGGTTGACATAAATGATATTTTTTCCCTCAGGTTTCTTAGTTATTCTCTGATTGATGATATCCAGGGTAAAAAAGGAGTAAAATCATAGCATTCTAAAAATTTATTAAAAGAAAAAGCAAAGGAAAACAAACAAAAAATACAACCCTCAAACCCCGGAATGCAGTCCACTGTAAACAAATAGATGAATTTATTAATGCTTCTAGTATTATTTTACCAAAATCTAACATAAACCAAAGCATGTTTAGATATTGTCTGCTTCTCCTCTGTGGCAATTCATCATAATGTGTTAATATAGATCAGCTTTTATACTCTTAAGGCTCCACACTGTGACAAATCTTATTCATTTTTGGCTCCCTGAAGGAACCATTACATTGTCCTCTGCAAAAGAGCCTTTTATAAACATCTCCACGGGGAAGATTGGCACAAAATGCCCTGATGGCTGCTTGGAAAGTTCTGGAGAGTGTCCTGGGCCTGAGCCATTTAATGCCATATTTATGCTGAGAACCCTTCACCAAACGTGCTGTGCCAAGGATCTGGGCAGTGGCACTTCCAGGGGACACCAGGGCAGGCTGAGCCAGGAGGTCCTTGGGGATAATAAAGAATTTCTTTGGAAATTTCAATGTCCTGGCCATCAGCAGAAGTGGAATGGGAGAGAAAAGGTGCCAAGAGGAACTCCTACATTCCTCACTGGGAATGATAATGGGAGAGAAACCAGCAGATGCTCCTCTGAATCCTCTGTTGTTTCTTCCTCAGCCCTCTGTGCAAGGACAGCCCAAGTGGAGATGTGCTGGAAGAGCCACTTGGGTGGAACATCTCCCTCCCAAGGAGCTCCTACACCCGAGTACATCCAGCACAGCTCTGAGGCTGCTTTGATCTGCACCAGCCCACGTGTTGGCAGGAAAGTGATGAGAAATTAATAAAAGCAATCAGGCACCAGGAAATCACAAAACTGTTCCCTATTTTCATAGTTCTTCAGCCCAAAAAAACATTAATATTAACACCCGTCAAAAATGTTGTTGCAGATTTGAATTGTTGATGGCTTCTCTGAAGGCATGAGCATTGTTTGCAGGAAGTCTGAAATTTATCTTCTCCAGCCTGAACCACATGAAGAAATACATGTAGGGCTCAAATGGCAAAAGGAATTTTAAAAACCCCTACAAACTTCACTCGTATGAGATCTGTTCTTCATCTGAATTATTTCCTTCCATTAATTCCTCAACTTTTTTTGATAGGTTTATTAAAAAATCCAAAACTCATCTAAGCGAATTTGATTTGGTGTCTAAGCCACTAAAAAATCACATCTTAATTTGATTCTGTTGATTTAATATCTGACCTTGCTAAAGCAGACAGCAGAGCACATCTCTTTTGGCATGCTGAAAATACAATTATTTGCCTGTTAACGTTATTTCTCTGCAAAGAAAAGGCAATGGATCAAATAGTGAAGTTTTCGAGACTGTAACAGGTGAACTTGGAAACCACCACACCTCACATGACATTTTGGGGAAGAAAACATCAAAATCTTCCAAGTAAAGTCACATTTTCCTGAGTACTCCTATCTCCTGGCACTCTTACAGTCATTTCTGGAGTAAATGCTCTGCACACACGGAGCACTGACTGCGGAATGAATCTCTGAATAGTCATTGAAGACTTTTGTCTTTGTTTACGGCTCTTCAGTGAAGCTCTTATTTTTGTCTTCAATGGTTTTGGTTTTCAGAAGTGTTTCTGCAGAGAATCAAGGGCTGAGTTTCAGACTGAGCTTCCATTTTCAGCTCCCTGCAGGACTTCACTCCAAACCCTGATGAGACTCATAAGTGGTTACATACGACACGTGGTTTTATCTCATATGAATCTAAACAAAAATAAGTGAAAAAGAGGAATGAAATGTTAGTGCTGTCTACAGCTGCCTGGTGGGAAGGTAGAAGGCAGACTCCTTAAGTTATCTTTAAGTTCTGGTGAATAATATAATCAATATTATAACTTCTCCTCACTGAACACCATGGGAATTTTGGATCCATAACAGAAGTTCACCACCCAAAGTTATCCCAGTCACAACATAAGCAGTGGTGTGAACTCTCTCCAGCTCTATATAGGATGTGAAAACACAGCTTTGCAGTGTTTCTTCCAGAAAGAAAACGGATGTATAAATCTTGAAAAAGTGAAATGAGGCTTTAAAAATATTCCTTGACCTAGTCCTCCATCACTAAATTAGATTTCGGTGGCTTGCTAGGAAAATGTGGGTTTTTTGCGTGCTCCCATAAATTATGCATTTCAATGCTGTATGTATCCTTTTTTTATTATAGGGAAAGCAAAAAAAAAAAAAAAAATTTCGAGAATCAGACAGCTCCTAAAAGCTAAGTCTTCCAGAGACTAAGGTTGCATCAGGTGTGAAAGTGGAATCTTATTGTGAATTCATAGGTTAAATCTTAAATAGGTTAAAATTGTTCCTTTACAGTGGGTGTGAGCACATATTAAGAGTATTGACAAAACACTGATACATCATAACATTTGTTTCTTGCAGAAACAAAGTATTACAAGACAAGTAATTGTTTCTGTCTTGTGTGGTTCTTTGCACAGTTACTTGCTATAATTTTGAATAATCCACCGGTTTTCAATATGACTTTGTCACAATCTTAATTTGCAAGTTTCATACCACAAAATACCATTATTACAAGACATTCCAGTGCCTTGAACTTACTTGGAACAGTCAGTGGGTTGAAATTCGGTAATTGGCTGGTTTTGTATAACTCATATTTTTATAACTGGTTTTCAGCCTTACTGGTTTTCTCTGCAGGAGCTGTGAAGCTGAATACAGATGAAAATAAATCATCCCCCCACAGCCCCACACAGCAATTCCTCCCAGCTCAACAAGCAGGAGATCTGAACTTTGGGTGACCAACTTTGTCCTTCATGGGTTTGCTGCCATGCAGAAACAACCAGCACCAGGTAGGCCTGTCTGGAACTGCCTGTTCCCAAGGAAAGGGTTAAAGTCACTGCCTGGAGGGAAGTGTGTGAAGGGGTTTCCTTTAATCCAGGTACTTCACAGCATCAGAAGGCAGAGGTTCACACAACATCCTGAAATATTTCATCTTATGTCTGCAAGTGCAGTGATGGGTGAGAAGCAGGAGATGAGTCTCAGAGTGGCAGATGAAAGAACTGGGCAGCACATTTGAGTGGAATGGTTTGGTAACTGCAGCTGCAGTTATGGCTGGAAAGCAGGCTGAGATCTTGTTGCTTTATTAGGGTTTTAAAACTTTGTTGGACAGTTTCTGATGGGCTCGTAGAAAAGGGCAGTCTTTTATCTTTTCCAGCCTCACAACGTTTTTGTGCATAGCAGAACCGTGTGAACAGAAATGTACTTCAAATATTGCTCAAGTAAAATGCATTTTTGGTACTTAACACACCTGTGGAAATGTTAAAATTTTTAATAATGGCACTCACAGACGTGGTGGTTTGGGAATTAAATGTGTGAGCAAAGGGGGTGAAGTATTGATAGCTCAGATTTTTCTGCATGCAGTGATTTGTTCTAGAAGGCCACGTTCCTGTGACAGGTTGTATGGCTCAGTACCTTTTGGTAGCAAAACTATTAAACTTTGCTTTTTTTCCTTGTTGTTCTGTGGTTAAACAAATTACAGTTAAACTATTAATTATGGTAGCTATTTAAGTGTGACAAATTAAGGTGACTCTATGGCAAAGTCACTCAGTACCCTTGAGAAGCCCAGCCTTGATTTCAAGATACTGCTCTGAAAACGGAATGTTTAACAACAAGCTCCATCCCCTGCTTAAACTGTGAATAACAAAATCAGTGCTTCACACAGCACAGGGCCTGCACATCACCTCTGCCTCCTCTCTGCTCTTCTCACCTTCCCTGTTCTGCATCTTGATGAAGGTTTTGTAAACCTTTCACACTAATGTCTTAGAGCTGTTTTAAAGGCACAACCATGAGTTCTAATCTCAAAGGTTAGCATACTGAGAAGGTGACAGCCACATGAAAATTATTGTTAGTTAGAACAAAAATATAATTTCCACACGTGGACAACGGCAGATTTTCATCTGTTTTCTTTACAGACATTCTGACAATGTTGACAGGTCTCCTGTGTTTAGAGCAAAAACTGGTAAAAATGGCAAAATGTAATATTATCAAAGAAACTTAAAAAATTAGATTTATCTTCATATTCTTCTAATTAGTTTTTTAAATAGTCCTTTTCATTTCTGCCTCATTTAAAGTTCAATAAAGCTGTAGAAATAATTTGATTTTCAGCTGAAGACAGATGGAAGGCTCATACTTGGACACCAATGTATCATTCACTAATTGTTACTCTACTGAAAATGCTGATTATGTGGAACTATCTTATATACTAAAGTCAGAGGGAAAAACAGTCTCTTCATAAGTATGTGAAGAGGTCATAAATAAAGAAGTCTAGTAGACAGCTACAATGTATGTCACATTACAAACCTGATTTCTTTCATGCAACCATCCTGCTCAAAGTGGGTCAGTTAAAGTCTCTCAGAACCAGAGATTCAATATCCAGGATGGAGATGCCACAACCGCTCTAGGGAAAAAAAATAGTTTTCCTGTGTTTAAATTAAATTCCCTGCACTTGAGCTGTGCTCTTGTCCTTGGTGAGGTGAGGGTGACTGGCCAATACTGCCTCTGATCCTTCTCCTTGTACTTCTTGCTTTCTTCCCACCCTCAGCAATGTCCCCTGGTCTCCAGAGTCCCATGTCTTCTCTCCTTTATATCAGCAGCCAGCTTCAGTGTGAGATAATTTCTCCTGATTGATTAAAGCCGTCTGGCACTCTGGGTACTCATCCCCTGCAATCAGGCAGCCACTTTGAAATCATAGTTTTGAATTTCTGGAAAATTTATTCTCTCCCTGAACAACTTGGTCTCATGTTAGTCTAAATTTGGATTTTGACATCAAAATCTGTTTTGTTTCTTCATCCTTTTGAGGAACTTTGTTCCAGCCCTGGGGGAACCCAGAACTGGGGAAACGTTAAGGCTGGTTGGATTCAGCCAATCATTGTGATTACAAGTGTAATAAAGATTCATCATCCCCCAGAAACCTCTAATATAATGTCTGTTAATGAATTGTTTGGCTGAGTCACAATGATGTGGAGCTTTTTGTGGTGAACTGAATAATTAATTCCTTTGTTCACTGCCCATCCCTCATTTAGTTTCTTCATATCCCAAGTCCAAGAAATTCCTGCAGAGGAATTCCTCCTGAGAGGTCTAAGAAATGACCTTTCAGAGATTGAGTAGCCTGGTACGAGATGGCAATGGGATGCAGTATTTGTTGAACCCTGAATAATATTCACAGAAAAAGAAACTAAATAATTAGAGAACACATTTCCATAAAATAAAAGCAGGAAAGGACACAGTTTGAGGAGCTGACTGATTGGTACATGCTTGGGGCAGTGAGGATGTGAATGACCTGTTCTTTTCCATTGTGGGAGGCACTGTGTGATATGGATTGCAGCAATACAAAGTAATACCATCATCTCTTTCTAGACAGTGTTTAGGACTCTTTCTTCAACACCTCATAAGAGCAGAGGTTTGAAGGTTTTGGTGACAATAGGGTGGAATCCTTTGCTGGGCTTTCAACAGAATACCCAGAAATGGGTGTAAGGGGGAAGGAGACACTGATGCAATGAAAACAAACACGAAGTGTGTCTGGAAAACAATCAAACACCAAGTGTGTGATCCTCTCTGAACAGCAAGGGCTGTGTGCATGGCAGGGAGGCTCTCTGGCAGAGGAATCATGATGGCTGGAACCACATAATGACCCTGTTGGGAACCTGTGAGTGAACCTGTGAAGCTGCCCTGGGTGAAGCTCTGCCTGCCCACTCTGCTGTCACAGCTGCTGGGGCTTGTGCTGCTGTCCTTCACATGAGTGGCACGTTTGATTTATGTGGTGTCGCCCTGATTTTTTCAGCCTTCTGATGTTTACATTCTTGTACTGGAGTTCTCACGCACTGTAACATAAACAAAGTGGATTGTTTTCACATTCCTCTCTGTGATGGACTTCTAGTTTGACCAGTGGGGTCAGAGAGGTGTCAACCTCATGGCCCAATCACTGATCAAACTCCAAAACCTATTTAAACCCTAAACCCAAAATAAACCTCCGTCTTTTTTGACCTGACACTGACTGTGTGAGTGTCCTTCTTTTCGTGTCTGTCTGGCAACAACGTGGCACTTTCTGCTTGTACATTCCGCTGAGCCAGGAATAAAGAGTCTGTGTGGCCAGGTTGGGTGTTAATGTCACCTTTCAGGAGACCTCTCTTTACCACCACAGCGTGACAGCCAAAACTGCAATCTTATTCAAAATGCTGCATTGATCAAGTTCTGTTGGATAAACTGCTGTTAAACTGAATTTACTTAAATTTGTGAAATGAGATATTTCAATCAGATATACATTACTTACTTACTCAGCCATATAGTTTCATTGAAAAACAGTGGATCAAATCATCTTCTTAGAGAAGCAGTAGCAAGTTAGAATAACTCCCTTTAAAGCTTAGGAATAAATAAATTTAACATAAATAAATCCCTAGGCCAGAAATACATTTGTGAAACCTGAGCTCATTCTTTCTTTCCCTTGTTCAAAGTAAAATTAAGCAAATGGTTGAATGCCTTTCTAAATCAGGGGAGAAGATTGAAGTCTGATCCATTTAAGCTACTTCCTTAAGCTGGGGTAGAAGTGGAGCACAGTTTCTTTTTCAAACTGATAACTCTATTAGAAAAGGGAATGAGGGCTTTTTCTTCCTTCTTTTTCCTTCTTAATTCACTGTAGACATTTCCACATAATATATTTTTAGCATAGGTATATGTACAGAAGTGAATGTTTATATCTCTGTTAACCTGCTCAGTAAGAACGAGCTTTTATTCCTAACAGTGAATTATTCTTGAGGGAACTTGGCATCTTCTAGGAAACCTGACTGGCAAAAGTAATAAGTAGTAATAAAACAGAAGGAATCTTTGTAATCTCAAGATTAATGGATAAAATGTTTATGCTGAGGGGTCTCTTCATCAACAAACTGCTGTTTGCACCTATTTGCATTTTAATGGTTACCCTAGTTCTGAAGTTAAAATTACAGACTTTTCCCAGCTGCTCTTTAAATGCTACATTATAATTTTGAGGAAGCATCATACGTAATTATATTTAATAGACACAGAATTGATTGAAACACTTAACAAAAACAAAAAGCCCAGACCTGATTTTGTAAACATGTTATTGTACAGTAACCCCCAATGATTTTGTTCTTAAATCTCCTAATTAATTTTTAATTAAAAAGCTCAAAGATGCTATTATACTTCTTGTTGTAAATGGCAGCCTTATGTAAGCATAAACGACTTAGCTGCTCAGACAAATATCTCCCATTAAAATCCATGTTAATGAGAACTCCTGAACACAGTATTTCAGAGATTTAAGCAGTGGCAGCACTAAAATAGTCTAAATATCACATAAGAGGTTGTTGTTCTTCATTCCTCCTTCCTTTTTTGTTTTGTGCAGAACAAAAACAAGTAGGTTTGCAGTGAGAAGCTCTCCAAATTTCCACTCAGGTGCATCAATCTCCTCCACTGTTATTACCAGACTGTTCATAGCATTTCCTAATTAATTATAGGGATGGTCCAACTCACCTCTACTTTCTTGAGGGCCAATGGGCCCAAATTACCAAACTTTGGTGCAGATTTGCTGCATTAAACAGGTGAACATTCCTCTTGCTAATGAAAAAGTGACCTACTGAGGAAAAATAGCCACGAGCCAGATTTCCAGCCTTACACAGAAAAGCCAAACAGCTTTCCATGGTTTTCAGTCCATCTTCTGGGTAGAAGCAGCCCGAGGATCTGAGGCAGTAGCTGAACACAGCGTGTTGCTGTGGGGATGGGCTGATGTCACAAATCGAGGATTATTAATAGCAGAAAAACAGCAAGAGCTCCTTTCAGAGAAGCATCTTTAATAGCAGGGGAAAAACACTTGAGACAAAATCTCATTTGCTATGTTTTTCTTACATTTTTAACCAAGAAGGGATGGGAGGTGGAAATGCAGTGATTTCTATGGTTTAATTATCTGTCTTCTCTCTGGTTATTAACGCTGCAAGGAGAAGCAGCAGAATTTAGAAGGCTGGAAGTCGTAAGCTCAGTTTTGCAAAGCTGCAGTTTTCATCTTCAAAGATACAAAGTTTTGGGATTAAGGTGAAGGATTAAAAATAATGATGTTTCTTTTAAAAACAAATTTACAGTAGTTTCCCTCTGATAACTTTATCGAGTTCTTGATACTTTAGAAATGGAGGCTGGTAGAAAAATCACTCAGCCTATTTAGAACTGTATTTTTTTTAACCATACCAGGAATAAATGACAATACATAGCTTCAAACCAAGGTTTGTCTTGAAGAGAGGTTCACTATGAGAGTATATAGCTCATCACACCCCAAAGTAAAACTTGTCCTCTCCTTTTCAGAAGTTGCTGCAACAAATGCAAGAAAAGCAGTAGCAACAGTGTGCTGGAGCTTGACTATATTTGATATATTCACGAAATAAAATTCAGTTACATAAGACAATTGAAATTTTATCGCTTCTTATTTTATCCTGAGCTTCTACAGTTCTGGAGATTTGTAATTCCCTTCCTTCACAGTCCACAGAAAAAACTTTTTCTGTCGGCAGAGAGGTGGAACAGGAGTCTCACAGATGCCATGGTTTGTGCTTTCCAAATGTGATGAAATCCATGTTTCCCTTAACACTTCAGTATTATTTAAATCCAGTTTCTCATAGTTCTGCTCTTTCCAGACCACAGACAGCTCTGAAGAAATCAAGGGAGATCTGAGTGGTGTGTTTGGTTTTAGCTGTTTCTGGAGATTTTCTCCTATTTCTCCCAAAAGACAGACTTGTGTCATTTTTTCAGAAAATCTTTGAATTCCATGGCAAGCCAGCTCCAAAGGCTGCTGTGCCGTTGTGTTTTAGATGGTTTCAGGTGAAACTTGTGCACCGTTGTTGTTTGTAGAAGGGATATTGAAGTGTCCAAGGGAAAGCTCTTGTACCTTTTGCTAACCTGAGCGAGAAAGTTCATCCCATCTTCCCATCAGAGAGGCCAGAAGATGTTGGTGAAAATCACAGCACAGGAGCAGCCAAAATACTTGGACTGCTGTGTATTCACTTGAGAATCTCTTCTTTGCCAGGGCTTAGAGTCCCCCAGAAGAACACCAGCTGTGCAACTTGTCCACCCAGCTGATAGCACTTCAAATCTGCTTAGCTTCAGAAATTACTTGCCTGTGTAATCTAATTTTACCCAATGTTCTGTTTAGAAATAAGTCCATTTACCACTCACAGATTGTTAGTTTCCTGATTTAATAGTGAAATGTTGAAGAAAAAGCAGTGTTTCTCCCTCATAACTCATGCTTTCATCCCACTTGTTCATACTCCAGTAATTGAAATTACAGTTTTATAATTGCACAGACATTGATGATTTTGCAAATGGAAGATTATTAATAGCATAAAAACAAGAAGGACCTCTTCTCAAAATGTTATTCCAGCAAAAAAGAACTAGAAAAATATGCTTGATTATTTCTTCACTTTTTTTGTGCATTCTTCACATTTTAATTTGGCAGAAAAAGTAGATAAGATTTTCTTTCATCAGCATGAATATTGGTGAATCATAGCAGAAAAGAAACTTATGAAACATATTACAAGTCATAAACTTAGAGGGTTTTTTTAATTCCATGGACTAAGTTTCAAAAAAACTTTTGCAAAAAGAAGTAGAAACTGGAACCAAAATTTCATTGGTGCTTTAATAAAAATTGCTGGGGGGGAGGTCGTACATTTAAGTGTATCTGTATTTAAGGTGCCTTTCCTATTCCTTTGCCAAACCTGACATTCTCTACTTTGCAGCAAACAGGATCTTTTTTGGGATCTTTTGGTCTTTTAGCAACTTACAGGTGTTGCAAACTATAACTTTACATGTAACAGCATTTCAAACTGTTGAAATACTCTGTATTTCCTAGGTATTTCAATATATACTTTCAAGTGAAGATCTGGTTGGGAAAGAACTTTTCATCTGACTTTTTGGGGGGAGTCTGGGGAGTTTTGGAGTTCCCATTTCCCACGGTTCTGCCTGCTGCAGGTCCCAGGCAAGGATCCTCCCTCTCTATAGGGAAGAGGTGGAATCACCAAGCCTGGAAATGTTCCAAAAGTTAGTGGAGGCAATATTCCATGATATGGTTTGGTGGCTGTGGTTGTCCTCAGTCAAAACTTGGGCTTGATGATCTGGGAGGTCTTTTCCAACCTTTATGACTCTGTGATCTGCAGCACAGATGATCCTGTGCCTCCTTTCCCTCCCCACTCCCTGCCAGGAGTTAATCCCATATCCTTGAGCACAGAGGAGTTCAGAGAGGTCCTTTGTGAGAGCACAATGCCTGGAACACCAGTCAGGAGAGGGGGAACAAGGAGCAATGAAAGAGACAGGGATAGTGAGATCACCGGGGTGCAGCTTCAGCAGAAACTCTGGAAGTATTTCTGACACATTCCATAACTACACTGTGAATTAGTGCAGGACACTTCCCTGAGGATACAGGAATGACATGGGTGCAGTCTGGGGCTCAGCAGGTTCTGAGCTTGCTGACTCAATTGAGAGAATATCAGGGAAATTACCACTTTTCATACTTGCCACATTTCTTATAATCTTTTCCAGAATATTCATTTGGTTGGGTACCCGATACAGAGAGAAATGGAATCTTTGACCCCAGTAATTCCATTCTTAGGAATGCAATTTCACTTCTCCATTGTGCTCGGGGTGGTTTTATCTTAGTTTTGTACGTGTATATTTAGCAAAAGCTGAAAAAAACCAACCGTGCTATGAGCATCTCATTGCTAAGCAACAGTGTATTCTTCCCTCCCACGTACCTTCTTGCTGTTCCGTGAAAAATAAGGATAACAAATGTGTAAAAAGCAGGGTGCTTTCCTCCTTGTGGAATAATGCAGCGAGAGGCTCAGCACTGAGCAGCTCTGGTCACTTATTTCTGAGACAAACTATTGCTGCCATCTGCTTACTGACTAAAGCAGTAATGGTCTGCATCCTGCTGCTGCAATCCTGAAAATCCCTGCTGAGATCCCTGCTTGGCACAAATTCTGCCACACAGAACATTTTGGTGGCTTCTGTGGGGTTGGCCATGGACAGGTTGGGATGCTTTGGGATGATCTGGTGGCACAGGGTCTGCAGGACGGGCAGGGCACCCCAGGGCAGTGGCAGGAGGGAGGCTTGTGGCAGGTTCTGACTGCATTGTTATAATCCTGTGTATTTTTAGGGCTCTCCTTGGGGAGTGTCACTGCAGGCTCTGTTGTTTTCATGTTGATCAGAAGACAGTAACTTTGTGGAGGGGGGAGAATTGTGCTCTGTCAGCTAACTGCACTTCTGAAAAATGTTCGTCAAACCATCTGTTGTTTCAGTATCATCCTGGACTTAAAGCAGTTTTAAAACTCTACAGTTCAACAGCCTTAAATGTGGGGTTTTGTTTGTTTTCTGTGGTGCTGCTCTATTGTCTCAGTGCTCTTGTGAGTGCCTTCAAAAGCTACCGGTGTGTCCCATGAATTATAATTTCACTTTGTAATATCAGTGTTGTCTGAACACCACAGAAACTGCTGCAGCAAGGTCACTTTGTAGAACTAAGTGCTGGCTAAGTGTTAAATATGATCATGCAGTTGTAGAACAGATTGAACTAGAAATGCTCCGTGGCTTACAGTCTGTGCCTGGCCTCCTCTGTGCACCAGCTTAGGAAAGCTGTGCAGCTCTAGTCAAGGGTCTCACAGCAAACAGGAAACCCAAACAGCCCCTGCTTGGTCACTGTCTCTTTCAGAGTATTGGGGTGCAGATTGATCTAACACCTTACCAAGACTCTCCTATGTTAAATGTAACTACTTGAATTTTCAGCAGACACAAGATTTTTTTTAATTCCCCCGTTATGACAAAGCCATGTAAAGGCTGTGATGTAATTCATTACATTACAAAGGCAATCCAATTCATTAATCAGAGTGAATTCTGCTTACCTGTGTGAGAAAGTTGTGAAATGAGCTCAGGTGTGAACTCTAACAAAATATTGCACACCAAGCCTTGCTGTGGATGTCCTCATTCCTCCTTCAAGGAGGAGAGCCTTTAGGCTGTTAATTAGTGTAGTGGAGGATGGCTATCCCAGACCTCTGTTCCTTTTTAGATTAGTTTTTATAACCTTAGTGTGCAGTTCAACAAACCATTGCAAAGACTTCTCTTCCCAAAGATGGCAGCAGACCTACTCTGCAGATAAAGTTATCTTACAGAGGATTATCATTCCAATACTACCAAAATGACCACTGGAACATGTAATATAGAAATCAGTGGCAAAATAAGGATCTTTTTGTGCACTGGTTTAGGATCAGATTGATAAATTACTGCATATGTGTGAAAATACTGCAATCCCCGTGCTGTTCTCGTGTCCACCTTCCATGAAGGGTGAGGAGCAGGCAGGCAGGGAACGAGCAGAGAGCTGCAGCTCCACCTAAAGTGCCAGATAGAAGCTGAGCACAGAGTGGAACTGTCTTGCAGAACAAAAGATACAAAATTCCCTTCCCCTGGAGCAAGGGAGAAGCAGCAGTGACAGTATTGATCTCCTGTTCAGAATTTATTCCCCCGTTGTTTCTCCAGTGCAACAACACGATGCACTTTAATCAGAGCAAATAGTTAAAATTCTGTTTAACCAGGTCTTTAGTAAAAAAAAAAAATAAAAAAAATCCACGTGCCAATGAGGATACAGTCCATTTACCCTAAAGTCTTCTATTCACACTCTTCTCATTCATTTTTAATGATCATTTTATGTTTTCACCTTATTTCTTCTTCCTGTATTATTATATACACAAGGGGGAAGAATGAACAAAGTTAAATTGTTTCTTGGGTTTTGCTGAGCTGCCTGGTGGGTAGATAAAAATAGCAAGTGCCAGTGGCAAAGTCTCCTGAAAAGTGCTAGCACATTGTGAAAGTGCTAACACATTGTGCTATTGAATCAGCACTGAGAAATCAGATTTTCCTCACAACACTTTCTTTAAACTTAAGGTGACCTTTAGGAATGCATTTGCATCAATGTAGAGAACCTTATTACTTTGTGGTGTGGAAGACTAAGTCATCCTGAAAAGAGTTCAGCTGTGGGTCCTGGAAATTCCCTCCATTTTCTCCCAGGCTTGATAGGACATTATTGATTCTGGTACCAGAATAAAGCAGCCCCAAACACACAGTGCTGAGAGGTTTTTGTCTTTGGGAAGATGTTATCATACAGTAATTTATAGCTCAGTACTGCAGAAAGTTTCTATTTATTAAAGACTCCATTGTATCACTTCTGAAAACCATTTCTATAGACTTGATAATCCCAGCTGTTTCCCTGAAATTCCACAGAGCCCCAGGTTATCTACAACACAGACACTGATACAGTTTTTAAGCAGGGTTTAGGGCAGCAGAGCTGCCTTGGATATGGCTGTGGTCTCACATTGATTATGTAGAAACATTTTGCCTTACGGGGTCAAATTCTTAAGCTCTTACTTGTGGATCAAATAAAGAGAGATTGAGAGCTGCTGTGCCACTTATTGATTTTGAAGTAAGCAAGAGTTGCTCAGAACTTCTTACAGTCAGGCCAGAATTGATCAAAGTTCATGTGGGTTGAAAGTTATGACTTGTTAAGTTAGTTAAATAATTTTAACCTTAAATTATTTTACACATAACCCTAATCCAAAGCTTAGTGAGCTCAATCAAAATATTATTTTATGCTTCTGTAACTTGGACTGAAGGTTTATTTTAGCAGGTTAGACACAGAAAGGTCATGACCAGTAGAATTGGACAAATACTTAGAAACTTGGTGCTAAACATTAGAGTATTGAGTCAAACACAGTATCAAAGAATGAAATATTCACAGCAAGATAGAGGAGGCTCTAGACAGGCAGTGGCTTTGAAAACAGTGAGGCTTAAGTAGCTGCTTAAATGTGGAATTTAAAGAAGCCAGAAACAAGCTGAAAAAGTGCATTTTCTAATGCATTGTAACTGGCTTGTCTGTGATCTCTGCAGACCGAGGGCAGCAGGAATATGATTTTCAAAAGGCCAAGACAGGTTTTCAGCACAGCAGGGAATGGTTCAATCCCTGTTGTTAGCCAAGGTCTCCACTGCAATGTACATGTGCTTACAGCATTCAGGAAGAGGCACAATAGCATCAAAGATTAGCATAGAAACAGCTACAGTGAGCTGGAATAAAATTTCCTCCAACTTTCATGAGACTCTCCACACAATATTCCATTACTCAGACTTTTTGTTAGTATATTTTGGGTTAATACACAGAGCAAAACTGTTCCTGAAAGTTCACTGTGAGAGCTGTGTATGCAACAGACTGATTTTATCTCAGACTGATGTATTAGTTTAAATAACCAAATAATACTTACAGAAGTTTAAAACAGATGGCACCAACATTTCATCTAATCTGTGACTACAAGCCACTGTATTTTTCATTCTTATTTAGAATGAAATAATACCATTACTGACTTGTAAGAAATATTGATGTCAACAAATCATTATCCTTGTTTATCAAGGCATTCATTTTACACTGATCAGGCCTCTTGGTTGATCTTTATTATATTCTCTCCTTTTCCTTTTTTTTTTTTTGGTAGTTTAATTCTAACATTAAAAAATTACTATAATGCAAATCTATTAGTATTTTTCAGTATCTATAATTTACTCAGGAAATGGCAGATATCTAACAGCTACTTAGCACCTATCATTGCAAAGTAAAATTATTATAAATAAGAGTGAAAACGTTTATTGAAGACAGAGGAGGCATGAATTTTCTGATGATCAGAGCAGCTGATGAATAATTCCTTATCCCTCCCTTTTCCAGGAGCCAAACTCCTGAGCGGTGGCCACTGTAATTGTGGACATCAGGTGTCACGTTATTAGGTTATTAATCAGATTATTCAGTGTCATGCCACGTTCCATCACAGCAGCTCTCTGTGTGGCCCAGCTAAATGGGGTGTTTGAAGTGTAGGAACAGCATGACAGGGACAGAGGTCAAACCCCAGCACTGCAGGGGATCAGCTGCTCCCAAGGGTGTGCACAGGCTGTCACTGCAGCCACCCTCTGCAATGGCACTGTTGCCAGGGTTGCCCTATAGAGAGAGCTGGGTCGAAGCAACGCAGGTCCAACCAGTATGGTCACCACTACGTTCTTCCTTTATTTCGTCTAAGATGGCAGCTTATATACATTTGTATATAGTTTACAAAGTCAGTGGCTTTTTCATTGGCACACAGCAGAGAGAAGAATGCAAACACACACTAATTAACTTACTCTTAAGGTGGCTATCACATGCTTACTAACAACTCCACTCAGTGACCTTCAAAACCCCATTATTTTTCCCTGACACCTTAACATCTAATTTCAACTGCGCCACAACTTTACCAAGTAATTTTAACTGCATCACAGGCTTCAAGGCCTCAGGTCAGGCCTCAGCTGGGGTAACTCAGGTCTGGGCAGCTCATTCCTAAGAAAATCTGCTACATGGCACTATTACACAGGAGTGGGATGGGGAGAGCTGTCCCCAGCACCTCCACTAAACCCAGGTCCTTTGGCACATCCCTCACTAAAGTCCCTGAGTTCCAAGTGACAGAGCACTAAATCCAGCCAACACCCTCTGGAGAGAGTGCGGAGGAGCAATGCAGAGCTGTGAGGTGCGAGCCTCCATAATTTCATGGGACATTTTCTAATTAGCTCATCCCTGAGAGGCTGACTTGCTCAAGATGATGGGAAACCAGCCAAAGAATAATGGAGTCTGCAGCACCACAAGTGTTGCTTGCCTGACCTTACATGGATTTTATGCTCCTGAAGAAGTGCAGCCTGCCAGCTAAAGAAGGATGCCTTTGCCTGCTCCCCTGGATTGATCAGCAACTGCTGCTCCAGACACAGCAGCTGAGCAGGGAGGCTGCACAAGTAGATGCTGTTAAAGAAGAGGAATAAGACAAAGCAAAGCCCTGGTTCATGATCTAGGCAGAGAAGAGCTCAGGGTGTCATTTGGCTCTGTTCCCTCACAATCAAAACCAAGCCATCATCAATTAGCACAAATTTGGAATGGGTGACAGGACTCTGCAATGAGCACACAAAAGCAGAAGGTAACTGAGGAGCTGGGTTTAGCTTAGACAAGTGTATATAACCAACAGGAATTGGAATGGCATTGCCACAGATGTATTTAACCTAGCACAGGCCAGATATCACGTGTAAATCCTAGAACATGGTAAACTGCAGGTAGGAGTTTTGCCCTCAACTCATATTTTAGTGTGGTTTTTTAAATTATTATTTCTTTTGAACACTAAGGAAATAACATGCCTTACGTAGAAAGCTTTCAGATTTGAGTGAGAAAATAAAGACTTGGAAAATTGCAAAAAAGTTGTGAGAAAAGTTTATTCATGCTAAGTTTATTGTCATGGGGGAAAGGAGACTTTATTAAAGATTTAAATTTAATAAAGTAATAACTCAAGGAAGAAATAAAAATTTTGATAAAGATGATCCAAAAAAGCCTAACAATAAGAGGACTTAATCTGAAGGCTTACAAAATCAGGAGTCAAATACAAACTCTGCAGAGCTGCTTCATGTAGCAAGTAATGAGCCTGCACCCCTGTGTAACAATGTGAGAGAATATAGTCAAAGAAGCTGAAAGAATTAGATGAGATTCTTGACACCAGGGATTAAGGGTTGTGGCATAAAAATAAGAAAAGGATCTGAATCAGTGAACACGTGTTGTATCTTGAGCCGATGACTTTCTGTTCCTAAGATTTTATTTGGTTTTTAGTACTCCCTTTCTTGGAGGCACAACACAACTGTGGTTTGTGGCCAGGCTTAGCCTGCTGCGTCTTTTGCTGTCTGTCAGTCCATTTCCCTGACTGTCTGGGGCTGAGTTCCCAATTCTGCACCCTGAGATTTCTTACTCTTTCAAAGTTACCATTTGGGGAGCTGTCTCTCAGCCTGAGCACGCTGGATGACATTTTCATCGCGTCCAGATCCTGTAGCAGCGAGGCATCAGAGCTTCTTTTGCAAAGGAAGGTGCTGACAGCCAGAGATACCCAATTTAAATTTTTCCACACCAAAAATGGTGATTGTGCTACACATTGATGGAGCAGCCCAGGTCCCACTGACTGTCCATTTCCCTCCCTGCATTTTTCACTGCACTCTTTACGTTTGCCTCGGGAGAGCTCAAGCGGCGAGGCTGAGCCGGCATTGTTTTCTCTGCGTGCACCTGGGAAAGTTTACAGAAAATACTCAACCTTGAGACAGTAACGTGTAAAGGGAGTGGATGAACATGATTCACTTTGATTTAGATTACAGTAAAAATTTCAAAGCTTCCCTGACCCTTTTGATTCCTTCTAGTGGCTCTCCCAGCTGGGAAGAGCGGGTCTGCAGGAGCCACTTGAGACGCGCTTGCTGCTCCATCAAACCACCCTGCAGGCGTGGCAAAGCACGGCTAGGACAGCCTGAACTAGGCATAGCCCTTCCTGTGCTGAGTGAAGGTGGGAGTTAATTAAAGCCTGTCTCTCAATGGGCATCCTTTCAGTGCATTTCTGCTGTCTGTGGGGATGGTGATGGATGAGAACGTAAACCGGGCTGGTTTTACTGCAAGTCATTAACATTCCAGTCCTGGCTGCATCCCCACTGATCCTGCTCAGCAAAGACCACTCTCCAGTGATGTCACTGCATATTTCTCTGCACAGTCAAGAGTGGTAAAGACTATGATCATTGCAATTACAGCTCTGGTTAGCCCACTCTGCTACTCGAGGTAGTAAAATATAGATGCTTCTTTCACCTCGTGGCAAATCCTCATTGCCAGGCTGTCAGGAGCAAGGAAGCAATATTTATAGTTGTCTCTAGGGAGCTCTATCCCATCGTGCAGTTAATTATGATAAACTGTTTTATTTGTAAGAGCTCAAAACTGCTTTGTACCGCAGCAATGCACGGCTATAAAGGAGCTGCCTAATGAGGATGGTCAGACCAGCAAATGTCTCCTGTAATTTGACAGGAAAAGCAGCAAGATGTGCCTGCCCTGAAAAATAAAGGTGTGTTTGTAGCATGCTCTGATAATGCAGTTGTGTAATGACAAGTGAAGATGAAGGCAGAGTTTTCAGTGTATCAGCACAGGCTCAGGTTTTCTCAACACTGTAGGCAAAATTGGATGAGTCCCCAGAGGAAGCAGGGCCCCAGCATGGGTGTCCCATGGGAGAATGGAACATGGGACACTCACCTGACAGGAGAAACAGGGAGAGGGGAGCCCCATGGAAAGGTCTTTTGTTTGCTTGTGTGGAAATGGAAAGATTTCTGCTGAACCAGGTCCCAGTACAAGTGGCTGCCCCACAGTCCATATGGACTATACCCCAATCCATTTGGGATTCCCTGGCTTTGTGGGGCTCTAACAGGTAAAACAGGCAGTAGCATCCCAGGAATTTTG
This sequence comes from Illadopsis cleaveri, assembly GCA_013399915.1. Taxonomy (NCBI): domain Eukaryota; kingdom Metazoa; phylum Chordata; class Aves; order Passeriformes; family Timaliidae; genus Illadopsis; species Illadopsis cleaveri. The sequence goes on along the minus strand of VXBB01016990.1, from coordinate 988,124 downwards.
CCGCCTTCCCACATCCAGGTCTTGCCCTAAGCCTGGGGATGGCCCTGCAGCTGTGTTAGGCTGGGTCTGCACAGTCCAAGCTGAACTCCCATGTCCACTTCACCACAGACCCTCTGTCATTGTCCTGAGTTGGTACAGAGCCCCTGGGCCTCACTGCAGGACCAGACACCAGCATGGACTCAGGGCAGGATGATCCAGGTGTTCAGGACTGCTACAGCACCCTCTGAAATCAGTGAGACCTTGTGTTGATTTCAGCAGATCCCAAAATGTCCCAAGATTCAGCACAAGCAAACAACTGGATCATTTCTGGGTGCTGTGATGGGGGTCTGGCTGAGGAAGCTGATGGGGCCTTCCCCTGGAGGAGATTCATTAGCATTTATACAGTAAAAGTTGAAAAGCCCCAGCACAGCCTCTGCTGGCCCACATCAGTGTCTTTCATCATGACACTGCAGAAAGGAGGACTTGACAGGCCATCTAAATTAAGGCTGCGTGAGCAAAAATATTCTTTATCTTGTAGAAAGAGAGAAATTATATTAATATATAATGGTCTACATTTAACATTCCCTCAGTACCCTCCCACTTCTGAGTTACTGTACTTGGAGATGTGATCATATATTAAACACTGTGAATTCAAGACCTTCTTCTTCCTGGCAGTTTGTCTAGAGCTATTCTATAGAATGTGTTCAGCTTTTATATTCATCTCGAAACTGAAATTTATTGGAATGATATATTGGTTAGCATGTCTGGGAACATCTGACAGTATTGTACTTTTACTCTTTTGTGTTTCACACACCTGTCAGAGGAGCACATGCATTTTCCTTTGCAGTCAATAGCGAACTAATTAGAGGATAATTAGAGCAACTATTGCTTTTCATGCATAAAATCATGATGTCTCCACCCGTGAGTCACAGGCTGTCTGTAGTGGGAAATGTGCAGGTAGGTTGGCCTGTGGTTACTGGGACTTTTCCTGAAGCTTTTTTAATTAAAACTTTTTGCTGGCTCAGATTTCAGAATTGGGAAAACAGAGGTGGGGGCAGAGGAAATTGTTTTTTCCTGGTCAGCTGCTGCATCAGGACAGAGCCACAAACAGGGCTGTGAACTCAAGGAATTCAGCCTACAGCCCAATTTCCTGGCCCTTCAGCTACAGGCAACACAAAATTAAGAAAGTTTATAGTGCTGCAAAAGAGCTTTTTTTTGACTCATAAAATTACATTTTCAAAATGCTGTTAACTTTGTAATACTGATACAAGTTGCTTTGAATCTAAAAACATTTATTAAAAAATAGCTGAAGAGTTTGTTTGTAATGGAGAGGTGGCTAGACAATGAAAAGTTTGGGGCTCTTTCCTAAAACTGTCAAAAGTTTTTGAGGCTGTCTGCCTGAGCTAGATGGGATTTGAGGACATGTTACCAAGCTCTCTGTGCAGGACAAAAATCTTAAAAAATCCACAGCCAGAACACATTTAGAGGACGTGTCTCTTCAGGTTACAGTGCCAGTCTGGCTCATGATACAGAGGGAGGTAGTGCAAACTCAAGTTAGATCCATGTAGGACAATTTTTCACAAGGCAACCACTTGCAGGGCTGCAGTGATACAGAAAAAAGCCCACCATGCTGAGATAGTTCAATTAAAAATTGTCTTATTTAATGAGGACGGAAAAAAATTATAAATCCAGGGCAAAAGAGGAAGAATAAAGAGCAATTAATTTTTTTAGCTCCATGGTGCTCGAATGTGCTTTGAAGGACTCTGTGTGCAGAGCAAGAAATTAATCTTACTTGGCAATGAATATTTACAGTATTGGGAACTCCATGCAGGGCCCAGCTTTGATTTCCTGTGGAGACTGGAGCAGAGTTTGCTGTAACAAAATAAACAGTTAAGATGTTCTGGAGAGGTATTTCCTTTTGGTTTTAATAAAAATGGTATCAGTGAGAGCACGAAGGAGTAGTTTGGGATGAGTGGGAACAGCCCCAGTGCAGCACCCCAGCCCTCTGACCAGCCTGCTGCCCCAGGGGTTTCAGGGTGAGCAGGTTTCAGTCTTTGCTCAGCAAAGATGGATGGAAGAATTTCCTTAACCAGCTGAATGTCTGGGGTTTAGTCACTTGGAATCACCCTTTCATGCAGAAAAGGTGATTTTTAAACACTTGGCTAACGATGCCTGGGGTAAAACCTTCCTTTGTTCAGTGCTCATTCCATGTTAAATATTAACCTTTGGAAAATGGGTTTAACTTTACAAAAGGGTAAAATAGTTCCCTTCTATTAAGCAGTGTGTTAATGCATTCTTGCAGCAGATGGATGCAGGACTGAAACTTAGCAGATGAGGTTTTGAGCAAAAATTAATATGCACTGAATTGTAAAAAATAAGGCTTTACTTTAGTACTTGATTAAGGAGCTGAGCAAATTATATATCTTAAGCAAACACAGGCATTTCTCTCTTTTTATATATCCCTTGATTTGGGGACAGTGAAAATGCACTTATGATTCTGCCTTTTAAACTAAAACACAAATTAAATGCACCCATATAACAGCCAATGTGAAGTTGTTACCTTGTAAAAGTATTATTTGTCATTCCTGTGTCTTCTTTCTGGGCATGTTTAAATAACCTGCTATCATTTCTATGAGCTGGATTTTATTATAGCTGATTTATGGATGCTTGCACATATCTTGATGTGCATAGGAAAATGACAGGCAAGGGAAAAGCTAGGAATCATTTTTTTGTGCTACTAAGCACTAAATAATATTACTTTCTTCAAATGAAAAAATTCTCTCCTCTTCTGCTTTTTACCTTCAAAATACCCTCTCACACCAAACATGTGTTTCCTAATTACAAGCAGAATCAGTTTAGTTCTTCATTAATTACTCTGAATCAGCATGTTGGACCTTTCCACTGGAAAAAAAAAGAATTCTGTTTCTGAACATCTCAAAATTTTTCTCTTTGAAGCTGAGTGATGCCCCTGTAAGGATTTGTTTTAATTTCTAGATTTATTTCCAAGACATCACTATCAGGAATGCAATTGTACTTTCATGTTAGTATGTAGATCCTTAGAGATACCAATGTGGGATAATTACAAGATCCTTTAATTAACATCATTATCATATAACCACAATTAAAAGCAAAGATTTTAATACACAAAATTTTCAACTGGAAGTTTCCAATTCATGAGATTATGGGCATGAGCAGCTCTGCAAATGTCTTGCTAAAACATAGAATTTCTTGTTTAATTGTATTTCTATTTTACATGTTTATCAGACCCTGAATATTTATCACTTTCTGGTAAATCTGGTTCTTTGTTTATTTCAGGATTTCTGCCGATATCTTGTATTTGTACAGTTGTGCAGGCAATGGAACCTTAGGATTCTTTTTATGAGTTACAGCAAGTTCTATTATAGCCCCATAAACCAATGTAGAATATGCTTCCCCCTCAAATTGCCACGACGAGCCCTCACAAAAATTATCATTATTGTAATCCTTTCAGGCTACAGAGAATGAGAAATGATGCAAAGAGCTCAGCTGGCTGCATCATCTGGGATTCTCATCTCCTGTTTTTGATTCATTTTCTTATATTTGTGGAAGATGCTTTTAAACCAGGCTGAGTTGCAGCCTGCCCAGCCTGCACAGGGGAAGGAGCTGGAGCAAAGGGCACGGCTTTGGGGATATGCAGGGGGCTGAAGCCTCCTCTGGAAATCCCCAACTCCCTTTGCTCTTGGCAGCACAGAAATCCAGTTGGAGATTATGATATCGGAATGCAGATGTGTTTTTCCTTTCCACCTTCTTCCAGAGGGATGGATCACATGGTGGGAACCTTTATAGAAGAGAAGTAAGGATGGAATTAGTGATGCCAAGATGGAGTTTGGTAGCACAATGCAGTCACCTGCAAAGTGTGTGTGTTTCTCTCAGAACTCGTTCTCTCCCAGCTTTTTGTGTGTCATTTCTCAGAGTCCTCTGAAAGGAAAGCTCAGAAGTCTGAATGCTCAGAAACTAAAGGTGGCAGAGGCCAAAGTTAAATCTTCCAGTGTACACTTGGTGCTGTCGTGCAGGATGTGGCTGATTCACCAGCACAGCCACCAGTGGCTGCAGCCAGAGGGCCAGGGAAGGCCCATTTTTGCAATAGCAGTGTTCTAACTGCATACAAGAACAGGAAATCAGTTTGACAAACTAAATGGCACATGGGAGGCACCTGGAATGAAGTCCTGAGCCAGGCTGCCATTGCAGAGATAAGAACTGAAAGCATTCTCTGCTTTACAGTACTAGAAGCTGTAGATGGAAATAGTCACCTTTATGAATAGGTGTGTTTTCCTTGGAAACACTTGCTTTTCTACCTGTGAAATCTATGTGTAGCCAAGGCATTTATAGATGTGTATAATTCCTTCTTCTCACAATGAAAAGACCCTCCCCTTTCTTTAAAATCATCTTTACATCTTTCTCTGTTACAATAATACATCACTATTCATGTTCAGTTTGATTCTAGAACTGTTTGTTCAGACTGAATGTGTGTGTCTGGGTATGTATAAGCATATAAATATACATAAAATTCAGTTTTAGACATTAGGAGAATAAACACAAAATTGGACCACACAATAATCTATTTATTTTTTTTTTTGGTATGCAGTGACTATTTCCACCTTCATAATCCTCAGAGTAAAGTGTAAGTAAGAGTTTTTCTATCTGTTGTCGCAACCCATAGGCACAAAAGGATTCAGAAAGTAATAACAAAGATAAATAACTTTGCAATAAAATTTCAGCTCCAGTAATTTCCCATTTATATTTTCTCACTGAATCATGTAGTCCCAAGCAATGCACTTTTTTACGTCTGGGCTCCATCATACAAAGTAATTTTATATCTAATACTTCCCAGTGTGTCCAAAATATAACATCACATGCACAATGCATGACAGAGTGGTCGATGAATTATACAGAGCCTTCAAATAACATCACTGGGAATGTGATTTCATAGGCTTTCTAAGGCAATCAATCTTACCATATTATAAGGAATGAATTGTCAGTCAGAGTATTTTTTTATTCTACCAGGAGTGTTTCAGAAGCTGTTACTTAAGGCTCCTTATTGTTGAAGGCTGCCTGCTGAAGATGTTTTTCCTGTGTGAAATTACTGGTGTGTTCTGTGTGTCTTAAAAGCTGGATCTCAGTTAGCACAGCATTTTGCCAGAGTGCATTACCTGAGGCTGTAGGAAATGTTATCAAGTGAAAGGAAGTGAAAACTTCAGGGGAGGAGGAGGTGGGAATAGTAGGAGCAACAAAAGAATAGCTTCTGTGTATGAGGAGCTTGTCTTTGTCTTATCTAAGTGTAAGCTCTCTCATCTTCCCCCCGTCTCACACGTACTCCCACACACTTATTTCAAACATGATTTGCGATGACAGCCTCACCATGTCTTCCAAGAGCAAACAGATGAACTTCCCTCTTCTTTCCAAGAGAGTGACTGGGATGTTTCTCCATATTTTATTTTTTTTAAACAGCTGCAGCAAAGAGAAAAACCACCCTGGCAGAGGAGATGGGGGTTTATTCTTAGCTGGGTTTTTCTCTGGTGTTGCTGCAGCATGCCCAAGTCATCTGAGTAACTGGTGAGGTACCTGTGGATTCCTGGCAGCCACGAAGCCTTTTGGGGTTGCAACAGCCTCGTTTTCCTTCCCAGAAGTTTTCTGTAGGTGTTTCAAGCCGGGTTTCTCCACTGAGTCACTCCTGACAGACAGCGGAGCAGATGGCTCCGTGTGCTTTGTTATTAACGTGAGCTCAGATCCCCTCACACGGCTCCAAAGGCAGCCAGACAAACGTGCCAGCCTTCAGATCTCACTGCTCTTACCTCTGGGCATTGATCGTCCAAGTCACTCCTCATTCCCCAGCAGTTTTTCACCTGGAAAGACATGAGGGCTTCGCTGCCCACTGCAAACCTGACAGGCCCACAGGGAGGTGGGAGTGTTCGCTCACCACCAGCTGATTTCAAAACAAGGGTTAAAAGGGACAGAGATGAACCAAGCAGTTCTCACCCTCATGCCATCCCCTGGAAAGCTGATGTTCCAATCTTCTTTTAGATTCTTTCCCTCAATTTAAAATTGATTAGTTTAAAGTGGGGAAGAGGAGGAGGGGAGAAGAAAGAAATTTCACAAACACTCAGAAATCTCTTTAAGAGATTTTTTCCTAAAATCCTTATTTTTCCTTATTTTTTCCTAAAAATAAGAATTTTTCCCCAGTGGGGTAAATACAGTCTTTAGTTGGTTACAGCAAGCTTACAGATTACTGAGACAGAAGAATCCTGAGTGTGAAATTCTGCTGAGTATTTACCTAGATGCTGTCATCTTCCCTTTTCTCTAGAGACAAATGCAAATGCGTGCCACAGACTTTAAATATGCCATTAATTACCGCACACTGCCTCCCCTGCACGCAGTCAGTGAATTCCATAAGTTGCTTTCAGTGTAAGGGATATAGAGAAATTGTGCCAGCGTTTTTCAGTTTGCAACTTACTGTCATTTCTGGAATCAGCTTGTGACAGCAGATGTTAATTCTCTGCTCAGTAGAAGCCTCAGCACTGGTGAGCAGCAAAGTTAGCAAGAGCAGCTGTCATAGTCCAGTGCAATCTTAATGTTTCCTAGACTTTTATATTCCTGTTCTACTGTACAGAGGGAGATTTAACCTTGGAAATGGAAAACCTGTTGCATCAGCACCAGAGAAACAAAGGTAATGCTAATACTGGTGGATGTGTGGTATGCATATGGGATCCAACAAACTGGAATGAATTTAAAAAAAAAAAAGTAAAAGGCCATTCACAAATTTAATTTCTTACATTAAAAACAGTGAGTGCTTCAGATCAGTATACTACTCTAGTATTTATATGTAACATCTTTCAGAAATGCTTTCCCAGCTGTTTTTGATTCTGTTTTAAAGACTTCTCTCTCATCTGCTTCCAAATGTTTGTCTCAAGCTCACTGTTAACACTGTTCAATCACCAAGTATCTCCTATTTCCTGCCAGAGGAATGAACCTTTCCACATGAGGGCTTTGCTTTCAGCTTGCATCTTCTTTGTTGTCACTTCCCCAAACTGGAATAGCCCCAGTGGTTTCAGTCCTTGCACCACATAAGTTGCTTCACTGAACTGGCTGCTGCTGACAATAAAATATGGAATTTGAGATAGGTTCAGGATTTTCCCAGCCTCCAAAAAATGATGTGTTTCACACTAATGGGCCACATCCACAGATCTGTTCAGAGCTGCAGTTCATAAATGAATTCTACTGTCCCCAGTTGCCACATGTTGGTTCAGTTGCAGACTCTTTCCCAAGGAAAATCAGTCAGAATCTCTGCCCCTGATGTCCTCAGGTCACCCAGCAGTGAGTGGGGATGTGAGTCCAAACCAGAACTTGTTCCTTTAGGCAGCTTTGCTCTGTGTGTGATGGCCAGGATCCGAAATTCAGACTAAATCCAGTCCAAAGGAAAGCCCCAAATTATACAAAATTTCAACAAATCAATCTAAACACTGCTGACTTCATCCTGCTGATCATTTCCTTTTGCAAGCAGTTTTTTGTTTTTCTAGACCCTTGTAAACAAATAACCTTCAGTGGTGGTAGGGTGGGGAGAGGGTGGGGAATTGCTGCAGGAAATTTGGATTTGCAGCCTGGTCTGCAGAGCCTTGCAGCTGAAAAATGTCACCCCCTTCTAAAAACTCAGAGGATCCCTCTGATTCCAGGGCAGAAAATGGAAGCCAGGGGAGTTTTCTCCTTTACATCTGAGATGCAAATGTTCCTCTCTGCAGTGCCTTTTGACATATATGTTGTCGTACAAAAAGCTATGTAATGGCATAAAATTGGACTGTATTTTTTCTTTCTGCATGCATTTCCTTTAATCTGATTTATGCAGTTTACCAGCAAGTGTGCATTTTCTCTGGAAAAATGGCACACAGTGGCTCAGCAGGTTTATGTTTGAGACTCCTTGTTAAATAGCCAATATTTGTGAGTGATGTTCTGCCCCTGAAATAATGTTATTTTCCAATACTTGAGAACAGTACATTTTGCCTTTAGAGTGCACTGTGTGCAAGAGACTTCTGTTTGTGAAACAAACCAAAAAAAAAAGAGACCAGATTATTGTGTGCAGAATTAATTTCAGTGGCTGGAAATTGGAACCTCTTTTTTCTCAAAAAGCAGAAATTGTTGTTCATTTCCCGCAGTTACACTACACACACAAACAGTCAGGAAAATATGCTGTCTGTCATTTGAATTATTTTTCTGCCTCCTCTTGTTAAATAATCTTGCAGATGTGCATACATTGAATTAATACTCGGCTGCTAGAACACAATGAGGAAATATTTAGTGTATGATCTAGTTAGAATTATATATACTCGAAGCTTTTAATCTTGTGCTATGAATTTATCTGGGGTTCGTAGACTGTATTTTTAAATGCTTAATCTTCTGTGAGGATACATATATTTCCAGGCTTTTTTAAGAGTGGTTCTGATTTTTTAATTTTCTTGATCTTTCTTCAAACATTTTGTATTGATCTGACATATATTTAAATAATTTGCAGTAATCATAGGAACAAATTCACAGTCATGATGTAAGAATAATTACATAAACATCCAGTACATTCCAGTAGCCTATTTAATACTCTTATTATTAGAATAATATTTCCTTCATAGAAATGACCATTCATAACATTTATTTTATAATGTATTTTAAAAAATTTTAATATGCACTGGTTTTCTTAAAGCATAAAATAACTTTTAAAATTACTAATTTGAATATTTGATATGGGAATGAGTCCATTCCAAATAATTTAAATTCACTTATTAGAGTAAATATTTAAGTTTTCTTTAGGGAAAGGGGGAGAAAAGGGAGAAAAGACAACTGTATACATACAATTAACTGTATATATGAAAGTGGTTAATCTTTCCAAAAGAGAGACTATCCATGGGTCAGACATCATTTAGCCCTTTAATAAATATTTTTAAATTTCCATTCCTGCGAAGTGATTACAAAAAAAACACCAGAAATCATCTTTGCACAGTGAAGTGGGAGCTTGCATCTCCAAAACCAAGTCCGAGATCCACAAACTGAGACCTGGAATGGTCAGATTTGCCCTCACACCCCGGTGTTATTGGGATTCTTTGACCATCCTTTGTGCACTTGGGAATGTCCTGGACACTCAGGGGTGTTTTGAAACAGTTGTGCCCAAGCACTGACTCCATCAGCCACCCGACTTTTCCTCAAAAATTGGTCTTTCATTCTTTGCAGCCATAAAAGAGCCCAGCTCACTGAGCCAGCTGACACTCCATCAGCTGCAATCCATTTTGCCGGAGCTGTTTGCTTGTCAGATTTATTTGTGGCACTATCTCAGGCAGACACCTCGTACAACTGCAGTTTCTTACAGGGACTTTTCAGGAGAGGATGATGAATCTTCACGGCGATTTATATGGATCCAGCTGCTGGGGATTTGCACAGCACGAGGGACAAAGCAGTTCTTCATGGCAACACCTTTTTTAAGAGCACAACTGGTGTGTTTTTTCACTGGAGGATGGGGGGGGTTTCTGTTTGTCTGTTTGTATTGTGGTTTCCCCTCATAAAGTTAGGGCATCCTGAGCTTGTTTTCCATTAGTTTGGAATTATTTCTAGATTTCGAACACAATTCATTATCAGAGATTCCATATGCTAAGGCTGATAAAAATGTCAGCAAAGAATACTTACCACTGGATTTTTAAAGGGATGAGCACCGCTGAAAATCTGGGGCAAAGTATTTCCTACAGAAACCCTTGCAGGCTGCATTGGAAAAAGAGCCCATTTATAAACTATTTCCACTGCAACCTCCAGAATTTCATCCTTCACCTTAGTTAATCGAGAATACTTCATACACCTTTGTCCACGTGGAAAAATTTATCTTTACCACCACTTTTTAGACCAAAAGAGATTGGAGTACGTGAAGTACATTGGATTTTTATTCCCATTCCAGTTATTTACCTCAAATCCAGAGGTGAATCCTCAATTCCAGAAATTCCAGGCTTTGCCTTTCCCAGGCTGCCCTGAACAGGCATTCCTTGAGAGCTGGGCATGGCTGCAGGGCCCTGGTGTCTCTGGAATATTTGTCTGCACACTGTTGAGATTACTGAACAAATTCATGTCACTTGTGTTCCCTGGATTCCTCGCTCCAAAATTGGAACTATGGAGTGCAGGATTTGTCAATACTGTGCAAAGACTTTCTGTCCCACAGTTCTCCAAATTAACTCAAGCACCAGGAGCCTGGTACTTGATGGAGGCTTTGATAAGACAAATTATCCTGCTCCTGACACCATCTGGCTGAACTGCACTGCTTTTGTAGCTACACCATAATATTCTGCAGGGCAGAGAGAGGTTTGTTCTCAGTCCTAATAAAATCAGGTGAGGCTTCATGGAATCTTGCACAAGAAGGTGGTTTTGCCAGCACAAAGCCTGTTATAACAACCCTTCATTAGTTCAGCAATGAATCTATTTCAGTTCAAATGACAGATCAACTGTCCTGACCTCTGCTCCCACTCCAGGTTGCTGGGACAAGTGGCACAAGCAGTAGCCCAGCTCTCCAAGGGTCACTCAGTCCAGAGGAGCTGCCCAGCCAATTTGTCAACATTTTTTTGCCAGATTATGACAATGCAGACACTTTTGTCCTTTTTTATTTCCCCTAACAAAAACCATATTAACCTGAGTCCTGAATACAAAACGTGCTGAAAATGTTTCACCTCCATTACATGCAATACCTTCTAAATAATAGTCCCTAGACAGATATTTTTAATGTGATTTTAACTCTGCCCAGCAATTTTACTAATAGGTATTGTGCAAGAAGGAAGCCAGACTAGTTAAAACTATTTCTAAGTAAAAGAAGAGTGGGAAATAGATAAGGCATATTAGACTAGAATTGCTGTTTCCTGCCCTACAAGGAGTGCCAATACACATAGTTAATATAAACTGGCAGGACCTTTGCATTGTTTTCATACAATTTAATTCTTTTTCCTGGATACAGATGAGGCAAGGAGACACTGAGTAACCTATTATGGCATCATTACTGGATTTGCACCAATTCTGAACCTAGCTTGAAAACATCCCCTGTTATGTTTTGGGTTTGCACTACTCCTAATCAAAACACCCCTGGTATCCCCGCTGACCTTGACATGGACTGTGGACTATGGTTTTCCTCATGGAAACCATATGGATAACACCTGAAGTCCTGGGGCTAATAATTAATAACTTGTGTTACCAAACTAGAATAATTTATCCTGTGTCCAAAGCAGGCACTCAGGGATTTACCTTAGGGGCTCTGAGAGAACTATTTCCCAAAATTTTACATCCCAGGCTACCCTGAGACAGCTCTAGTTTTAGCACTTTCAAGAATCTCTTCAATATTAAGAAGAGAGAGAAAATTACATGGTCACTACAGTCCATTGGATTTCACTCTAACTTCATGTGTTTTTAGACTGTTAAAAATTTTGTTCTTCAAGTAGCAGCATGTGGGTGGCATAAAACCACACAGTTTGAGCACTTGAGTGAATTGCTGAAGTGCCCAGAGGTATGTGCATCCAATGTTGAGAACCCAGGAGCAATTCTGACCTTTTTGCCTGGAATTGGGTATTTCTCCAGTAATGGATTTTCCCCCTACTGTTCTTCTTGGCTTTTTATGATAAAGGGAATTCTTTGGCCACACGGGCAAACATTAGTTGCTATAGAAATGTGTAAGTGTTTACAGGTGCAATATTGAATTGTGCTCCCTTCCTGGGACTAACAAGTGACTTATTTTTATTTGTTATGGCCACAACAGCCTTCAGCAGTGAGGGGAACAGAGGCACACAACTTAGAGGAGCAGAACACCCCAAATCCATTTGCCTGCCTTTGTCTTTAAAGAGAATGTCTGTCAGCTGCAGTGTCTCAGACAATTCATTATGAAACTTGGGCTGTAAGCTCTGCTAAAATGAGGGCATTGCACTCATTGATCTGCAGATATGAAGGGAAGAGCACAAACCTTTCTAATAAATGATATTTGCTGAGTTCCCTGCTCCACCCATAAGGAGAGTGGGAAGGCTCCATATCTCATGGCACATGGAATTGCTGTTCCTACTGATGTGTTCTTCCATGTACTCCTGACAGGACACACTGCTCAGACAGATCTTATGAACAGAATATTCCAAATTTTGTTATAATGGTACCTAAAACATATCCAAAAACATGTTAGAGTTGTGCTTTAAGGCCCAATAATCTGTTTCAGAGGTCCTCATTTGATACCAAATGCAGTTTTCCAACACGAACACAGGATAAAGGGCACAGTAGGACCTGTTACTTCTGTCTGCCAGAAAACACAGATTGTTTTCCCACACCTGCCTACTCCATGATGTATTTCAGCTTTAATGACAGTAGCTCACTCTCAAATAAAAATTACTTTTTTATACACTCATTCTTCTACGTTCTTAGGCAAAAAAGCATTGTTAATTGGCAAAGCCATCACTTTTACAACACTCTATTTAATGTCTTAGGTATATGTCAAAATTACCCAAACCAATCATACATAATTCTAGCACAGCAATTTTATAACCAAATTTTTAATAACTTTCATTTTATAAAACTTTGAATTAATCTTTTTACTCCATGGGAGCTGCTTCTTTAAAATAGTATGAAATGAGTCTCTGGCCCTGCAGAGCACTTAATCAGGTATTTAATTTTTGTACACTGAGTTGTAACAAAGAACTGCTCTCAGTCTGTAAATGCCCCATTAGATCATATTTAGGAAAAAAGTAAGAATACGTGAGCAGGAACAAGTGTGTCCTCCAAGGATTTCAATACTCTAACAGATTTATGTGCCTGACTTGGCTGTGCAAGGTCACCTCATCACTGAATTCCTTTTTAAATATAGGCCTCCAATGATACCTTTCATTGAAAGAAAGATGTTGCAATAGCTGTACCTGTTCAGACAGCTCGGCTGAGGTGAGGCAGTTGTGCTGATCAATTCATGCCCACAATTCATCTTTTCTTCTTGGCAAACGAACTCAGCCCTATCAAGGTAACTTCCAGGCAAGGGACAAGGTCAGATGTTGCCTTCTCAACAAGGAGACAAAGGCAAGATTTCCCAGGATCTGCCCTGTTTGTTTTCTGTGCCACTTCTATTCCTGCAAGCCACGAGGCAGAGGGCTGGGTTTGAGCCTTCCTCTTTCTGAGGGAGCAGTTTGTATTTGGGGACTTTCCCCACCATTGTTATTATCCATCTCTGGCACCTTTCCTTGCCTTAGTCAGCACTGAGCCCGTGAAGGAAATCTGGGAATGAGCAGGGAACTTCCTGGGAATGCCTTGGTCCCACCTCATTCAGGGCAAGGACTTTGCTTTGTAACCACCTGAGGAGGTGCCTCGTTCCCAGAGGAGAATTTCCCTTGTTGGGGCAGCTCACAGAACAGGAACCCACTCTGTTAAGTCTGGGATTTAAGGGTTTTAAGAGCTGAAGTTCTAAGTGTTATTTCTGCATGGCTTTACATCTTCTTCTGTCAGGCACTAAATGACACACCACCAAGGTGGGAAGCTTCAGCTCCTGGTGCTCCTGGGTGTCTCATCTTTCATATACTCAGTTGGTATTGCTCCCAGAATGTAACACTTACATGTCCACTCCCACACATGCACAGAAATAAAATGGGATGTCTAAAGCAGGAGAACAAATGTAACTGGAGTTCTTGGTATTTAAATTCATCTTTCGAAGTTTTTCTTCCATATAAAAATTAAGGTAGTTATTTTCTAGAAATTCGGTTTCCAAAGAGCAAAATGCCATAGTTTGTTATGCAGTCAAATAGAATCTTCTGCTTTTATCTTGGTTTAGGTAGACCAACAGAGTTATCTGAGTTTGACAGGAATAAAAGGTGAGAAGATTTTGATCTTTAGGAGCAAGTTAACATTAAAATGCTGTATCAGGACAGCTGATGCATAGATTGATTTTGTTTTTCCCCAGTCAGGAGTTCTGCACTGCCAATCCCCCAGTAAGGACAGAAATGCAACAGTGCCATCTCTAGGACAGACTCACTCCCCTTCCTTGTGGGATCTGTGCAGGAAGTTCAGAACAGGTGATGAGGATGGACGGGATTCACCCCTGGATGTTACAGAAAACTGAGATGATTGCAGCACAAAAAGGCTCACGTGCTTGGGGGTTTCCCTCTGGCTCTGAGATCTGATCAAAGTGCTCAAGGCTCACCAAAGCTGATTTTCCCAGCCCTCTGGGTGAGCCCTCTGCATTCCCTGGGTGTTTTCAGTCAGGAAGAGCAGAGCTGCAGCTTTCAGAGCAAATCCTTCTGAGCGTTTCGGGATGCAGCCATGGATGACAGGGAGAGGAAAGCCCAGGCTTATTTTTCACATTCAAACACTTCTAAATCACCACAAATATTGTCTGACTGACATGACTGTACGTCCTTCCCATCCCAGTTTTAGTTTCATTAGTTTTTCCACACCATTCTTTTCTTTGTTCAATTAGGAAAGCAAAAGGTTTGCATTATAATATCACAGTATTTGATCAGTTCTGCTAGAATTTTTTCAGTTCATTTTATTCTAGTGTGTTTTTTAATTTTTTTACTATTAGTCAAATGTTATTTTTAAAATCTTTAAAAAATCAACAACAAAATTCAGTGTTATGTGATGGTAATTTTTATTAAATTGATGTTTGTAAGTATAATCTGGGACTTGACACATGAAACAAATTTTTTTAAAGAAAAAATAACCCATAAAATTTACTGTAATTGAGTGAATGGAAATATCTGCATTAACTTGGTTGGGTTTGAATTTTCAGTTTTCTGTGGTGTGCACTATATTTCAGGACTTCTGGCACAGATTTGGGAAATTTTGGACATTAATTATCTATGTACATCCTCAAGTATACTCTCAAAATGCCCTGCCGAGTTCTTTATTCAGGAATGGTGTGGATTTCTGCTCTAGGCACTGCTCAATTCAAAAGGTTCATTTGCTTGAAAATGCAAATGCATCCAAAAAAGAGAATTTGTACCTAGGAAATGTTTTCTACAGAGCAGGTAGATGATGATCCAAATAAATTCTCATTTAATGTTTTTGGGAAGAATCAAACTTTGAGGGAATTCTCTTTGAGTAAGATCATTTCTTACTTGACTCTCTGGGTGAAGAAGTTGCTCCTGGCAGATTTGCAGACAGTGTGCCCAATGAAATCCTGGAATTCCTCTTTCATTCCCTCCCCTAATCCACATCCAAGAACAATATGTATTCCTTACTGTGCCTCATCTTGTTGTTTTTATTTCCAGAAAGGTCACGAGAGAAAGATTAATGAGAGGAGTGTTGTCTCAGAGACCCCACAGAGAGAGTGTAGAGGGAGGCAATAGAGGGAGAATCAAAGGGTGAGACCAAAGAACTATTTCATTGTTTCTTTTATGCTGCAAAATGTCTTAAGAAACAATGAACTGTAAATGTTGCATGAGACATCTGCTATAGTCTTAACATATACAAAATGTGCTTCTGGAACACTCCCATTTCCGTTTCAAATCATGCCAAAGCAACATTTGCTGCCTCTGCTCTTTACAGAAAATTCTGTTAATTTTTTTTGAAGAGTAAATATTTTTTACAAATTGAATACGTTTGTTATATAATACTTGGAAAATTTGAGGGCCAAAAGCCTTCCTATTTGAAAGCAAATACTACCACAGTTTATCTGCCTTTATTTCAAACACTTTCTGTTTTTAAAAAGAAAATATCTTGGTCATTTCAGCTCATCAATCCATCATAATTATTTCTCAGTTAAACAAGGACTGTGGAATATTCTTGTAGCCTTTCTTTGAAAATAAGAAGAGAAGGAATTGTTAATGCTTCCACCTGAATTTTTCTGCCCTTTTCCTTTGAAAAACTACAGTATATTGTTTTATCTTCAAAAGTTTCTGTTTCTCCTCCCTCCTTCTATCAACACTCTCTTCAGTGAAAAGATTTTTTGTTTTCTCCCATCAGTTGATCCAAAGACTACTTCAACCTTCATTTACCCTTTCATATTGAGCCTTGGGGTCACACTCCCTTCTCTTTTCTTTTTTCTTTATTTTTTTTCCCCCATACAATCCAAAGGGAATACATTTTATTCCTGGTCACTACCAATACCAGGTTGTTGGATCAGAGACCGGAAGCCCCTCATTAACTCATCGCTTGTTTAAAAACATCATAAATGAAAGAAAAGGCAGGAAATGTGCAGTCTTTAATCTTGGATTTTCTACCTGATCTTAAGGAGGTAGGGGAAAGAAAATTCAGTATTATTTTGTTGCAGGGTGTCCTGGTTTCTGGTATGGTGACTGATGGCCACAGCTCTGTGTGACAGAGTTGAACTACCCAGACAAATCCTGTCTTGTGGCTTCAGCCAGATCTTGACACAGGTCCAGGAGTTTATTGTGCATATGGAGAACTTGGAGGACTTCAGGCATCAGAAAAGGACAATGCTGATTTCCTCTGCCTGAAGGATTGCATTAGTATCTTCTGCCAGGAACAGATTAAAGTGTTGAGAATACAGATGTGCCGTAATGAGCTCAATAAAACAGAATTATTCTATGCTATGTTAATATATTAGAATCACTCCTAACTACCATTTTAGTGTTACTCAGGCTATGTGCTGACAAGACTCTTTCACAAAATGGATGAGTTAATTGTTCTTCTAATTGTTTTATTTCTGAGCTGGAGTTCCTTCCAGACTTCACCACTCTGCCATGACTTTGCTTACAGCCTCGTGCTGACCGATGTGTGTCTTTGGAAGCCTTGTGGTTGATCTCTGTCTGTAATTTCACATCCTTGCAAGCTGACAGTTCTGCTTCCACTGTGACACCCTGTCCATTTATTTAAAATGTTTCTGCACAACATCTGTTCCCGTTTTTTCCTTCATCTTTTACTCCAAACCAAAAGTGCTCGTTTGTCACTTGGTTACGTGCTGTGTTTTCATATGCATCACAATGATTAGTGGTGCATGCAGAGGCAGGAGCAGTCAAGTTGTACCTGAAGGAAACATTTGTCCATGTTATTGATGGTGAAATGCTGTTTGGACAGCTCTCCAAATATATTTGTGCTTAATTGCCTTGAGAATTCTATTTGTGCCGTCAGTGGGCACTGGAGGAGCTGCTCAGGGTGGTGGAGCCACCTGAGATTGCAGGTGGGGAATTGATGTGATGCCTTGGGAAGGCTGACCTGAAGCAGAGACTGGACAGAGCTGGAGAATAAAGTAGGTATTTATTGAAAGGCCTTTAGGGTACACCTTGGGCAGGACAAGAGCCTGACCAGGGCTACACCCAAGGTGGACTAAGAATGGTCACAAAATGGCTGACCAGTCACAAAATGGCTGACCAGTCATGAGGTCTCACACTTTTAAAAGTTTTGGGCCATTTGCATATTGGGGTTTAATTGTCCAATTACAGCTTCAGATTGTGAGGTTTCAGCCTTCTTGTTCCTCCCTTCAGTCCACTGTTGTTTGTGCTTTTGGGCCTGAAAGTTCTACTCGTCATCCTTGGTCTTCAGCAGGAAGAGGATTTGTTTTGTCTGCCTGTTCTGTGAAGAGAGCTGACTGGCACTGAATATTAGGCTCAGATCTACATCCCTAGGCAACACAGAATCTGAAAAACATGAAAGCCAAAACTTAAGGCATCAGATGAAGTGAGAGGTGCTGTGCTGAGGGGTTCAGGCTGCGAGCTCTGCACACACCTGGAGCCCCTGAGGTGCCAGCTCTGCCCTCTGTGTGACACCACAGCACAATGAGCTCCCTTGCCTTCCCTGGGGACACAGGTTTTACAGGGATTTGGGGGCAGGATGGTGCAGGTCCTCTCTGGCTCTGTTGCAATGACTGGAGGAATGAACAATGATTTTTAAATACTTTGGTCATCCACGTAATCTTGAACCTCAGGAAAAGCAGTCAATGACTGTGATATATTTGTATAGCATCTGTGGGATGATCCTTTTTAAATCTGTATTTTCATTGTCTCCCTCTTCTCCAGGGCTCCCAGGAATTGGTTTGAAGGACAGTGTACCAATTTAAGCACCTGAACAGTGTCGTGTGACAGTTAATTAAAAATTTGCTATAAATGTTAAGTAGAACACAGAGAAAGCTTAGTGAACTCTGTTCAAATCTCTTATCTCTGTGTGATATTTACAGTATAATATTTGCAAATCTATGTAGTGCTTATCATCCTGCTGTGTCCAGTCAGTCTCTTCTACACAGGAATTTATAGGTTTTTAGTGTATAAAATATTTCTTCAACATCAGGATGTTCTGCTGACATAATGCTGATACTTTCAGGTGAAATACTCGTATTCTGTTAGTAATTTGAAAGCATAAAACAAATACATCTAAAGCATTGCAAATAAAGCTATACCAGTGCATTCTGCTGACACAGATGAATGCAAAACTCAATTTCTTACTCCTTGTCTTGCATGCAGCACATCCTACGTTGAATTCCACTGTAATATTTCATGTTGTCAAGTTCTCCTAAGGTCTTGCAGGCCCTTCAAAAAGGAGAGGGAAACATTCTGCACTTGCATTTATATTTTACATGTGGAATATGCCTTCAAAACCTCTACCCTTTAATTTTACAATTTCAATACACATGAGAGACGTCATCCATGAAGGGTATTACGTGTCTTTCAAAAGTGTGAAGGACCCATAGCGCAAAAGACCCTCAGGTATAAATGAATTATGAAGGACTTTCTCATGAGTGAAAGAAATGTAATCACTCTTCAGGGATGAGATATTTTATTAACTCCACAGATATCCATTTTAGTCTCCTTAAAAAACATCAAAAATACTATCTATTTAAATCCCGGTGTGTGTCCTAAGGGGAAAAGGTGAAAAATATGTGAGAGTCATCAAAATACCTCTTGGTTCCTTTATTTAATTTTCACTTTCCTGAGCAGCATGATGGAAAGAGTGGATTAACTGTGCTTCTCTACTTAACTGCTAAAGACTGGGATGTGCCAGTGACATGGAAAAGTGGAACTAAAAATAGTTCTCTGTATCTTGTACCAGTCATGAAATTGTGAGGGAGGTATTGGGCTCCTTTCTGAGATGAGTTGGAAATTAGCTATTAGTTGGTCTAGATAAATTTAGAAGCACTGATAAATTTACAATTGATTTGGTTTTGTCTTGGCTTGATTGTAATTTTGTTTGTTGCAATAATAGGGGGGCATTCAACTACCTTTAGACCCTGACCTTACTGCACTGAAGAGCTTAAATGATGATTTTAAATGTTATTCTACAGACAGGGAATGTAAAGAACATTTGATTGATGGGTGGTGGATTGGTGTCAGAGTCAGAAATAGATCTCAGGTCTCATGTATCCTCATCCAGGACATCACCCACCAGGCTACACTTTTAGACCTTAAAACTGAACTTGATTCTTGCAGATATTAAGAATTTTACATAATGCAGAACATGTTCCAGCTCTGACATTAGTAGAATTGCCTTTGCTCAGTAGTGGTTGGAACTGATCTTTAACTGAAAAAAAAAAATAAAATGGAGAAACAAATGTTAAAAAAAATTGAATGTGCATACAAATTATTTATAAAGGCCATGAGCTTCATGATCAGAGTCTCAGGAAAGATCTTAAGGAGTTCTGCTGTTCCACAGTACGTCATAAATCCCAAGGTGTTCTGCAGTTTGGGGAATCAGGCCCTTAAATGTGCATCCACAAGCTGGGAGTAGTTTACCAGCATTAAACAATTTAATCTGCACTGTGAGGTGACATCTCCTTCAGGAGTGTTGCCAGTTCTGCGAAAAAAAATTCATCCTACTCCATTTTATCCAGCACTTTGTACATCAGCACAAAATAACAGCGAGGGAGTGTAAACCTCTCAGGCACCTGATCTACAGCTGATTTGTAGTAAAAACAAAAGCACAACAGAGTAATGAAATCTATGTCAGCTTTCAAAGCGTCCATCCTTTGTCACACTCAGTGTCCACAGTGGGCAGTGCTCACACGTGTTCCTCCTGCCTGGCAGCCAGCTTTTCCTGAATCATGGGCCACAAAATTCCCAGAAAAGGCATTAAACATCCCTAAATCATCTCTTTATTCTCAGTCTGGCCGTGACTGTGTAGCAGACATGATTTACGACATTTCGTACAATCTGCGTGGATTAGGAAGAGGAATCTTCATAATTATACAGGCTTGCTGTTATTTAAATATTTACCAACATTAAACACCAAAGGGGCTGTGCAAATGATCCAGGGGATTCATATTGTTCTAAGCTAATATCCGTTGTACAATATTATGCAAATTGTGTAAACTTTATTCGGTTGCCTGTGCTCTGAGCAGTGTATCCCAAGGCAGCTATTCACTAACTTGAAACAGATAAAGTTTTAATAATAAATAGTGATGATGAATAAGTTAGAAAGTTTGTGCAATGCTAATGTAGTTGTTGGCCCCAGGGTAGTTTATTAGATGAACAAGTAACATTTTATAAGTTGCCTGCACATAAGTGGCTTTTGTTTTCCAGGAAATGTTTGTATGATAAATTATTTCGAAACATGAGGTGTTAACGAACAAATTGTATTCACTTTCAATTTGCCACCACTTTCCTGAGATGTGATTTCAACACCAAACTTTTACTTTATCAAAATGACAGTAACTTGAGAAATTAAACGTTGCTTTGGGTATTCTGGGTATTATGCTTTGCTTTGCAGTATTCTTGAACCAGGGGATAGAGCTGTAGCTCTTTCCATTAGTATTCAGGGTATTTCTAGGACTTAGGCTCTTACAGATGGTAAAAATCAGATAAAACAGTCCAAGTATTCAGGAGTCCCAGTATGCCCATGTTATACTTCTGGCCACTTGACAGTATGGACCAGTGGTAGATCAGCTGGAAGCATTTATATGATTGGGAAAGAAATCCTGCCAAACCAAAAGGGAATGAAGCATGAGCAGGTTTATTTAACCAGCACACTGCAATGAAAAACCAGCCAAATCTATTAATGACTCTCCACTCCATGCAGTGCAGCCCTGACCCATATAAGGCTGTCTTTTTCTAAAGTGTATTTGGAGCATCTGCATTGTAGTTCTGTTCAAAATCCCCTTGATGATGCATCAGCTCTTAATAAACCCAAATCACCATAATTTGGATCTTTACTGTTTTTTGTGGGTTTTTGTTTTTTGGGGTTTTTTTACGTAAATAACAAAACAATTTGATCTCCTTGCAGGAAAAGAACAGATGGTGCACTGGTGAGAAGGATCTCTCATTACATTTCCCTGGATTTTGCAGCACTGGGCTGTGGCCTGCCTGGTTATTGCTGCCCTGCTGTGAGTCACTCACAGAAACATTTATGGCACAGGGCATGGCTGCAAGATTTTGGGGAAAAGCCTGAGTTTCTCTCTGTTTGCTGTCCTACTCCACAGCATCAGTCACAAATCCCCTTCTTTTTCTCCCATCCCACGGCTGGATGGATTCAGAATTGCTGCAGAATTGTCAGGAATATAAAGTCTCCCAAATAAATCAAAAAAACAAATGATTTGGTATAGGGTTTAATGGTTAGAATTTTGCACTACAGGAGACAAGTTTCCCATTTCTCCCTCTTTCAGTTTCTTACCACTTGTTAAGATAAGTCACTGGAGTGCTGGTGGGTTCAAATAATTGGGAGTATTTTTAAGAAATATGTAGCAGAAATCACATTTCAATTTTAAAGAAAATATTTCTTGACTCTCAGATGAGAAGTAACATTAAAAAGCTTTCCTTTGGCTGTACATCAGCACGCCTGTGCTCAAATTCATTTCAGAATGAAGTATAAAGATGGGCAAAAAATACGGGAAAAAACACAGATTAAGGTTTTAACACTCAGAAAATGTTTTAACCTCATAGAGTTTGGACATAGTTTTTAGGACAGTGAAAAGGACCATGGAAAATTTAATGAACTATCTGCTCTCTATTTCTCCAAATTAATTTGATCATTTGATATTTGTTATATGGGATCCCACATGCAGCCTGCCCTCCAACTATGGGAAAATTCTTTGCTCATGCCCTATCCTGCACTGAGGTAAAATCCCTGACATTCAAATTTTTGTATACAGAGAGAGTGATGTTTGCCTTAGAATTTAGCTGTAAGATTTCTATGAAAGTAGGAGCAGATATTGGAGGTTGAAATGTTATTTTTTTTAAAAAAAAAGCCTAAGCAGTTGAGGAACATCCTGTGAGGTCTTCTAGAATCTCACTTGAGTTCTTGTCAGGTGTCTTTCTTCTGTTTGAATTTTCCACGTTAGTGGTTGTTGCTGTGATACATCAAACCCACTGGTAGCAACAGGATTCATTTCATGGGCAGGAGATCCCATGGCAAAGACTTATCAGAGCAGGAAATTGGAGAGATGTTGTTCCTGAAAGCCATTAGCATGAGAATGCACTTAAATATAATTTAAAATTGTTTAATTTTAGAAGAAAATAGAAATATTTTAGATAGAAGTTTAACAAAAATATGCAACTTGTTGTGCTTTTAATATTATTTGTGGAAACCGACTTTCACTATATTTTTGCAGCAGATGAGCATTAAAAGTTTCTTTTGAAAAGGTTAAATATCCAAATTGTTTTAGCTCAGACCTTCTGGAAGCTGAGTATCTGCTCTGATGAAAATGGAAACTAATTATGCACTTCCCCCTACATCCTTGCAACATTAGTCTTTGTTGGTAGGAAACGTATCACTTTCATTCATCCATCTTCCACATCCTCCCAAACACATTAAAATACTCAATTAAAGTCCTTTATTTCTAGAGTGAAAGGTCCATTAGTTTGCAAATTTCTGCAGAACAGCTGAGCATACTTTTGTTTTGACATTTGAGAAAAAGATGTTCTTCAGGAGATAATGAACCAGATCCTCAACAGATATATGTCAAAATAATAGTTTGGGATGAGCAGAAGGAAGAGAGAGGGTGACATGGCTCAGCCATTAAAGTGGGGAAAAAAGCATTTTTAGCAAAATTAAAATGGAATTTAAAAGGTTAAACAAACTGAGTAATGAGTTTGCAGCAGAACTAGAAATGGATTACTCAAGAGAGAACCATCCATAACAACCTGAATCTCTACCTTAGAACCCTGCATTTTACAAAAGCCCTTAAAGATTTTAAGATAACAGTCCCAATGTTTGATTTCTGTATTGTGATCTCAGTCCTCCACAGTAACACTGTGGGTATTGGATTTACCCAGAATTACTGTTCTAGGAAACAGATTATTTGGTGAAGTCTAGCAAGGAGTTGACTCATCCCTGAGTCAAACCATAAATCTCATGGTTTGGGGAGGTTTTAATTTCCCAAGAAACAACATAATTATGTAAATTAAACATACACAGCTTATATGGACCTTCTATGGACCTTTCATCTTGTGTGCTTATAGACACAAGATGAAAGTAACAAAAACCTGCCAGTTCTGTTTCACAGTAATTGTTAATTAATTCCACTTTCTTCCTGCGGACAACAAATTTGTTTGGTTTTGGGTTTTGTTTGGTTGGTTTTTTCAATGTAAAATATTCCATTCTCTCTGTGGTCTCAATGGCAGGAGGTTATCCAGACAAATTTCCTGAGCCCTGGTTTGCAGGAGGCTGCTGAGCTGCACCAGGAGAAAAGAGAGTTCACAATCTTCTTCAGAGGATTTACTCAGTACTCCAGATTTGGGATTAAAATTTGCATTGTTTCCACCAGTGAGGTGCACTCTTGGAATAGCTGATAAAAGATCAGTTAATGCTGTATTAGCTGTAGTATCTAAATGAAATAAACCCCTTACATAATTGCTCCCTTCTTTCAAACAAAGGGAACATACACATCCCTCAGCACCCTGACACGTGCCTCAAGGCTCTGTTCTAACAGCTTGCCTGTAATTTGCATTTAGCAAGCATCAGCTAGGACAGGTTTTGTATTTGGAAATACCACAAGTACACTGGGTAAAAGATCCAAGCTAAGGTAGCACCTCTTACCAATGGCACTGCAATAAAATCTGCATTGAGGCACTAACCTACAGCACAAGCATTTAAAACCATTTTATCAGGTACAGATGCTCAACTTTCTGCTCATATCCTTGTTTTCTGGGGTTTATAGATGTAATGTAAAGGAATAGATCAGTGCATGAAGCTTGTTTAAATTTACTTTCCAATCTTAATGAATGTATTTATCACAGCTGCTTTCATGGAGTCCCGGCTGCAGAGGAAGAAATTCTGTAATTTTTGACTGGGATCTCTCTCAAAATACACTGGCCACTCCAAACATGCCTGCACACTCATGGAGGGAGAAATTCAAAAGGCAATATTTTGTTTTGAAGTTGTGTTTTGAAAGGTTGAAGAGAAAAAAAAATTGTAAACCTTACGTAGGATTAAATATTGGTCATATGTCTTCTATGAGTGTTTCATTACAGCTTCTTATCTACAAATTATTCTTTTTCTTAGAAAGCCCCTTTTTTCCCAGTGGAAGGTACATGTGCATTATTCCTCCTCCAATATTCATTCTTCTGCTCCCATGGTTTGCATGAGAACAGTGGCCTGGTACTTGTAGAGTGCTCTTGTGACAGCTCTGGAAAAGCCCAGAGGGGCCTGACAGTTGTATTCCCCACCAACAGATCATCCATGAGTAGATTAAAATGAAAATTAGTCCATTACAAAATTATAATGTCATGGTGGGAACAACATCCTTTTGTGCACAATAAGCTCAGAGCATGTATCTGATGTGGAAGCTGCCAGGCAGGGACAATCACTGCAGAAATCTGTGGTGAATATTAACCAAGCCCAACTGCTTCCTCCTGGGCTATGTGTAAATAAATGATCACAGTATTAGGCTTCAAACAATCCGGCTTTAGAGAAGAGAAAATAAAGGCCGTGTAATGCTGACACACAAACATTACAAAAGGCTCTTGGCTCAGCTCAGATACAGCCTTTTTACTATTAAACTAAAATAACTCACAAAAAAATTGTTAGTGGAGCACTGGTCCCTCGTGGCTTCAGTAAGGCTCTTAGGGCTCTCTGAATAATTGATTTTTTTTCTTTTTTTTTGGTTCAGCTGCCAAACTGAGGGAAAAATAAATTCTGCTTGAATTGAGCCTAAATAAAATTTTTTTGTTGTTGATAACATGGAATACTGAAAAAAAAAAAGTTTTATTTCCACTCATGAATCTTTGTTCAAGACTACTTGAGTCCAGATTTTCAGTGCTTTAGTCTCTACTCTGCCTCCAGAGCTGAGCATGGGGCAGGACAGTGAAAAGTGGACAAGAAGGGGATAAACACCGTGTCAGGAGGATTCTGGAATGATGAGAAATGTGAGTGTAAGCAGGAAAATGGGAACAGGTGACCTGTGAGACTACAGCTAGGCTCAGACTGAGCTGCACAGAGGACCAGCTTAATATTTCACTATTTTCTTCTGTACTTTGCCATTATTTTTTGTCTTTTGAAAAGCGTAAATCACCTTCAAAAGAGGCTGCTTCATTTTTTGGATGTTGTAGCAGTTTGTTCTCACTATTAACTGACTAATGCTTGCTGCTGTATTGATCCTGGACCTGAGCTGATCCTGGGCTCTAACACTCCAGCCACTAAAGAATTGTCATTGCCAAAAGTGATGTTTTTTGTGTACTCAGAGCTAATGGCACTGATTATAACCTGAAAATGTCAGTGCAACATTGCTGTGGAGAAGAGGACTGCAATCAAGTTATTGATTAATTTGCTGTATAATTTTGGAACCAATTCTGAATAGATTTGTTTAGTTCATTATTTCAGGTACAAACTATGACAAGAATATCAATTAGGTCTAGATGAGATTGATTTCTGAAAACTCTGTTGAGCAATCAAGGTAGCCCATTACAATGCCAAGCTGTTTTCTAGGCATGTCTAAATAGCAGAAATGATGGCATTAACAGGATATCTGTATTTACTACAATAGCTTCATGATATAACATTTGCTCCCAGACAGTTTCTTTTAACCAGGTGATCAGAAATTCATGGCCTTTGGCGTAGATTGTGAAAATGATAATAACCACAATCACCTCTATCAGAGGATTGCATGTCCTCATGGCCATATTTTCACTTTGATGGTACTGGAACAAAGCAGAGACAGAGAGGTGACCAGAGGGAGGTTAAAGGGGCACTGGGTTGGGGCTCTGATTAATCAGAGACATGTGGCAGCCCCTACCTGCAAGGCTCTTCTGTCCCCAGCTCTTTATCCTTCAAAGTGTTGATCTTCTGAAAAAGTGACTCTGTAGGGAAAATTGTACCCTCTTGTTTGGGGTGTTCTGAAACTAGCTGAAAGGCAAAACATCTCTGTCCTTCCTTTTTAATACCAGGTTTGAGAGACCATTATGTGGGAAAATGCACATTTCTGAGCCAGCAAACAGAGAAAGGCAAATTATCACACTGGCCTGGTTTGATCCGAGTCATAAAACTGAGAGCTGAGA
This sequence comes from Illadopsis cleaveri, assembly GCA_013399915.1. Classification (NCBI taxonomy): domain Eukaryota; kingdom Metazoa; phylum Chordata; class Aves; order Passeriformes; family Timaliidae; genus Illadopsis; species Illadopsis cleaveri. Next base: position 961,776 of record VXBB01016990.1, on the reverse strand, counting down.
ATGACTTGCTGTTCACTTGCCTTGCAGTGTTTACCTAATAATATTTGCATGGCTAGGGAGTTATAAATTAATATCAAGCCTATTAGGGGATTTTACAGTCCTGCCTCCCTCCCTCTCCCCCTCCTCACCTCCCACTACTGACTCTTACAGTCCTGATAACTTCCAGGTGCTCCTCCCTCTAGATCCAGATAGGATCCCTACTCTTCCCAAACCTGGTGGGGCACAACCCTCTGTGTGCCTGGATGATTCCTGGATTATTCCTATCATGGTTTGTGTTCTTTATCTGTGTGTTCCTCTGCCTTTGATCACACACACACTTTCTGCTTGCTGGGGAGCACTGTCACGTCAGTGTCGTGACCTGAACCAGATCAGCTGAGAGTGGCAAAATGAAATAGGGATGGGAATGATGGAGTGGTCCCAAAAAGAACTTTAATAAGTGTTTTGGAGGTTTGTGCAAGAACAGGGCCACTGTGAGATGTTCCTCGAGCCTTTATTGTGACATCAATCACTAATTATAAATTCTTCTGCCCTTTCTGTTTCTGGGGCCTGCTTTCACAGCTTTCTGAAAGCCTTCTTACCTTTAATATTTCCCACAAATAAGTAGTTGGAGCCAAAAAAAGAACAAAATCTGAATGCAATATGGGGCTATCTCAAAAGACAGAACAATGGGGCGAACATAACAATATTTACAGTGTGATCTGAGGGCAAGTAACCAATGAGCAACAAGAACTCAGAGCATTGCCTTATATGTAAAGTGCTGTTAACCAATCACGAACAAGAACACAAAATATAACCTTATTTGGCATGAATGTATTTCCATAACTTTTCCCATGATTCCATTCTTCACCCCATAACCTAACTAGATGTTTCCTTTCCTAACATCCCATTTCCCATGGCCTCAGATTGATGGTGACCTCATTGCTGGCCAAGGCCAACTCACTGTCCATCCCAGCCGGTCCAGCTCCCACAGAGCACGGCCACAGAATGTTCTCACCAGCACCACCAGGCTCCTTCCATGCTGTGACATTGCCTCTCCCACCTTTGTGCACTGCACATCCTGGGGGCTCTCACCCCCTCACCTCTGCCCCTCTCCAGTTCCTGGGGGGAAGCCAGTACAGAGCTGGGGAGTTCCATGTGCAGAGCTGCATTTCTCTGGGTTGGATGCAGAGAAGCTGACAAAGTCTAACTGATACTGATTTTGGCAGACAGGGAAGAATTCTCAAGCTGTAAGAGCAAAAAAATAGATCAGCAACTGCCTTGTTCCAGATACATCAACACTGTAATTCTTTTTAGGATCATCTGCAAGCTGGTGTTTTAAGCAGCAGATAAGCCTTTCCCAAGGGCTGTGTTAGAGGGGAATCTTCCTGTGGCCAAGCACTGTCACAGTGATCACTTCCATGAATATTGCATGTTGTTGCTTTTAATTAACAACATGCAAGGCTTGAAGATTCTCCTCAACAAAAGCTGTTCTCAAACATCCTGCCCTTCCTCACTTCCCCACTCACTCTCAGCTTCCTCTTTCAATACAGAGAAACAAGAAAATGAGGGAAACCACAGCATTTAAGTGAGACTGAGACAAATCTTTGTACTTATTTGGCTTATACCAGATCTCTTACACAAACAAAAGGACTTTTTGGAAGTTATCTATAAAACAATCACTTTTTCTTCTCTTGCAAGATTTCACTTGAACAAAACTAGAACTAAACGTAATATTGAAATACAAATAAACTGGAGGGAAAGATGTAGCTAAGAATGGAAACAGGAGCTGGAGATTTAGACCAGAGTCTAAGTTTGTAAGCTGTCATTCTTTTTTTCCCAAAGTAAATGTTACAACATTCATGTGGCTGCCCAAGAAAAGCAAATATCAGGAGAGAGTGGAGGGAACGGAGAGGCAAAGGCAAACCCAGCCTTTGATTATGTTCAGGCTCCTTGGACATGGGTGGTTTTTCTACACTCACACAGCAACTCGTGTGATAATGTTGGAGCTCCCTAAAATGTCCCCAGCACAGCACAGATTGTGAAAAAGTATTTTCACCAACATTTTAACCCCACGTGGGATTCTCTTTTAGTTTCCTTGAAAGCCAAATTTTACTTATCACTTCCCAGACTGTAACATCCACAGCAGGAACTGAGCATCAGCCAGTCCTAATTTCTAAATTTACTTTTCGTTCAGCTGGTATAAAGTTTTTCATGGTGGCCTTTCCATGTCATAAATATTAAATGTTAATGTGCAAGCTCCATCTGGAAGACTCTTCATTCTCAAATTCTCAGCTCTGTTTCCTCATGTAACAACCAATAACAGAGATCATTAAATAAGATTTTTATTTAGGAATGAAACCTAGAGTAGGAGCAATATGCCAAAAAATTAAAAAGTAATGTTTTATTGACCATTTTTTCTTTATTGCTGCTTATCTGTGAAGAAATGAGAAGATTAAATCAGTCAAGTAGTAAAACAACTTCCACATTGAGTGTACCGCTGTAAAACAATTTACTTTTTTGTGTGCTTAAAGTATAATAAGGAAAATATGAATATAAAACATTTCCTACCATCTTCTCCAGAGTTGCTTACTGTAATATGGAGCTTTCAGTTTCTTATGGTGCTGTTTGACACTGATTATTCCCCTTAGAATGTTCCATTATGCTCAGTTTTCTTTACATGCATGAAAGAGATGTAAAGTCTGTTGTTGTTCGCTGTAAATTTTATTCAAATTCAGCTGCATCCATTTATAATCACATTTACAGAATGACTTTCATTCTGGGCGATCCAAATGTGCTTTCCAGACTTTTATATCAAGAAATGCAGAATGCAGCCACCTTCCCATGGCTCGTGGGACTGTTTGGTAACATCCAGCAGAGCCACACGTGCCCAGTGCTGTATCCTGGGAGGTTTGGGCAGTGGATTTGGTGCCTCATCACCTCCAAGAAAATGCTTTTTTGTTAATAAAATTGCCTAACAGAGGCATTAACAAATCTTTAGCTGTGATGGCACTCAGGGTGGGACTTCACAGCAAGGTCTGAACTCCCACAAGTCAGTCCCAAGTAGAGATGGTTATACTCTGAATATCAACTGCAATTTTTGTTTGTTTGTTTTGTGAAGGGGTTTGGGAGATATTAGTAGTGATGTTGTTTCCTTATTGTCTATAAAAATCTTATATCTATCATTCTAGAGGATTCCTCCAAGCTGTCTTTCAAAATATTTGAATATACAAAATATTGGTTATATACAAGCCTGTTAACAGTCCTTTTGAAATAATGGGACTGAATACAGGTGTATGTTGGCTGTGGTAACTGCTGTGGTATGGAACCCAGTCCTACCATCAGTTGTCTTTTTAATTCCTACATTTCTCCTCTATTATTGGTTACATTTTTTCTAAATATTTTTATTCCTCCCTGGACCATCTGTTGGGTTTAAGTTACATCCCATTTCCATTAAGCAGGACATGTAACTGTGGCAAACCACAGTGCACTCATCAAGCTGATGTTTACCTGAAGGCCTGTGAATAGATTTTGTCAAGATCCAAAGTAATTACTTTGTAAAGTTCATTTCCCACTCTGCATCTCTTTTCTGCTGAATAAATATTGCAAGAGGATGAAATATGGACGAGTTGTTTATATCCATCACTTTTAAATATTAGTGCTGGGCTTATGCAGCTCTTTGTTGTGTAAAAAATCATTTGGATACATTATTCCAAGTTGAATAACAGAGGTTTCAGATTAAGAACTAAAGGAAGACTCTCTGTGTCATCTTGTATTGAATAAAGCAAAGGGAAGGGACAGTCTACTAATTTTAGGGCTAATATATCTTCCCTCTAAATGGCTACACCTTGTAAACATTTTGGTTAACAAATATTATTAAATTGCATATCTGATTCAAACACCTATTATGCTTTATTAAAGTAAATACGCTAAATTACCTGCAAGAGTACATAACAACACATCATTTCAGTCAAGTAAAAGCTATTTTAGAAATACATTCCATTCCTATTTAAAGGGAATTCTCCCATGTTACTTTCCTCCAAATTTTGGGGTATGATTTCATTTCTGAAGGCACATGAAGGCATCCATGAGCAGGGTGCAGTGATGTTTTCTTTGGTCCATATTGTGGAAAAGCAGAGAGAGAGGACTGGGGAAGTTTAATTACAGCAACTTCTTTCCATTTTTTGACGTTTAAGTCAAGTAGAAAAGTATCTCAAGAGGAAAATGATCAGAGATTATGTGGTAGGAAAACTTTCTCACAAAACATTAAGGATCAAATTCATTGTGCTGCTGTTTTGTTTCCTCTACCTACTCTTATCCTGATAAATTTGGAGTTATCTTACTCTTCTCCATGGAGTAGTGTTTTTATGTATTTGGAAAAGGAAGGTGACTTATCTGCTTCTTCCTTTTTTTTTTTTTTTTTGCATTCAGAATTCTTTTCATTTTAATTGAGCTCTAAATGAATGTGCCACAGTAAAGCTGATCCTACAGTGTTTGTAATGAGTTGTCCTTTCTTTCCTTCCCTCCAAGCTAGATTCTGGTGTCTAGGGTAAAAATACAAATGCCACTGGGTGAGGGCCAGGAGGATCTTTTATATATGAAATTGCTTCATAAACAGTCTCAGAGATTTTCAAAAACCCCAAATCATGGAGGATTTTGCACGTGTCCTGTCTCATAACAAAAGGTTCATCCGTAACATTTGTTAACCTAGGCTGTGTGACAAATTCAAAGTGTTTGAAAGTCTCTCAGGACAGTTCTTTAAAGTGTGTTTTGCTCTCTTTTTCATTAAAGAACCAGGCTTGTGTTTGAAGATGAATCCTCAGCTGGAAAGTTGCTTTCAGTTTTAAATGGAGAATTGACACTTTTTCTTCAATTAGGTGTTGGCTGCAATCCATCCTTGTCTATCAACCTTTCCAGAACTCCGGTTGCCTCATCTCTTATCCTTTTCTTTTTGAAGACAAGGGTTTTAAATTAAATAAATAATGCATGACATTCAGAAAAAGGTAGAGTAATGTAAATTTTACAGCAAAGAGGGAGACTTTTTTAATTGGAAAGTGAAGAGTGCTGAGGAATGGTCTGTTAGAGCACTCTGTGCTTTCAGTCAAAATATCCTCGGGGAAATTTGGAGCCTTGCCATGTTAGATATCCATATCCAGAAATACAATTTTGTTTGCACAAGCATTAATTAGCAATTTTGGTAATGCTTTCAACAAGGCCAAGGATTGACTGGAACACTGAATTTATCCCTTCCCATGAAATGTTCTGTTTGGGGAAAGGAAACACAATATACACACTTTTTATCGAGTCAGACAGGAACCCAAAAAAGTTTTAGTCTTCAGTGGACCCTCAGTTCAGGGTGGGTTGGATCTGGTAGGTTGCGGTGGGAATTTCCAAGAAATGAGATATTGGGCAACAACAAACTTCCGAGTTTGTGGGAATTCAGCTCAAGCTCCAAGTGCCTTAGACAGCCATTTCCTGCAGCTAAAGGTGTGGAAAGGACAGTTATCAGATTGCCAGGAGGATTTGGGTCTTTCTTCAGCAAAGCTTTTGTCCTTCATTGTCTTTGTCTCTTGTATGCGCAAGCACTTCTCCAGAGATGAGGAGCAGCACAAAGCTAAAAGTGCCAACTCCATGGAATCCTCTCCTTTATTGTTAAACAATTCTGGGGCTCCTTGGATCGTGCAGTTTTGGCTGAACTCTCATTCTGAGAGTTCCTCACCTCAGCTGCCTCACTCACTGTGTATTCATCCATCACCTGCTGTGTTTTCTGCTGACATATTCATCTGTCCAGCCTCAAATGGAATGGTTTATCTTTCCTCATTACCAGCATTCTTATGGCAATAACATTCAGAGGAGTCTTTTACTGGGAAATAAAATGTAGGCTAAAATGTCACAGAACTTTATTAGACAATCTAACTTAATTGAAGATGAGTTGATGCACTCATAAAAGATGATGCAAGGTTTCTATTAACTCCAACATATGGTAACTATTCATGGGAGGACAGCAAATAGAGATATCACTAAATGTTACTCTAAAATGGTCAAATTAGGAAGCTGGCTATTTTTTTTAATAGTAACTTCAAATATGTTACTAACTAGTGAGAGTTTACCTAACATTAGAAGTATTCAGAAGACATTGTTTATATAAAAGTGTGCAAGGAATTTGATTATGCCTGCAAAGGCACTTGGTTATTTAGAATATTTCCCCAAGCTCTGTGATGGAAATGGACAAAGAGCTCTGCTTCCCTGAGGGGCTGCAGGTCTTGAACACATGTGCTTGCTTTCATTGAGGTTCATGTGATGTCTATTTAAATAAATAATTCTACAGTAAGTGATACTTGCTGGTAGAAGATATTGCAGATAGAACAGCTTAATTATTTGTGCCACCACTGTCCCTATCTTTAGAAATTTCAGTGATAAGCCCTAACAATTAAATGATCTGTATTAATTACAGTACAAACTCCATTCCGTCCTGCTCTCATGCTGATGAGTTCTGTACCCTCCCACTTTGCCCTGATGTGCATTTTAAACGTGCCAGGGTGCCAGGTTAACTCAGGAGCTGCTCCCAGTTAATCACAGGCTGCTGGAGACCCCTGCACACAGACAAGTCCTGTGCTGCCACTTCCAACAAAGCACAGATAACTGGATTTTGTGTTTGTGTCTCTCAGCTAAGATACCAACTGAATAACAAGCACTAAAGCCAGCTCCAAAGGCTGCAATCACTAGATGGTTAAGTAATTTCAGGTTTTTTCCTTCATTGCCAAAAATCAAGATGGTTTCTGAAGACATTTGAAGTCTATAAAGACTTGGCTAAATTACAGTTGTTCTACAGCGAGTGTGACATGCAGGGGAGGGCTGGAAGGGATCCAGGGAGCTTGTTTTCACACCAGAGATCCTTTCTAGGAGATGAAATCATACTGGAAGGGCAGCGTGCCCTGGAGGATCCAACACCCTGGTGTGAGTTCATATCTGACTCTGTGATTAGTTTGATGTTGCATAACATTTACATAGCCTCCTCTTTAGGAGCTCTGATTAAAGCTCTCCAATTACATAATTGATGTATTCAGCAGAGCTGAATATCCTCAGTCTGAACAGATTGTGACCATGACACACTCCCAGTTCTCTCTTTGCTTACCCAAGTAGCCAAAGGACACCTTTAAAAGGTTTAATAGAGAACGACAGTAATGTCACTATGGAAACATAATGTTTTAGAAACTGCTGCTTTAACAAAGCACCATCTTCCCTCACACAGTCAGAATTCACAAGTCTTGGCTGCAAATCTCTTGTAGTGTCAGAGAAAAGTGTAGGATTCAGGTCTGTCATAACCTTACAGAGCAGGACAAGCTCCAGAAACAGGACATCAGTGAAAAAGAGTACTAAAGAATGTTGTTTGTAGCTGAATTACCAGGTTGGTTAAAGTAATAATTATAATAACTTTTAAAAAGTGAGTTCCAAACAGTAGGGGAGTGGGAGTTGATACAAAACAACCAGTTCAAAAAGGCAAAAGAGGAAAAAAAAAATTACAACTTAATGGATGGCGCAGGAAAAATATCTTGAAAACTTGTGCTGAGAAAGGGGATTGCACTCCCTCAGGCAGATGGGCAGCACGGAGGACAAAGCCTCTGGCTGTTGCTACCTGAAAGATTTATGCCCTTCACTCCACAGGTGTCATTCTCTTGCTGCCAGGAGCCAAGAATCCAATATCCACTTCCAAAGCATGTTTGTGTTGTCCCATGTTTGTTCTAGTGGTGCTATTTATCATGTTATTTATCATGTCATCCTTCTCAAGAAATACTGCACTTGGAAAGTTGGTGTAGCTCTTGAAAAGCACTTTCTGGACTATGTATTTTTTAATTACTACAAATAAAGCCCCTCAGTGTTCTGTGTTGCTGTGGAAAAAGATCAGAATTTTGTAGCCACTCTTTAAAAGTATTACCTTTGAGTTTATAGAACAGTGCCCTCTGTGTAATGCATGATAAAATATTATGTGACCTGGAGTATAAAGCTTGGAGAGTCTACTTTAATTCACACATTAGGACAGGTGAGGCTGTTCCTTCTGCTTCTGACTTTGTGCAAAGGTCCTGGGAAGGAGCTCAGCTGCATTGGAATGAGCCAGGCCAGGTCTGCTCTGCTCTGTGTGCGAGGCTGGGGAGTTGTGCTTAATGAGGCTCTGCTTCATAAACCCACCTCAGGTCAATCAATGCACGGGGAAAGCACTCGGGCTCAAGTTGTGTTTGCTGGGAACCACACCAGGAGCTGGAGCTGTGCTCACTTCAGTTCACTCAGCACTGCAGACAAACTCCAGAGCTCCTGTGAAAAAAACCCCAGCAGCAGCAAACTCATTCAGACAGGGGAGTCACTTGAGACTGATCCTTATGAATAACAAGCAATTTTCCTCGTGGTGCAGCTGCATCCCTTCCAAGCAGTTGTTTCTTATCTCGTGTGCTCCTGGGGCATGAAACTCTGCATCACCACCACTCAGAGCACACCGGGTTAAGCTGCTGCCCCAAATTCTCAAACAAGTACCTGCAAACAGTTTGCTTGAAACAGGGAGTTCAGCTGTTCAGAAAAAAAACAGCGACACAACTTGGTGACAAGTGATTAAAATCAGTGAAGCAAAGGAAAGGGAAAAAAATATCAAGCTGTTATTAATTTAAAGTGACTTCAAAAAGCAGTTGCTAAGTCTCTAGTGATTTTTTTGATACCTGTCCAGGCTACAGGTGGTTGGTAAGTGCTTAATAAAGCACCTGCTCATCAACTCGGTTCCTCATGATTTTAACTAAAAAATAAATTACTGCAATAATTTAAAAATAGCAACTTACTTTGTTAAAATCTTGTCCTGGTTTTCAGCTGGGATGGAGTCACTTTTCCTCCCAGTAACTGTGATTTGAATTTGGGGTGAGAATAGTGTTAATAACACCCTAGTGGTTGAGTAGTTATTATTATTACTATTATTATTACTATTATTATTATTATCTTTTTCTTTTCCATCTTATTCAACTGTCTCCATCTCAACCCATGAATTTTAGTTTTTTCCCCTAATTCTCTCCCCATCCCACGGGGCAGGAAGGGAGCTGTGTGGTGCTCAGCTCTCTGTAGGTTAAATCATGACAAGTGTCCTGCAGATGTTGCTGCACAGTGATGCCCAGCTGCACAGAGACTATAACAGGCAAATGTTCACAGTTTTCAGCTGAATTGTTTCATTAATTGATTCATCATTACAGACCTGGGGTACTGTGAGAAAGCAAAAAGAATAATGGATCTTGATGTTCCTGTGTGAGACAGGTGCAGGGCTGTCTCTGCCTGATATGCAAAACAGTGCCAGCAGGATGAACACCTAGAAAAGTGTCTCATTAATATAAAATGTTTAATTAGAGTTGGTCCATTTATTTCAGGGAAAAAAAAAAAAAACTTTGCTCCTAACAAAACCATATATTGCAGAAACATTTTTTAGTCAGATGTTGAAATTAACAAAATAAAGCCTAGGAAACCCCCCAATTACTTCCCATGTTTGCCTGCTTTCCACTGTGAAAATGCATAAATCAACAATGGAATCAACAAATGGAATCAACAATTTTCATATCAGCTGTAAAAATAATGTAAACTTTCAAATGAAACAAAATCATGGTTGTTAAAAAGATAATTACAGAGGAAAGATACTCCAGAAGTTTTTCTCAGTATTAGTGCCAGACTGCCTCTAAAATAAACCTTCTCTGATCCTGCTTTATATCCAAAGGGTAGAACACCCTGGCAGCCTCTACTTGCTGAAGAAATAAGAGTTTACTTGGAAGAACAAGAGTTCCTCGGGAGAAAGAAAAGTGGAACAAATTATGGCACAATCATTCAGTGCATTCTCCTTTTCTCCTGGGCAGAACCATCTACTTGCTGACCTGTGCTTTAGCCTTGTTTGTATTTATGCTGCAGGAGTCAGCAAAGCCTTCCTAGGGGCAGGGTCACGTCCTCAATCCAAATTTAAATGTCATTCATCAATGGAAAGGGCATTTCACTGAAATGGAAGTAGGAAATGGTGGAGAGGGAGGTAAAAAGAAGAGGAAAATGGAGGTTAGGAAACAGCAACTATTACAGCTTTTACTGTGCCAGGATGGGAAATCTGACTAAACAGTCAGGTAGACTATCTTAAATAGTCACCTGACTGTTTAAGAAATCACCAAGAAGAGATAAATTAAGATGCCAGAGCTAAAGGCAGCAGTGAGAGTCCTGATAATTGCTTTTATTGTCCTCCTTCTCAGTCGTGCCTGAGCCAAACCCACATTCAGTAGAGCAGCAGGAGACATAACCTGGTGTGGATAAATAGAGTTGAAATGAGCACACACATGCACCTGGTGAGCACTTTCCATAACTGTTTGTAAATGTTGCTAAGTCACTGTGTGTAGTTGCCAAGTGTGGCCTTTTGTTTAATCCTGGTGTGCTCTAAAGATATTGTTATGTCATTAAATTGACATTTCTTTGACTTACTGGTAGAACATAATGATTATACTCTTCCTTGTGAATTGGGTGTTTTCTAGCCAGAGATAAAATGTAGCCTCCTATCCCAGTTTTGCAGGCAAGCACAATGATAAAATAAATGGATTTGAAGGTTCTGGGGGAGTCAATACTTGAGAGGAGAAGATGATTTAGAACATTGAGGTCCTGCTGGTTTGTGAGGTAGCTCCATCACCAGAACATCTTGTGCCTCCATCACCTCTCCTGTATAATAGAGCCTCTAGATTGTATTTTATTAAGGCTTTAGAGATCTGTGCAATTTTTATTTGGTGTTGCTCTTCTGCCCTTCATTTCTGTTATCTCTTGCTGTATTTTAGAGCAGAAACATTAGACCTGTGCCACTCAAATATCCACAACTTGTAAAGGGTCCTTCACTTGCTGTTGATAATAAAAAGGGAAGCAGTGGATATTTTGATTCTGTTCTGTCTTGATAAGGTGGCTGTGATGGGTGAGTTAATACAAAATAAGTAGAGCAGATGTAGTAATAAATTACTACCTTGACAGATTTGACATATCTCCACCCATGTACTGAGGATGAGTTGAGAGATGTGTGTATGATTAACGTTGTTTAAATGGGTGGTGTCTGAATTAGCATTTTGTGCTGTAGGCACTGGAAGCTTCTGTATTTTGTACCAATAGTTAGCAATTAAATTGCACTTTGTATCATCAAAGTACTCAGAACATGAGAGATTATGTTCCATTAAAAGCAGGGATAGGTTTTCTTTACAAGGGAGACAGAGAAAATGCCAGATGTGACCATGAGCATGGAAGTGTCAGTGGCAGAGCTGCCAGAAAGACACTGCAGTTCAATATTTTATCATAAGGTATTTTTGATAATGAATATTGTTACCTAAGAGTCACCTGGCTGAGTACTTGAATGCACTGGAGAGAGAGCTGATTATTCTATCAAGTCCAAGGACAAGTTCCTGCAAACATTTAGGTTTGTTCCTGGCTTAACTTTAAGCAGAGGACTACTTCCACTTGATTCCCACAAATATGAACATGGATCAGAGGCAGAAAAAAATGTGGGTTTTCTTTTCCCTTGATATGTGCACCAAATGTGACATATGCAACTAGCCCTAACACAGTCTGACAATAATTTTCCACCTCATCTTGATTTTCTTTGGTATGTATTGTTGTTATTGTTTGAGTTTGTTTGGTTGGGGGTTTTTCTTTGCAAAATGTGTATTTCTTAATCATTTCTTCATGTGGTCTCACCCAGTTTATTGATCTGTGAGAACAGGACCCCGAGTGTTCTGTCAGGTTTTGCAGCAGCCATGCCCTGGGGAGGAGAAACCACATTTTGGTAGATTTAAATGGCAAATCTGAATGCAAACTGATAGACCAGGGAAGAGATAAGGAAAGAAAGCAGAAAAAGTGAGAGTGTAAAAGATATTTGAGATCTTTTCCCTCCCCTTGGATTCTCTTTGTCTTTTTATCTGAACAACACTGAGTGATGTGATGCTGCTGGTGCAAAGTGAGGCTGTGTCTGTGCTGCTGTGCCTGTGCCAGCAGAGGGGATGTGGCAGCACAGGCCAGCACCAAGTGCTGTCAGGGGCACAGAGTCAGCTGACAGGCACAGCAGAGAGGTTCCCCTTTTTCTATTTCATTTAACTATTTGCCACCATATCAGATTTTTTTTTTTAATAACTGTCATTTTAAGAATTTGTTTTGAAATACTTCATATTGGCAAGCATAATCTCAAAAAAAATCTTGTGACATTAACCCTGAACAAATGAATCACTGGTCAAATCTTGAGTGATTCTAAATATTTACCAAGAATCAGCAACTCTGAGTGCACAGAGCAGCACTGCAGGAACTCAGCTCTTCATTCTGTTGGAGATCAGCTGCCTCTAAGCCAGACCTATTTCTGACACAGTTTAATAGCAATACTTACTCTAATAGAAGAATGTGATGCATTCTTTTTTCTTTACCATTGTTTCCTGTTTTTTCTTCAAAGAAATCTTCATTTTTAGATTTACAAGAGAGAAAGAGAAGTCCTTTGATCTCTACAATGTGTGTACTATTTATACCAGAGATGGGGAAACTGCTTTTGTCTAATTATTTTTGACATCTTGCAAATATTCACAAAATTCTTCATGGGGATTAAAAAGATCCACAGAGTTCAATCTCTTTGTGACAAAGAAATGTTGTTCTCAAAAGACAAAACAATTGTTTGTTTGTTTTCTCTTAGAGAGATCCTAGACATTCATCTTCCAACATGGCACATTTTATCTGAGATAGCACAGGAACACATCCCATTTTTAGAATATCAGTAAGTTTCCATAAATAGAGCTGTACTTTGAAAGATCTAAATAAAATAGTGATAAAAATGGAGTGCATTTGAAAAGCATCAATTCCACCTTTTCAGAATGTTAGACTCCAGCTTTGTAGAAACTGTTCTCTGCAGAAGAGAATGTCCTAAATCACATTTTAGGATGTGATTTCTATTAAGTTACTCATTAGAACAAAGTTTGTGAGGTGGTCATTGCTGCTCTTCACTTCATTGTCTTACAGAGCATCTGTCATTTACATGTCTTTATTTATTTATTATGCAAAAATAAGTATCATGTAATTACACTTCTACTACAAAAGAGCAGCCAGGGCTACCCACTCTCACAAAGACTGAGACTCATCATTTTGTTTCTGTGGGTTTTTATAGTGTCAAATAAATCACATTAATATGAGCCAAGTGAATTGGAATTCATAAATTTTCACCAGAAAATTCTGGTCTTCACAGTTTCAGAATCTGGTACCATATTTCAAGAATATGGTCAAAAAAAAAAAAAGAGAAGCTGAAGTCATTATTTACATCTCATTTTTACTCCCTAATAGAATATGTGATATTTGGGATAAACAATAATGATGAAGTCCACAGAAATCCCCTAAGAATTAGCAGGAGGGAAGGAACCAAATGAGTGGTCCCAGTCAGGGAACACCACCAATGCCAGGCAGTGGATTCTATCTTGGCTGAGAAAAATTCAACCATTTTGGAGACTTCTGAACACTTTCTCTAGTGAAAATGGAAAATTTCTCTGCTCAGCTATGCTCTTTGCTAAGTTTTCTGAGAGTTTTTGTCCACTTTTGCAAGTGTGCAAGACAGATGCAAGACAGATCAGAATAAAACTGAGGGCACAGTCTCAAGCTGCATCAAGGGAAATACAGGTTGGATATCGCGGAAAAGTTTTTCACAGAAAGAGTGATAAAGTACTGGAATGGTCTGCCTGGGGAGGTGATGGAGTCACCGTCCCTGGATGTGTTTAAAAAAAGACTGGATGTGGCACTGGTGCCATGGTTTAGTTGAGGTGTTAGGGCTGGGTTGGGCTCGATGATCTTGAAAGTCTCTCCCTACACAATCATTCTGTGAATTCTCTGAAAATAATAACACAAAGTCTCCCATTATTGCCAAAATTTTCCTTTTTCAACAAGCACACAAAAAGCGCGGAAAAATGGAGTCACAAATGGCTTTGTACTACAGAGCAGATATTTTGCTACCTTTTTAAAATGTATTTTGAGCATGGAACCGAGAAGAAGCACTATAAAATTGAGATACGTAATGTCTTCAATAACACAGACACATAGACATTATTTCCTCAGTAAATCTTCTAGGTCTCTTGGAGGAGTTGTATTTTTCAGACATGACACGAGTCAGACGCCACGAGCGCCGCGGCGAATTCCAGGCAATCCATTAAGGATGTCACACCCTGTTCTTCACTCCGTGTCCTTCCCAAGGTGAACACCAGTGTCATCAGCAAGTGGTTTGTGAAGGTGTCTGCGAGTGCTGGCAGGTAAATAATTTTTTTAAAGCCAAGTTAACAGTGCATGTAATCATGAGCATCAATCTGAGTTGTGGAGAGGCAGCTGCTCTGCTCAGCGTGCTCTGGTAAGGAGTTCAGGACGGCCAGGACAGATGGGAGCATGAGGCTGATAAAGGGGCACAGAAGCAGGATGGAGGGGTTATAAACCCCCAAAGTGTGAGAGGCAGAGGAGCTATGCTGGCCCTGTGCAAAAGGAATGAAAGTTGTCACAGGTTTGTAGGTGGCTGTTTAGATAATTCTTCTAAAATTGCTGGAAGAGCTGTAACGCTCATTTCAGAGAGAAAAAACCAGCAAAATGTCTGAGATGCTGAAGGTGCATACAAGAAATCTGTGTAGCTGCAAATGCCTTTCAACATTTTGATGATATCTACATCAGTTGCTTCATCTGGGCCTGGAGAGGTGTTGGGTTCTAATGGTTATGGGGCAAGCAGAGCCTGATCCTGCAGAACAATCTCAGTTCTTTTCTCTTTGAAAGGGTTCCTTTAGGCCCTGACAACCTTTATGTCAGTCACCAAGGAATGAATCTTCTTGGATCTTTCAGAAGGCCTGGCATAAACCAGATGGCAAACACTGGTATTTCTGTCACAGGGAGATGCCGTGCCACATCTTTCTAACAAAGACCAGCTTAAAAAGTCCACCATCCCTACAAGAGATTCCTTGAGCACCAGACTGAGTGCTCAGTGTTATGTTTTGTGATCAGATAAGTCTAAGTGGCAGCCCATGGCTATGGATAGGTTCATTAGGTCTTCCAGTGTCTTTTTACAATAAATAGTATTTTAAAACATATAATTTTCTATCTCCTACTGAACCCTGATACATTGCACTAGGAGCCACTCATTTAATCGAGTTCCTTTTTCTCCTCTGTGCTGCCTTTGAGTAGCAGAGTCCTACTGTGCTTAGGCCAAAGTAACCATGAGCTCCTCTTGTCCTTTTGGGGGACTTGGACATCTCCCACACCTTCTCCCAGCACTCTGCATGAAGACCTGAACCCCTCACACTGCTTACAATGTCCGTCCCTCTGCACTTCAGATGGTTTTTCACTGCTTTGCCTTCAGCAGAGCTGCAGAGCTTCCATCTCCTCTTGCAGCCTGTCAGAGCTGCAGCTTGTGTGGCTTTTCCAAGTGAGTGATGGCCCAGTGCTGTCACTCTAAGGATATATTACTCACTCAGGGTATTTGCATCTTGAGCTGGACTGACAAGAAGATGAAAAGGAGGCTTGGTTGTGTGGCCAGCTTTTGTTTTATAATTTAAAAGAGGTTTTGTATTCCTGCATAGCATCCCTGTTTCAGAGTGTCTTTATTTCATCCAGAAGCTGGAAAAATTTACAGCTCCCAGATCCAACATTTTCTTTAAAATACTACATAATAACCACAATCAGAACACTGATGAAGAGTAATTAAAAATCTATTTCTTATTGACCATTTGTAGTTTAAAACTATTTCAGTAGTAGGATAAACTGAGCATATGGAAAATAGAAGGCAAATTGATTTTGCCACTTTGACTGCAAGTCCTGTAGGTCAAATATTTCACACGATGTCAGAAGGAGGTAAAATTTTTCACAGGTGTTTCTGTTTTCTGCCTGGAAGACAAGTACCTAAAACCAGTCCAGATTCATGTTTGGAGAAATCCAGTGACTCCAGCATCAAGAGCTTAGAGGTGATTGAGGCCATTTTGAAAGGCATTGGTTTAGTTTTAATAAACTGTGAAGAAACCCCAATAGTCAGTCTTTCCTTGTCCTGCAGGAGAACTCCAAGGGTCTGCCAGTGCTGTGATGACACAGGGAAAATATGATCCATTAAAAAAAAAAAAAAAAAGTTGATGTAAATTAAATAACAAAACTTATCACTTTCTGCAACGTTCTATCAGCAACTTGCACATTTTTGCAGATGCTCCCCCAAAGTCTCCTTGGCACAGACCACACAAACAGGGAGCAGCAGACGGCACCAGCAGGTGTCTGCCTGAAATCCTGCTCCTGGAGAGATTCCCAAAAGCAATTGCACTGCCATACCTTTGATCTTTTCCCCAACCAGAAGCATGTTGTGGGTTTGTTTTCTCTCTCTTTATTTTTTTTTTTCCTTTCTCTTGCAATCCATTCCACAGCTACAAATACATTTTACAGAATTTCTGCCCTGCATGTTTTTCAGCTGCCATGAGGTATTTGAAACCTGACTGGCAAGGCTAAATATCTTCCACTTTTATCTATACAACAATTATTTTAAGGAATCTTCCATTCTTCAAGTCATACCACATGGCTCTGAGTTTTAACACAAGATCTCAAACACCTCATCAGCCTCCTGTAGCAGAGTAGCAGAGCTAACTTTAATTTAAGCCTTTAAAAATCAGGTAGGCATTGGGAATTTAGAAATTTTGTCTCATGAATTGACATGGATGCCATGACAGATCATCAGCTGACCAATACAGATATATAACAAACTACTAACAAAAAAATAAATACACATTCCTGCGTACTGAAAACCCTCAAGTACTTACACAAAAACATATGTCTTATGGTACACTTTAGGGGTGCCATCTGTCCTGCTACCTTGTTAGCAAATACAAAGAGGCAATATCTACTGAAAAACATTTACCATCTGAAGTGAATAAAGGAATTCTGGAGATATTGTGGAAGAGAAGTTTGTCCACATGTAAGAAAAATCAGGTTGTGAGCACAGGGAATGACAGTGTCAGTGCTGTGTCATGGAAGGACAACCTTCTTGCCCATGTTTCCATCATGAACTCAGAGAGAAGAACAGGGGTTCAGTGCCCAGCATTGAGGTTTGTGTTTACAATGAGTTGTTATAGAGGTTCTTAAAGCCTTGTTCTTGGTGATGGTATTGTTTTATTTGTTTCTGTGCTTTCGTATTTGTCATGGCAATGAAGAGTCCATTTTTTTAACTGACACAACTGAATTTGAAGAGGGACCTTCTGGGCTGCTTTTTAGCAGCTGCTGTAACTGCCAGAAGGATCTGGATAATGTCTTCCCAAGAGGAAGGCGCAATGTAGTCCATGATGGGATAAAGAAAGAAAGAAAGAAAGAAGTGGCCCATCAGAAGGTTTTCTAGCAAGAACTGAGCCATGGTATGAAAAATGTGACAGCACCCAGGATGGAAAGGGAGGTAACGTTCCAGATGGCAGGGCATGCAAATAAGTTTCTCATGCTTGTAGGCACCACAGTAATTCTCATTTTTTAATCCAAAAAAGAATAGTCACATCATTTCTTTCTGTGGCAAAAAGCTGACTTGATAACACGACCTTGTGCTGCTGCTCAGGAGGGTCACACGCTCACACAGGCATGTCTTTTCTCTCTTGTTCAGCCCTCCTGCTTTGCCCTTTCCCCATCAGCAGCAGTCCAGGTCGCTTTTCCAAGTCCCTTCCCTCCCCCGAGCTGCCCGGGGAGCCGTGGGCTGCTGCTCCTGCTTCCCCCAATTAGTGCAGCATCTCCTGTCAGTCACTGCCCTGCCAGTGGTGTGCCTCCCAGCAATGCCAGTCCAACAAAGAGGAGACAAGCAGCCTAATGGTTGCCAGCAGCTGGAGTGAGGCTGAGGCAGAGCAACTCTTTCAAGTGTTTGAGGCATTTCTGAAAAATTCACACACACAAGAACAAATCACTACTCGTGTACGCGAGCGGCACGGCGACATCTGAGCCTCCCTCTCTGGTACCAGCTGTAGTTCATCCCTGTTGCCAGTGGCAGGGATGTTCACTAATTGAATGGAAGGCTTTGGGGCTTCCCTGGGCATCCTCCTCTGCTGGGCCAGCAGAGTCAGCCAAGCACATTCCCACTGCACGGCCCTTCCCAGCTCTTCAGGGTCAGCGCAGGAGGAGCCACCGCTGCCCGCCCAGACCAGACTCTGCAGGGCCCCATCCCTGCCACGGGGTCATTGCAAAAGAGGGGAAACATCTGGGCTTTTTTCCCAGGAAAAAGCCTTTTTTAAGTGGCAGGGATTTAAGAGGCAGGGATTAATCATTCTTGGAAGGGAGGGAAAACAAAAGGGTCTCTGAAGAGCCCCACCCGCAGACACTGCTGAGGGCTCCTCGCAGGTTCTCCTCCACAGCAGCCTCTGCCACAAAGGAGATGTTCCCTCCCCGTTCCTGCTGCAGCTCCACAGCATTTTTGACTTGTCAATTTACAGCTGCAGCACCGACTTTTGATTTCATTTTCTCAGAAGTGTTGGACGAGAAAAAAGTGTCTCCTACCTTACCAAGACTGACTTTGACTCTCTAACCTGATATTAAGGACTGACACATTCATTTCTTCCCACATTGTTTAGAATTTCCTGATCATAGACTCCCTAACTAGAACATAAATTCTGGAGATGGGGTGGTGGTGTTGTACATCACACGCTGTTTAACACTGACACAAAATCCTTCATCTTCAGGAATGCAAATTTCCTGCAGATATACGATCCAGTTTATGTGTGTGCATACTAAACCCACACAAAATAGTNATGAATTTCAGACCCAGAGATAATTTACTTCAGCTGAAGCAAACAAATAATTACCACCTGTATTTTACCAAGACTGTATTTATTTTACATTTTTCTGCAATAATATGGCCTTTTTGACTGCCACAGAGTTTATGGTGACAGTCAATATACAGAGAGAATTCATTACAGCTCCCACAAAACTTCTGCATTATGATGAATGTTACATATTTTTTCTACCTACAGCATTTAGCAATTATTCAATTGGATTTCATCTTGAATTTGTCTTGTATCTGGTCGGCCAATCATTCATGGAAACCCTCAGCCTCATGATGGAAAGGGGTAGGATATATAACATTTCACATGATCAGGTTTGCTAAGGAGAGGAAATGGGTTCTGTAATGCTGCACCTGACATGAAAGGCTTTGGATTTGCATTCCAGACCTCTTAGTAGTTTCCTATTAGAATAATACTTGAAATGAAGGAAACAATAAATGTTAAATGCTGATAGAAAGTGTAGCAAATTATTTGGGGAAATGTGGCTCCTAGACCTGGTTAGATTTACAGCAATGTCAATATGTGAGGGATTTTTAAGCATCATTATATACTGTATTCCTGTTGATGCTTCTCCACTTATTGCTGTGGTAATACATTTGGCACAAGGGACATATATAATGCTAACATTTCTATGATATACATACCCAATAAAAGCTTTTTCAATTTCATTATTTTGACAGGCAGATTCCATTAATACCTCCACAACAATAATGTTCCCTTTCTTCAGGATCTAAGAGAAGAGGATTATTAAAAATTACAGACAATGCCCCTGTACACTAAATCTCTCCAAATTCACTTTACAATTGCTGTCAACATCAATAATGTCAGCCAGTATAATCAGGTTTCTATAAAACATCAGAACTTGTATATTTTCCAAATGGGATTTGTTTCCCCATCTACCTATGCAGGTGTTTTGGTTTGGGGCTCTTTTTGTGGTTTAATGTCAGAGAATGATGTTGCCAAATGCCTGTGGAGAATACAAGGGACAGCCAGGTTGCAGCTCCTTCATCTCACCCCACTCTCCATCCTGTACCCTTGGTCCACCTTTCAATTTCAAAATCCATTCATAAATAAGGAGAGGAGTAGGGAGAGGAGGCAGCTCCAGGAATTCATGTCCCTTCCTCAGCTGTCACAGGCTGCACAGTGAGTAGCCAGAAGCACAAGGACTTCCCCACAGGCCAGTGGGCAAATTGCTGCAGAGTTTCCTGAGAACTCATTTGTTTGTACCACTTTTTTATTTCTCAGTATAAAATGGAAGTTAAAATAATTTCTGTGGCCAAATAATATTGCAAGTGATTTTTCCCTGGTTTAGTGTGGGTTTTAAGGGTTGTTTGTTGGCCTGCTATTGGGCTTGGTATTTCCAGTGCATGAGAAATATTCTCATCACTGACAAGACAAGGATGCTGCAGGTCCAGCTGCTCTGGTGGAATCCTGAAACACAGCTACAGCTTGGGAAATTCTGCTCCTACTAATTCCAATACATGGAGCAATTGAATCCTTTTGAAATCCACATTTTCANAGAAAGAAAGAAAGAAAGAAGTGGCCCATCAGAAGGTTTTCTAGCAAGAACTGAGCCATGGTATGAAAAATGTGACAGCACCCAGGATGGAAAGGGAGGTAACGTTCCAGATGGCAGGGCATGCAAATAAGTTTCTCATGCTTGTAGGCACCACAGTAATTCTCATTTTTTAATCCAAAAAAGAATAGTCACATCATTTCTTTCTGTGGCAAAAAGCTGACTTGATAACACGACCTTGTGCTGCTGCTCAGGAGGGTCACACGCTCACACAGGCGTGTCTTTTCTCTCTTGTTCAGCCCTCCTGCTTTGCCCTTTCCCCATCAGCAGCAGTCCAGGTCGCTTTTCCAAGTCCCTTCCCTCCCCCGAGCTGCCCGGGGAGCCGTGGGCTGCTGCTCCTGCTTCCCCCAATTAGTGCAGCATCTCCTGTCAGTCACTGCCCTGCCAGTGGTGTGCCTCCCAGCAATGCCAGTCCAACAAAGAGGAGACAAGCAGCCTAATGGTTGCCAGCAGCTGGAGTGAGGCTGAGGCAGAGCAACTCTTTCAAGTGTTTGAGGCATTTCTGAAAAATTCACACACACAAGAACAAATCACTACTCGTGTACGCGAGCGGCACGGCGACATCTGAGCCTCCCTCTCTGGTACCAGCTGTAGTTCATCCCTGTTGCCAGTGGCAGGGATGTTCACTAATTGAATGGAAGGCTTTGGGGCTTCCCTGGGCATCCTCCTCTGCTGGGCCAGCAGAGTCAGCCAAGCACATTCCCACTGCACGGCCCTTCCCAGCTCTTCAGGGTCAGCGCAGGAGGAGCCACCGCTGCCCGCCCAGACCAGACTCTGCAGGGCCCCATCCCTGCCACGGGGTCATTGCAAAAGAGGGGAAACATCTGGGCTTTTTTCCCAGGAAAAAGCCTTTTTTAAGTGGCAGGGATTTAAGAGGCAGGGATTAATCATTCTTGGAAGGGAGGGAAAACAACAGCGTCTCTGAAGAGCCCCACCCGCAGACACTGCTAAGGGCTCCTCGCAGGTTCTCCTCCACAGCAGCCTCTGCCACAAAGGAGATGTTCCCTCCCCGTTCCTGCTGCAGCTCCACAGCATTTTTGACTTGTCAATTTACAGCTGCAGCACCGACTTTTGATTTCATTTTCTCAGAAGTGTTGGACGAGAAAAAAGTGTCTCCTACCTTACCAAGACTGACTTTGACTCTCTAACCTGATATTAAGGACTGACACATTCATTTCTTCCCACATTGTTTAGAATTTCCTGATCATAGACTCCCTAACTAGAACATAAATTCTGGAGATGGGGTGGTGGTGTTGTACATCACACGCTGTTTAACACTGACACAAAATCCTTCATCTTCAGGAATGCAAATTTCCTGCAGATATACGATCCAGTTTATGTGTGTGCATACTAAACCCACACAAAATAGTTGAGTCATTGCTTCCAAAAATCCATTCCAAAAGTTTAAAAAAATTAATCCCCATTGTCAGTTTCCTGTCCTAACAAACATTTCTGATTCCTAGCATTCATTTAAACCTGTTTTATAGTACAGTGTTTCAAATGTACATGTGAAACTGTGTTTCAGTATATAATCTTATCATTATATAGTTATATAATATATATAACTATATATATTATATATGGTTATGTAATATAATAT
>VXBB01016990.1:909986-939531 GCA_013399915.1 Illadopsis cleaveri | reverse complement strand
GCTAAGGAGAGGAAATGGGTTCTGTAATGCTGCACCTGACATGAAAGGCTTTGGATTTGCATTCCAGACCTCTTAGTAGTTTCCTATTAGAATAATACTTGAAATGAAGGAAACAATAAATGTTAAATGCTGATAGAAAGTGTAGCAAATTATTTGGGGAAATGTGGCTCCTAGACCTGGTTAGATTTACAGCAATGTCAATATGTGAGGGATTTTTAAGCATCATTATATACTGTATTCCTGTTGATGCTTCTCCACTTATTGCTGTGGTAATACATTTGGCACAAGGGACATATATAATGCTAACATTTCTATGATATACATACCCAATAAAAGCTTTTTCAATTTCATTATTTTGACAGGCAGATTCCATTAATACCTCCACAACAATAATGTTCCCTTTCTTCAGGATCTAAGAGAAGAGGATTATTAAAAATTACAGACAA
The DNA here is from genome assembly GCA_013399915.1 of Illadopsis cleaveri. NCBI lineage: Eukaryota > Metazoa > Chordata > Aves > Passeriformes > Timaliidae > Illadopsis > Illadopsis cleaveri. The sequence goes on along the minus strand of VXBB01016990.1, from coordinate 939,085 downwards.
TGCCCCTGTACACTAAATCTCTCCAAATTCACTTTACAATTGCTGTCAACATCAATAATGTCAGCCAGTATAATCAGGTTTCTATAAAACATCAGAACTTGTATATTTTCCAAATGGGATTTGTTTCCCCATCTACCAATGCAGGTGTTTTGGTTTGGGGCTCTTTTTGTGGTTTAATGTCAGAGAATGATGTTGCCAAATGCCTGTGGAGAATACAAGGGACAGCCAGGTTGCAGCTCCTTCATCTCACCCCACTCTCCATCCTGTACCCTTGGTCCACCTTTCAATTTCAAAATCCATTCATAAATAAGGAGAGGAGTAGGGAGAGGAGGCAGCTCCAGGAATTCATGTCCCTTCCTCAGCTGTCACAGGCTGCACAGTGAGTAGCCAGAAGCACAAGGACTTCCCCACAGGCCAGTGGGCAAATTGCTGCAGAGTTTCCTGAGAACTCATTTGTTTGTACCACTTTTTTATTTCTCAGTATAAAATGGAAGTTAAAATAATTTCTGTGGCCAAATAATATTGCAAGTGATTTTTCCCTGGTTTAGTGTGGGTTGTAAGGGATGTTTGTTGGCCTGCTATTGGGCTTGGTATTTCCAGTGCATGAGAAATATTCTCATCACTGACAAGACAAGGATGCTGCAGGTCCAGCTGCTCTGGTGGAATCCTGAAACACAGCTACAGCTTGGGAAATTCTGCTCCTACTAATTCCAATACATGGAGCAATTGAATCCTTTTGAAATCCACATTTTCATAAAGACATTCTGGAAAAAAAAAATCACAGTATCTTCATGTGCATTGCTCTTAAATCAAACTATGCCTCGTGATTTAATCTTTGTTTCTGTTGATATTACCTTTTCGATATCAGCACCCACTCCCATTGTGACTAACCTTGTACATAGCATTTCTAAAATCAGGTTCTCTCATGCCTTTGGAAAAAACAAGTGTGTGGAACCCCTTTCATGCCAGACTTAATCAGCTAATCTATCAAACAAAATACAATTTATTTTTTTCCATTAGGTTCCTGTAAAGTCAAGCTAAGTGAGAGCAACTGGAGTTTGTTGCTGGACTCTGATATGTTTTTCCAACAATCCAGGAGTTGTCAGGATACGATTGCTAAGATACAATGGCATTTGTATCTTAAATCTGAAGTGGTTGAAATGTGGATGTGTCTTACACACTGCTGAGTGTTGTCTGTACAACAGGTTTCCACCAGCCTGTTGTTAATGGTGATTGCTTATCAGCACCCACTTTAAATGGAACAAAGGGCTTTTATTCTTTTATATTCGGGTGTTGTCTAAATATATTGCAAGTGTCTCTAATGGGGGGAAATAACAGAGAACCAAGCCGGTGTTGGGGCAATAACACACATAAAGTGGATGTTTGATGGCCATGGTGAGCCCTGCTCCCAGCACAGCCAGGGCTCCTCTCACAGCCTGATTCCTTTTTTTTAACATTTGTAAACCCTGAGACAGACCCATCAGAGATGTGTGTGGGGATATAGATCAACGGGGTGGCTGCACTCGATGACAGGACAGTAATTAAATTGATCCGCAGTTAGTGATTACATATTCTGGGCGGTTAATTCTGCACGTGGTGAGGTTGGCTGCCTTCTGTCCCCTGGTTAAAGAGCCACCATCACCTCTGTCTGCTCCAGACACCGAGTGCCACCTGCTGAGCACCCACAGCTGCCAGGAATTCCTGCCTTAACCTGGCTGCACCTCTACAGGCACAACCAATGCAGACCCATCACCTCAGCTCTGACCTAAAATATGCAGAACACCTCTCAGAATGAGTAGAAAATAGACGGAAATCTCTGTGCAGGTTGTTTGGTTAAGCAGTAGTTCTTCCCTCAGCCGTCCTGCTTAGTCGTGAAATTGTTTTAGTAAGTAGAGGTTCAGGGAATCTAAAAGGCACTTGGTATTTTGTTAAACGTTCCAGAGGTGTTTTCTGGTCACATCTTGATTAAGATCAGAAGCTAAAAGTAGTGAAGCCGTTGAATGTGTTGATATTTAGCAAAATAAAACCTGCTTACCTGTCTGATAATCATCTCAGTAAACCAAAGCAAGAAAAAGAGAAAAAGCACCTCAAAATTTTCTTACCAAGAGAAACTTTGTGCTCATTTCTCTGCAAATATGCTTTGTGGGGCTTCAGCAAACCCTTAAGTGAAGAATACTAGAAGAACTCTCTCAGAAATAGCTGGATTTAATAATGTATTTAATAGTCTATCATACGCCAGACAGAGCTATCATTTTGCATCCTTAGAAACTGCACCGTTCTCTCAGCGAGACAGAGAACAATACAGAAATAACAGCGAGAGGGATTCTTGACAAACTCTTACCAAAGAGGTTATGCAAATGCACAGCGTGCTGAATGCAGTTCCTTTTTTCACAGCAAAATGGCATCTCCGTGCCAAAAGGAGCTGGGCATGACCTCTCTGATGGGTGGGACAGGACAAAGGAATTCCAGTCAAAAGGCAGAAATGCTCAAATTCCACTAAAAGCAAAACAAATTCAAGAAAGGAATCCTACTCAGTCCATTGTGTTTTGAATTTCACTCCAGCAGCAGATTAGTGGCTGAAAATGTGCTTCAAATGACTACACTGAAAACTTTACAACTGTTCGGCAGAGGGATTTGCCTGTAAGCAAAAAGATACAGATTTGCCCACCTTGCTCAGAGCCAGTGAACACAGAATTAATAATATGACTTTTCTTACTTCAGAGAGCTTCGATTCAGATAGTTGGCAACAAAAAATTAAGCAAGTGAAATTAAGAAGTAAAAACAGTTCAAGGTCAAAAGATTTTGCAAGTGATGAGCTGACACTGGAGTTATGTATATTGATCAGCATCTCATGAACAAAGGATTTAGGCTGGATCTATATTTTATTGCAAACCTTTCTTTCAAACTATTAGATTTTTCTGTTTATAGACCAGATTTGTTATTTAAGGGAAGGATTTAGGAGCCTAAAGGATGTAAGCACTCAGCTGTTTATGAAGTTCAATGGCATTTGAGTGTCTGACTCCCTCAGGCTCTAGTCTGAATTCGTAACTTATTGACAATAGTTTTTCAGCTCAGGAAGCACAAAATGGTTGCCCTTTACAGCAACAGAATATTTGCTTCATAGCCATAACAATAACCTAGTCTGACTTCCAGGGACTGTTTTGTGGTCACAGTCAGGATGACCGACAGAAATGTATCTCAATGGAAAATTCAGCTTTGTGGATATGGGAATGATGACTTTAATACAGATTTACAATCACAAGTTTCTGCCTAAAGGACAATATCACCTCCTCCAGCTTCTCACACCCAAAAAAACTTTCTACTCTTGTCTGCTCCCTGACCACATCTCTTCAGCAGACCTTCAGCCCAGGCCAGAATTGCTTCCTCAGCATCTCTAACCTGGGCCTGATCCAAGGCTTCATTCCCAGCTCTCTCTCCCCAGGAGTTGGTTTGATTCCAGAAATCCCCCCAGTCCATCATCTCAATGCTGCTGTCCAGCTGTGAGAGCCTAAATTACCCCTCAGGACATAAACCCAAGAGTTGGGTGTGATGTAGAGGGATCTGCAGTGCTGGGTGAAGATTCAGTTTGATTTTTGGGCTTTACAGGCAGATGTTGCAGGAGTAAACTCTGGTAAATATCTGCATGTGCACAAAAATCTCTGTCCCTTTGCAAGGGAGCTCACTTGGTGTGAGGTCTGGATAACAAACAGGGCTGAGAGACTCATCCTGCTGCCCTGAGAGCCAGGCTGGCCACAGGGAGGGAACTAATGCCTGGTTTATGACTCTTCATGTTAGATGAAGGATATTAAAGTTCATAGCTGTCACTGCATAACATCCCCTGACTGCTAAAATATCTGTTATTAAGTGCAAAGAGACAGCAGGGAGATGGGAAGGCTTTGCAATGGGGCCAAAACAGGGATGGATGTAGCTCTGATGAGAGCATTTAATAACGTCTCTGAGCTGCTCTTGCAACACAATGCCCACAAACATTGATTACTGCTTGTCTGAGGGTGTGAGGAGGGAAATTCTTAGGCAAAGTTAATTTACATCTTAAAACAGTTTCCTCTTAAAAGACACACCATGGTAACAAAATTTCAGTATTGTAATGATTAATGTCACCACACTGCACTGACTCTACTGCCTCATAATTAAATGGAAGGTATTCAGTTGTATAGCACTTGAATATGATAATGGTTTATGTATTAACTCGTTCACCTTGCAATTTCTTGACCTGTTTTTCATTTTTAGAGGCAGGTAATGATGGAATGTATACAGTAGCACAAACTGAAAACAGTCCCTGAATTGTCCTGGGGGAAGGAGAGACACTGTTGCTACTGGCTTTGCATAAGCNAGCCTTTCTTGAGCATTAAAAAAAATTCCCAATAATGATGTTCCTCTGCCATGTTAAAACCACCTACGTTGAAAGATCTTGGGATTTAAAATCAGTAGATGTGTGTGTTTGGGTTTTTCACCTGTCTCTGTGAATGTCTCACTCTGATGTTTGCCAAGTATCTTGCACAAACTATTTGAATGCCTAAAGTTACCCATACAACTTCAACAAGGTACTGAAATAAACCTCGATTTTTCAACTCCCACACTCTCCATTTCAAGTCAAGCACAGGATTGTTTCACCCCCATCATGGTCTTGTTAGCAAATAACCAGCAACCTCATAGCAGGGTGTCACTTTCCCTCCTCATTTCTCATAGAACTGGCTTCTCTACATGAAAGCACAGACTATAAATAATATTGGCTCTTTAGCTTAAAAAATGCATATCCTGATGAATATCCTGATGAATATTTATTCAGCACATTAAAAATACCATCCATGCCTGGCTTTCATTTGGCTCATAAACCTGAATATTGCAAAAAACCCTAAAGACAATATTTATTCAGCACATCAGCACAGCATCAGCTGAGGAAACTTCATATTTCTGTTTAGGATACGTGCACACTTCCTATTACTGCCCTGTCAAAGCATTTCAGAATCTCTGGGAGTGTTTCTTTGAGACAGGAAGGACGGTTCCCATTTCACAGCTGGAGAGGTGTAATAGACAGATTTATGACATTTAATTTCCACTAATTCCACTGGAGGTAGATGCTGAATAGTTTATTAAAATCTGGCTGCACGTCACTTGCCCAGGGTCACAGAGAAGTCTGGCAAAGGGTGATTTTCAGAGCTGTGCATCAGCAGTGAGCCTGCTGGAACACTGACCTTCCTGATTTTCCCCTCATGCTGAGGGCACTTTATTTTAAGTACCATGACCAGGTGTATACAGCAGCATTAGCTTAGGCTTTCAGTTCAGTCTGGAGCCAAACCTTCCCCAGGATCCATCATACCAGGGTGGTATTTGTTCTCTCACTCTGCTTTAGAGCCACCTGGATCTTCAAGCAAGAAAACTGAAATCATTTCTTAATTACTGGCCTTGGCAATGCTTCCCAGCTCCTGTGATGGATGCATGCTCCAGTTACCTTTTCCTGTTCTCTTGGAACGAGATGCAAACACAAACTGTCTCCTGCACACGAGATCCTGATTTTCTTGGGAGGAGCCACTGCTGTGTCTGGAGAGGGATTCTACAGTTTTACTCTTCCATGCATGAGGCAGTGATGTCTGTGTTTGCAATTCCAGCCTGCCCATGACAGGGCTCTGCTAACAAGCATTAAACCTCTTCAGTTTTAGTGTTGAGTCATTTCAGAATTCCTTTTCTTAGTTTATTTCAATTTGGATTTGAAGAGCTACTCCTTTCTACTGTGATTTCTGAGCACCTCTGAGTAAGGAGCTGCCCAGATTCTGCAGCCCAGACTTTCTCATCCTCCAAGATCATTGGGAAAGTTAAGCTTGTTTTTTTCCAATTCTATGTGTCTCCTTTTGAATATAAACTTTTCAAAACATCCTCTCTTCAACAAGACGTCCTTCCTTTTGTGTCCTGCTGGCATCAGTGAGTAGAATGTCCTGGTCACAGTCAGGGATGCTCTGACCAAGAAATGTGTGGGCCCCCATCCTCTCCATTTGCTTTATTCCATCACCCTGGCTTTGCCAGAATCATCCCCAATTTTCCCTAAAATAAACAAAAGAAGAATCAGCCATTGGAGTGGGAAATTCTTTCCGCTGTAGATGGAAATAGGACTTCACTTGTCACTACTGCTTTCAAATGAATTTCTAGATGAAAAAAGCCTTTTACACTGTCAGTACTGAAACATGGGGATGACAGGTTCTGTTGGTTTTCCATCAGTTACAGCCTGTGTCAGCAGCTTTTGCAGGATCCAGGATACACTCCAGTTCCTACACTAAAAGCCATTTCTTGATGTTGCCTTTCTGCTAGGAGCAACTGTGAGTGCCAGTGCCTTGTAATATGTTTGCTATTATTTTTTCCATATAAAATTCTGCAACAAGTTCTTTACAAGATTTGTTGGTGCAGCTTCCACAATCACCTTGTATTCTTGTCCTTATCTCTCCCAAATGCAATTTAATTAAGTAGTTTGATGGTGTTTGTATTAATCTAAGCAGCATTCTTGGCAAGGTGACAAGCTGAACTGGACTGAGATTTTGTGGGTTTATGGTAGTCCTGACTATAGCTGATGGTTTTTAAACAAAATGTTTGAAAACAAAAACATGGATGCTTTTAAACATGAGATTCTCATCTCTAGCTATGTAGAACCTATTCTGAGCAAGAAGCAAATATTACAGGACAAAAAAATCCCCAAACTACCCTTTCACAGATATCCTGCAAAATACGTCAAAAAAAACCTCAAAAGCACAAAAATCTGTGTCTATCTGTTACTGCTTTTCTTGCAGAAGCATCTTGAAGCCCTAATTCAGGACTAAAATCTCTTCTTTCAAGGCTCTGTCAAGGACTAAAAGATGCCACCTGCCCACACAACCCATGGATAAGATTCTCTGATGTTTGATGGAGATCAGGAAGGCTGATGAACAGGTGATCTACACTTCTGAAAGAAATAGGCAAGTTCAGTATTTTATCTTCTCTTTTATATTAATATGGTCATCCCCTGTAATCCTAGACATGGCACCTCTATCACTTCTCTGTAATTAAGTCAGAACTTAGAGCTGAAGTGCTTGCCTTGCCAGCTGTTTACAAATCCCCCCACATGACTGAGCTGCTGCATCACTGAGCTGATTTGCAAGAACTCTCCTAACTCAGCTCTTGCCCTTTCATGAGGGGAGGTTTCAACTGTGACATTCTGTGGCACCTGGCAAATGCCTAGGGGAGAAAAATGGAAAGTGAGTGCAGAGTCTATCGAGATCACTTTCAGCATCTGCATATTCAGGGTTTGACCCCAGGTCCAAGGAAGGGTTTCTTGTTTAATTGCATTTCTCTGTGTTTTCACTTCTGGACAATCACCTCAGTGTGACAGGCAGCAGATTTCAAGTTAGGAAATTTCACACTAACCCCAAGTACATTTGTATCATCAGGAGCTGCAGTATGGCACTATCAAATGTCTCCCTGAGCCACGAATTAGGCATTTGGAAACACTGAATGGAGAGAGGGAAACTGATCTCCAATTTTTGTTTCTTTTTTGAAGTATCCATTACCACAGTGTGCAGAGCATCCATTCTGTTTATGGGATTGATAGGTTTGAATAGTGAAAATATTTATGAGAATATGTAAAATACTCTCATAAAAAAGTTACATATTGAAGGCCAGATGCAAACATTAATTCCTTCTCTGTGCTTGGAAGTGTTCATTTGCTGGTTTAAATGGATTCTACCATGTCCTCTATACTTTTAGAATTTCTTTGAATAAAACCCTTAGGAAAAGCAAACAATGAGGTAGACAGAGGACAATGCAGATGTATTTCTTATCAGTCACTGCTGCTGTCTCTTCTTCATATAAAAACAGCAGAAAAATAGAAAGTTTTCTATATAAAGGACATAGCTCAAGGGAAAAAATCAGAATATCTGCTTAAGATTTTCATATTGGCCTCCTCACATCTCTTTTCCTCAGTGCTGCTGTATGGCTGTTAAGTGACCCTTTCCTTGTGTGATGTTGATGAGGAAAGGGCTTTTTCTTGAGAGAAAAACCTCCTCTCCACTGACCATATCAAAATATACATTTTGTAAGTAGATTTGTTTTCAAATAGGGTATTAATAATCCTTCCTTGGTTTAACTCCTTGGTACTGAGAGGTCGATAACTGGCCTACTTATGCCATCTCCTGGGTAATTACAGAACTGTCTCTACACAGGGAAAGCCTCTATCAAGTCGCATTAATAATTATCAGTGCCTTGAAATAATCTGCTAATTGAACCCTTGAAGTAATTTTTTTCTTATTTTATATAATTTACAACAATTCAAAAAACTAAAGAATTATTAATAACATATCATATTCAACTATTACAAATAATCAGTAGATTGTACCAAAAAGACCTTTGTAACTGCAGTCCCCACAATACTGATCTATTTAGTGAAGATTTTATGTTTTACCAAAAAAACCCACTTTTTTGTCCTGGTATTTTGCTAATGAGAGCTCTATTTGCTCAGAAGATTGGGGTTTAATCTCTTGGGGATGATCAGAAAGAAGGAACAGATGTTAGCTGGGTCACAAAATATTTTACTGGTGATAACTGAGCTGTGGGACCCTCCATTTCTGATGCAAGTAGTAGAAGAACCTAAAAAGAGCAGATGATGCTGTATGAGCTTCTGGAAATTTTAGCTTTGCTGGTCTATTCATTTGTTCCATCACTCCTGCTAAGTCTCACATTGGGTAATTTCACCTGTCTAGGGGACAGGGGAAAGGGCTGAAGGGCCTTCACTGTCTTCTAGAACCTCATTTTGCTGCATTCTCCATAGAATAGAATGGTTTTCTTGCAAAATGGGTTTTACTGCAGCATCCTCAGTGGGAGAGGTGGCACAGGCAGAGCAGAGAAAATGGTGGGATTTATCCTTCAGAGTAAAAAATACTTTGTGAATCTGAGTTTCAGTTCACACCTCACGGAGTAACTGGGAACAGCTGATTCCTACCACAAGTGTTAGGGAAAACAAAGTGGGCATCTGAAAAACCAAATATTCACGTTTTTTCCAGTGCCTTCTGTTTTTTGAGAAATGTCCAGTCCCAAAGAACTGTGCATTCAGGAGTAATTACAGTAGACATCGAGAGTTATGTTATTCCAGACATTGAGGAGGGTCCTGGGCAGGCCCAGGTCAATGAGCCATGTTTCTCTAGCAGGAGCAGATGTTTCCATTGTGAAGGTTCCTCACCACTTCTGAAAAGTATGAAATAATGGGAGTGCAAAGAGCAGAAGCAGCACAAGGAAGGGATGCTCAGCACCTGCTTGACTGGGCTTTGCATGTGCCTTCCCTCAATTTTCCCCAATCACCAGTTTTCTGTCCAAGTGCTATTACAGGCTGAAAAGGAAAGCCATTGTCATGGTATAAATCTCTCATTTTTCTCAGTTGTCAGCATCAGCACATGTTAAAAAAGGAAAAGCCTATTTCCAGTTTCTTTGAAGGTGATCACGGCCTTTGAACTCAGTTGGGAAACTTTGCCACTCCCACACATGCTGCGATGTCTGTTCCCTGCTTGCTCTCAAAAAACCTTGAGAGAAGCCTCCCCCTTGGTCTGTGGGGGTTTTTTAAACACTAATCCAACACTCTGCTACTAAGTGTTTAATTATTAGGATTGTGAAATACAACAACACCTAAGGCATTAATAGAAGGAACTAATTATAACCCTCTCAGCATGTGGTTTCCCCTTCACTTACAAAATCTCTTGTCATTTATCTGTCCTTTAAGTGACTTCTTGTAATGCCTTAATCAGGACAAATGGATCTTTCAGAGGGAAGAAAATGACCCCAAACCGGCACAGAAAGATTTGATTAAAACTAATACTCCTTCTGTGGCAGCCCAAAGATCCCGGGGGATCCCATTGCTCGGCAGAGTAGAGGAAATTGCAGACAGGGAAAAGCTTTCCGTCTGAGACAAAAAGACTTTATCGCTGACGTGCTGACATCCCCTCTCTGTAGGGCCAGCCTGTGATCAGTGTCTCTTGTTTCCTTTAAAACTCAGTGTCAGAACTTTGGTTCCAGCGTGATTAATTTCCCCTTTACTGATTGTGTGTCATTTGCTTTAAAGTGAGATCTTTATAAACGAGGCAAAACAAAGAGAGAGGTGAAGACTGTGCGGAGATAAACATTTGTGCTGCCGGGACTCCCACTGGCTTGGGCACAGCAGGGGCCAGGAGTAATGGGGGCTCGCAGGAGTCCTGATTAGAGCTCTCACTGTGAACAGGTAATTGAAACACTACAGCAGTGGGAAAATCTCAAGTCATGGAGGTTCTCAGGTTTTTTACAGCAGACCCTGAACGAGGCAGAGGCTGCACACACTCCCTGTGCCAGTGGGAATGAGCCGAGCCTGGGCTGAGGCCGTGGATAACACACAAATGTCTCACAGCCTTCTGACCAAGTGAAATTCAGAATGTGTGGGGATAAACATACATGTAGTGCTTTGTCAGCCTTTCTGTGAAAACATTTCTTTGCTTTTCTTCACGATAAAGACTGCATGAAAGAAAATTTTCAACTAAAAAACTTATTTTCCCCAAGGTATTTTTCAGGAAAAAGGAACAACAAAGCCTGACCTGGCACTACTTTTGGGGAGTTCCTCTAACTGGTCAGACTCCTCTAGTGAGGAACATTGGTGGTTTAACTGAATCATTCTTTACAAAAGACTGTGAATATCAATGATGGAGGAGAGTGGAGACACATGAATATGTGGAAATTTTGCATTGAAATGTATTTGATGGCTGCACAGAGAGCCCTCGGGGCTGCTCCTGGCTGATCCTGGGGCACTGCTCGAGTTCTCTGCCTGGCTTGGGGATAGAAAGCACAAGCAGAGGGGCCTTGGGGGGAAACGTGGCACCTGCCTGTGCTAAAGGTCAAATCCACAGCCCTGGTCTGCAGTGAGGCAGTGCAGGGATGGTGTGCAGCCAGCAGGAGCAGAGCATCAACTTCCAGGTGCAGCTCTGGAGGCTCTCGGTGACACTGATGGCTTGGGGACACTGATGGCTCTGCCTCACACCCCTTGTGTTGGATCTAATCACCAAAAACAGGACAGGGTGACCGAGAGGTGTTCTGTGAGTTTTTTATGCTATTATCAGTCTCAGTGAGGGTGGAGACATAAAAGATGGTCAAACTCACGCCATAACAACAGAAGCCAAAGTTCTCTTTGTTACAAGGCCTTTTAAAAGTTTTTTAGCCAACAGACTAATGCTAAAAGCTTGTCAACATCTACTTAATCCAATCACTAAACACCAGATCTTGTGCTGGTTTGATGTGACCACAGCAGAGCATATTTCCCTCAGGTCTGGTCAAAAGGAATGGGCTAAATGCTGCTGCAAAGGTCAACATCGTTGGTGAAAGGCAAGATACCTGTGCAGCGCCATGGATAAGTGCCACTCCTTAGTTTGCCACAGCTCTCTGTGTGACTGTGGTCAACAGAGCAGCTCCTTCAGCCTAAATTTCTGCTCTTTGAAGTGCAAACATTGCATCTTTATCTTGCAATGGTGCTGGGAAGCTGTATTAGCTAAGTGTGTGCGGGTCTTCAAATCCCTGAAGAAGATGAAATACTGAATGTTACCACCTGTGTGGGCAGTTGTGAGACCCTCCAGGGAACATTCTAATTTCCCAAAAATAGAGTTTCATTAAAACAGGTCTTTTTTGTCCTATGCAAGAGAGAACTTTACCAACATTGGCAACCATGGGTCTGATCACATCTCATGTTAGGGTGACTGCAGGCATGGTGTGCTCCAAACCCACCACGAGTTTACACCAGCAATAAACACACAGAGCACTTCCATGATTATTTTTCTCGGGGTTTTAGGGTTTCTCTCACCTGAGATTTAGATGGTGGTTCGTGGTGGGTGGTTCGAGTGGTGCTTTCTTGCCCTCAGCCCTCTGAAGGTTTTGAGTCTGGCGCGAGAATGAAACGGAGTCTGCAAGGTCTTGTTTTCTCGCGTTGTTTATTATTTTTTATCTTACAAATTTCTCTGTACCCAGCCAAGATGTTCACAGCAGCTCAGGCACGGGGCGATTCCTTGACTCCCAACTCCAGACTCCCTTTACAGATTTTTCTGTGCCTGGCCAAGGTCTTCACAGCAGCTCGGGCACAGGATGACTCTGCCCACGATGGGCTGTCACTAGCTCTTATACAGATAATTACGTCTACTTTATTTACCATTATGTGCCAATGCCTATCACCTATACTAAAAGGGTCATCTCTACCTTAATCCAATCCTCTAAAACTACTTTGTGCCCACGTCACTGCAGAAGATGGATGCCAAGGGAGAAGAAGAAGAACCCAGGGCACCGCCCTAAAATCTCCATCTTGTCCCCTGTTCAGCTCCATTCTAAAAACCCAAAACTACTAAATTTTCCATCTAGTGATTAGCTACACTACTGTCTGTCACACATTTGTGACTTGCAATTCTTCTCTGTGTTGGAAGCTTTTTCCATGGACTAAAATCAAAGACTGTGTCCTCCTGGGCTCTGTGCCAGGCACCCCCTGCACAGACTCCCCTGGACAGAATTCAAACCCTCTTTCTCGGGTTCCAGACCCCTTTACCAAGGTCTGTGACCATCCAGGGCAACCAGAGGAATGCCCTGGACTCCCACAATTTTCAGCCTTGCGTAATTTTCAGAAGAAACAGCAAAGCACAGCATAACTCTAATCTCACCAATGTGGTTATCATCTGCAATAAAACTGTCACCTCAGGTATTAGCAGCATTGCTAAATCACTGGCCTGGCTTGAAGTCTTCCATCTGGAATTAGAAGTTAAGGACAGTTTATCACAGGAGTGATTTATTGTGTAAACAGATCTTGCTGCTGGCATTTAGGAGGACGTGGCTGCCTGCCACTCAGCCAAATTCTTTTAGCACACTTGACTGAAGTTCCCAGCCTTGAATTATTAGTTAATAATATGCGAGCGAAAGCATAATTTATTGTTTAAGTAAACTTTGAAACACAAAAACAGTGTCTTAGCTCCCAGACTTAGTGCTTGCCTTAGGCAAAGCGTTTTTCTTTCAGCACAAAATTGTAATAGAACAGGAGTAAGATTTGTAACTAATTCCAACACTTCCTGCATGTATAACTTACCTAATGGCAGAACACAATCTCCTGAGCTGTTCTTTCCCCATTTCTGTACTGTAAGACCAACAGCCTTCATGCCATAACTGAGCAGAGGCCAATCACACACAGTCAGACACGTCCAAACCACACAATTTAAAAGTAACACATCTGTGGTTTCCTGATAGGGAAATTTGATACCGTCCCTTCTTTATCATTTCATCTGTTTTATCAGCAGTGCTTGAGGAAACACACGAGTTTCCCCCTCAGAGGCACTTGTGGCTAATTTAGAGCAGGAAGTTATTTCATTGAAAGGAATAACGTTGTGTGATAACAGTTTCTTAGCATTTAGGGTATTATTTACAGCAGTGCCATGATACCAACAGCCAGCAGATGCCAGCACACACATGAGCACCAGAAGTGCCTCTTCCATGCTAAAGGAGGGATGGTGCAGAGCTGTCCCAGGTGTGTGAACCCAGAGGAGAAGTGAGTTTTCTCTTCGATGTTTCATTGTCATGTATAAAGGATATAAAATATGGCACTGTACTAAACTTAATCCTGGATTTAAAGAGGCCACTTACTGGAGAAAGGAGTACACACTGGTCTAGCAGGTAACTGCCTTCTCTCTTCAAAACTGACTTATTTCCATATGGAACTCTGCCTGGAATTTCAGGCCTAGTTGATCTAGGTATTTTTTTCCCTTTGCATACCGAATTGAGAATCCTTAATATCAGATCTTCTATTTGTGTCAGTGTGCACAAATATGCCAAAATCCCCCATCACCACTGCACAGGGAACCCTCGAGACATGCCAGGTTTTTGGCTGCCCACATGAAACAGTGCAGACAGGAAGAATGAAAGGCCAGGTGCTCATGCTGCAGATACTGCAATGTCTTCAAGATGGTCCTTTTTTTTCTGAAATTTCTGAAAAAGGCCAGAAGCCTTTGCAGCACCACAGTCACAGCCTTCTGACATTAACTGAGTGATGGAGATCACTTCTGACAGATCTCTTCCAGAGCAGAAAACGTGGGTCCCAGAGTGTTCAAAAAATCATCAGGCAAGTCCTCACTGCCAATGGAGATGGAGCAGGGGGAGTTACTGGGCTCTAACTCTCCTTCCTCAGTGTATCTGCAAGGTTCACAGATGTCCCCATAATCTTCCAGTGTGCTCTGGTAATACACTTTCTAAAGAAAGGAAGAAACAATGCAAGTCAGCACAAAAACTCCTACTGCCCTTTTGAAAATTAAAGGAAATTATGGCAAGCAAATTAGGCAGGAATTTACAGGGAAGAATATGAGTCTTCGTCTGACAAGGAAAGGTTCTACAGAAAGTCTCAGTTGCATAACTTCCACAGTCTGAACTTTCCCCAGGGTACAAGTGGGGCAGGAAAGGGCATTTGATCTGTCCTGGACCAGAGATCTGGCAAGTGACCTTGCCTGGGAGGGCCTGCAGTCCAGCCAAGGAGGGCAAAGGACAGGACTGTAAACATGCAAGGTCACACAGGGCAAGCCAAGAGGAATTTGAATTTCCCTGGCAGCACAATTTCTTCTTCTGAATTTCTTCTGGCAGCACAGAAGTGCAAGAACAGGTGACAAAACTTTAGCCCTGCTCAGGCATGGAAAGAATTTCAGCCCCACTTCTCCAACCTGAAGGACAATTCAGTCAAGGAAAAAATGGTATTTTCAACAAAGTCTTGAATGTTTTCCCATCAAATACATCCCTTGCTTTCAATTGCAGTGCTTCTGAGATGTGGGCCCAGAGCAGCTGGAGCCAGAGCAGCTGTCCAGCGTTTCAAGCCCTTTCCCCTGTGCTTACAAAACTTGGCACAGGAGGAGTTCAACACTCATTTCTTACCTGAGCCAGTGTTCTGTCCACTGTCTGTATGAAGCAATCCAGGTGTCTTGCTTGGGATGTCTTGTAACCAGTGAAACAGCCATTCTGGAAGACAGACACACTGTCTCAGGTGTGACCAGCATAAAGCCACCTCCTGACATTTCTTTCACTCACCAATAACTCCAATTATCTTTTTCTCTGTTACACCCATTTCTTTTGTGCTGCCTTCTCCAGCCACACCAAGTGACAGTTATTTTCTAATTGCATGATATTGCATTATTCTTCCCACTCTTATTAACATCAGACCTAATTCTCAGGATACCACTTCCCTTGGTATAAAAAAGGACCTTTTCATCAAGAACCAGGCAGTTACCTCAGCAATCACTTCTTTTCCAGCTTTCACAGACACAGGTGTTGGAGTAGCACTGTGTGTAATATCCAGCCCAGCCTGCACACAGGGAGAGGGATGGTGTTAATAAGGAACTGAACTAAGTGTGAAGGATCACACCTCTGCAGACTGATCCATTTTCCACTCTCATTTACTCCCTTGTTGCACACACCAGGATGTGTGTGTAGTAGAGTGACAGGAGATGCTGTGCTTCCTCACCTGTTGGATTCAGCAGCAGGATGAGACACCTGGAAAGGTCCTGCTGATACTGAAAAGGGTAGGAGTGATAACAGTCTGTCACCAGAGTGGCATTACCCAGCCCACGCAGAGCACAGCTCCCCAGACATGCTCAGCGGCAAATTTTGCTCAGTACCAAAACCAGAGGAAACATAATTAAAGAGATGATCAGCAGCACATTCAGCCACACAGCACTGGTGGGGTAGCATGGATATATACTGTCACACTCACCTCAGAAAAAGAACTTCTGCTCTCTTTATTGTAGTTGATTAAAGTCTGTTCACCTTCCTGGGGTGGAGCAATGGCTTTGCTTTTAGCCCCTGACCTGTAACACTGGCAAAGCATGATGCTGGAGACTGTAAAGGAGAAAGGGAAAGGTGAAATGGGAATAGATGAGTTTGGCTCAACACAGTGAGGGGAGAGGTTCCCAGCTCACTTCCAAAGGAGCTCCCTTGGGAAACCCCAGCAATGCAGCTGTGCAGATGGAATTCTTGGTTGGAGGGGTGAGACTGAGCAGGCAGATAGAACAGATCACGCACAGCTAACCAGAGGAACAGTGCTCAGATTATTAATTTTTTTTTAGATAAGGAATCAGCAGTTCTCTCTGGCATTAACCAACATGAGCTTGCACAGAGGAACCAGCTCTAGAACAAGTTTAACGTCCATGGGAGAATTTCATTACTTTCAGTTTACCAGGACACAGAAAATGTCCTGGTAAAAGGACAAGTCAAGTATCCAATTGTATTCAATGCAAATAAAAATACTTGTTATATTGCACTAGAGTTTAGCTTAATGACAATTTGCCAGACATCCTTTAGATGCAAAGCAATCATGATTTGAGTAGATTTGAGCTCAAGAGCTGCAATTGCAATGAAACCTGGTGGTCAGATGACAGAGAACCTGCATGTGTAGCTTAGGAGTTGCTTACCCAGTAGTAATAAGAAAGCCACCAGTATTATCCCAATGGCACCACTTCCAAGTCCCACTGCTGCTTGTAGAACTGGTGAATTTTCACATGTGTGTCCATCTGGGCAAAAGCAGAGCCTGATGTGCTGGTTCTGCCTTGTGGAAAATCCTTGCCTGTCCTGAATAATGATGGGCACCAAGTAGCTGCCTTGTGGGAGGCTTCTTAACATCAGAAGTTCAACTGACTGCCCTAAAAAGACAAGTGAATCATTTCAAAACTCACAGAAAGAAGTCGAATATTGTCCAGTCCCTTGTGTTGATAAAGGAAACTCATTTGCATTCCAATTTCAAATATTTTTTCCAACTTGAATGCACCATAGTAAACAGGACTAAATTCATCCCACCTCATCACCTCATTGAGCCTTCTGGGCAGAGACCTGTCCAGACCTGTCCAGACCTGTCCAGACCTGCCCAGACCTGTCCAGACCTGTCCAGACCTGCCCAGCCTGGCTGCACTCTGGCACAGCTCCCTGATAACCTCTGGAATTCCTTAGGTAGTTAATCAAATGAAGTGGTTCCTCAGCTGTCTTATCCCCCTTTCTGCAGTTTGAGCACATTTCTGCTGGTCCTGTCCTCAGCAGAGAGCAATGTCACTTTTCACAAATTGCCATAACTTCATATTTTGAAGGGTCTTCTTGGGTAACAAACCATAAAGGTAAGAGATAGTGAAATAACCAGAGGGCCCACAACTGACAATAAACTCAGGAAGAAAATGAAAAGAAGAACTCACCGAAGTTCCTTCCTAATGTCCAGTTGTGCTTCACATCTTCAGAGTCCTCAGCCAGCTCAAATGTAAATGGCCCTGAATGTGAATGGGCCAGAGCAGACTTGGCTTCTATAACGAGAGCTGTCCCTTCTTTTTTGTGACACACATCTAAAGCAGGAGCCACCAATGATGGCATATGATCATTGATGTCAGACAAGTAAAGCAGGATGGTGCCAGTCCCAGTCTGTGGTGGCTTGCCTGGGTAGGAGCAAAAGAAACAGAAAAACACTCACAACTGGGCATTGACAAATGCCAGTCCAGTGGCAGGATCAGTCTGGTTTATCCTACCACTCACACATAGCACAAGTTATAAACATTAGGGGGTTTTATTATCCATTAACCACTTAGATCCCTAACCTTGCTATCTTTTTATGTTCAACATGCACCTCATTTCACAGTCCAAACTGCTTGAATATTCTCTGGCTGGCTGCTTACCATGAACAGTAGCATGAACAATAATGGTGTACAGGCTGTTGTTCAAAAAGGGGGATTCTTGATCAAATTCTTTTGCCACAGTAAGAGCACCAGAGTTCTTATCCACACTCAGCCAACCATCTGGGTCATGGGCTAGTTCATATCTAAAAAAGAATGGGAAAAATTACAAGTTATTATTTTAAATAGATTTTGGGTACCAAACTACGCTTGCAAACCTCTTAATATTCCTAAGCTATTTCTTATTCTAAGAGTTGGAACATCACCACTTACTTTATCCTATTTGGCACATCATCTGGATATGTGGCAGGATACTTTCTAAATACCCTCCCAGGCTTCATTGAATCTTCCTTTTGGACAGTAAGTATAGGAGGATGAAACCTTGGAGCACGTTGTAGGACCTTGATGTTCACAACTGTGTTTGTGGATTCCAGATCTGAGGTCATCACAATGCCATTTTTACACCAGAAGAAAGGTTCTTCATTTGCTACAGAAATGACGAGTCTCATCTCAGAGTCACCTTCATATCTGAGAGGCTGAAAACCCCAGAAAAAAAGCAGTTTATTTAGCAGATATGCCCTTTCAGCAGTTTATTAGCACTTCTGACCTTTGTTTTGGCAATCACGCCTGTTACTTGGATGTGAGCTGAGCTCACCCAACGCAGCTGACTCAGGATCAGACAGGCCACGTGTGACATTGCCATGCTCAGCTTATCTATTGCTCCTCTATCTATTATCTCCTCACCTTGATAACACTCAAAATGCCTTCATTTGTGGCTGGATCTCTCTCAATGGTGAAATGCTCCTCCTCATTGCCCTTTGTTATTTTGTATTTTGCTCTCCATGCTGGAGCACTGGGAGAGTCTTTGTCTTCCACTTGGAGCCTTAGCACAGCTGGATGTTCTTCTCCTGCTGAAATCTGCAGATGGTACTGGGAAGGAAAAGGAAGGAAATAAGGATGTTATCTATCTATCTATCTATCTATCTATCTATCTATCTATCTATCTGTCTGTCTACCTATCTATGTAATCTCTTCACACTGGTTTAAGTTTTTGATGGTGCAATGTAGCCACCAGCTTGCCTAACTAACACTCCATAGATAGACTGAGAAATGCCAATTAAATCACCTAAGGGGTGATGACTTAGCAATAATATATAATTTGTTTGTCTTTATTTCTCTTAATAAATTGGTCACTAGTTGAGTGCTGAAAATTGAGACTCTTGCCTTCTAATATGCAAACAGCACTGTCCTTGCATCATGACTTTTAAAAATTCAATAAGGATGATACTCAGAGAGAGGAAACAAATCATAGCTGTGAGAAGGGTCAGAATTTTACGAGACAGGAGGTGATGACAAAGCACAGGCTCCTTGTGTAAATCCATTTTTGCAGGTGATATGACATTATTCCCTCAGGTCTTTCAAACACCAGGTAGGAGACACTGGCAAAGGAGTTTGTTTTTGTAGGTGGCTTTGTACACACTGTTGTAACCCTATTGGATCTCTTGCAGCTCTTTACAACCTCAAATATTTACACACCAGTGCCTGACATGACTCAGCACTCTGAATACGTGTGCTGGATTTGGCTGGGATGGTTTATTTTGGTGGATTGTAAAATAAAGAGCAGATTGTAACCACAGAGTGGTTTGGGTTGGAAGGGACCCTAAGGGTCACCTAGTTCCAGCCCTTGCCATGGGCAGGGACACCTCTCACGAGACCAGGTGGTTCAGAGCCCAGCCCAGCCTGGTCTGGAACACTTCCAGGAGTGGAACATCCACCACTTCCCTGGGCAATCAGCACCTCAGCTGCTTAGATGTCAGAATAAACTGGTCTGTCTACTTCCTTATGCTTTCAGTGACACAAAAACCTTCCAGTGATGTAGACAGAAAATTAACAAAGCTCAGCACTTTAAGAGATATTTTACCTGACAGATCTCATTTGCACACGTTTTGCCCTGATTCTGCAAGGGTCTGAGGGTTCCCATTTCCACTGCTGAGTGCATTTAGCAGTTGGAAGGACTGAACTGTACTTAGAAAGGCTCAGTAAAGTAATAATGTTTTCCCTTACATTATCACTAGTAAATACAGGGAGGTGGTTGTTTGCATCTTCGACAGTGACAGTCACTGTTGCAGTAGATGACAGCTGGGGACTCCCATGGTCACTGGCTTTAATCAGAAGATTGAAAGAGTTGGCAGTCTGAAAAACAGAAACCAGGAAGTTCCTGAAACTTACTTGAGAAGCAGTTCCCACATTTTGCCAGCCACAGCTGGGTGTGGGACTCTGCTTCCCCTGGTACCTGGTAACTGTGTAGTGAACATGTAGCATGCATTAATGATTAGAAGATGCAAAATATACATCACCTGATAATCCAGGCATCCTGACAGAAATATTGATCCTGTGGCGGGATCAATGTTAAATTTGAGTCCATCTGGAGAGGGCATTTGCATATGTATAGAATAGGACACCTGTGAATTCACAGTGCCCTCTTCATCTTTGTCCAGGGCTGTGACTTGGATAACTGGCTCATCTAGGATGAAGAATTAATGAGACATTAATGGGAGTGTTTTGTTTCAGTGTGGAGTTCTCAGACCTCTCTGCAGGCTCTTAAACACACGACTCCTAAGAAAACCTACAACTTCTCCTGTAGCCATGGCTATCCCTGAACAGACTCTGGCCACTAATTCATTTGGGTGACAAATCTGCCTGTTAGACTACAGAATTACCACACTCCTGGCTTTACTTCACCAAAAACATGCACAATTTTTTCATGCCAGCTCCTGAGGGGTTGACACCACATATGTACACACCCAGACTAAGTCTTTGCATTTCTGAGCAGTGTCTGACCACCTTCTGTGAAGCTGGGTGCATGTGCAGCTCCCAGACCCACAGCTGAGATCAGCATGCTACAGTCTTGGCTCGTAGTTTAGAAAAAACATCTTTGAAGTTTTTCCAGAGTGCCTCCAATGGCATTCTAATGTACATTGAGGTTAAGCAGACAAGAGGTTGAAACGTAGAAAACAGGAAAATGTCCCTGAACTCATGAGTGTTTGAGTAAGAGGTAGAGAGAGGAACAGATGTAGCAGGAAAGGGATAATAACAATGAAGGGATTAGGACAGAACAGCCATACACAAACCAGCAGTAATCCTTGTTTGGGTGGCCCTCACCTTTACTGTGGTTCTCTCTTATTGTGGTGCCATATTCATCCTTGGAAAACTCAGGAGCATTGTCATTGATATCTTTAACCTTTATTTTGAAAAATATCGGGCGGTCCAACAGCTCACCAGATTTTCTGTTCTCAATATCAAAACGAATCTAAAAGAGTAGCAACACAGACATCAGAATGAACTGAACAGCACCATTTAGATACCAGAATAGAACAAAAAAACCTTCAGTTTTGAAGCTGCTCCAGTGAAATTTGCTTAGCATTGGCTTTCAATCACATGGTTAAGTCATTATTTCACCTTACAAAAGTAGTAGATTCGTAATGGTCATCCTGGGCCTCAAACAGCATTTTTAAAAGTAAAAAAAGATTTTTACTGGAAATTGATTTTTTGAAATGGCTGCCTAAAAGGCAGGATGTTGCACAGAAAACCACATGGAAAACTATAATTTGGGTACAGTTAATCCACAGAGACCCAAATAGAAACCATTACATAAACATAAGGAGACCACGACTGGAAATTGATTATTTGAAATGGCTGCCTAAAAGGCAGGATGTTGCACAGAAAACCACATGGAAAACTATAATTTGGGTACAGTTAATCCACAGAGACTCAAATAGAAATCATTACAGAATAAACATAAGGAGATCACGACTGAAAACTTTTTTCAGGAGGAAAACAAACCCACACTCCCATATTTCATTCATAAACTTGTTATCACATTTCTTTCATTGCACTTCCTGCTTGTGAACACTCTTCTGCTTTTTAAGGAGAAACATATGCTTCCTCTTATGTAAAGTTACAGTAATAGAGCTTTGCAGCTCCTCCAGGATTACCCACTTTTTGTAACACGTGACTATCTGCTTGCATTCTCCTGATTGGGAGGTTGTGTTTACAACTCAGTGTTCTGGCCACCAGAGCTGTAACAGATTTTGGATTTCAGGACAGCCTTCTAAGTTTTTAAGTTATGATCAGGGGTCATCCCAGAAAAAAGATCGAAAAGAAGTGTGTAGATATTTGTGGAAGTTCAGACAAGCCACAGAGATTTCTATTGAATAGTGATGTAGAAGTTAATTGGTCTCTGCTGAGCCAATCAATATAGCAGTTATTGCTAAAAATAAGAAAAGCAGGTCATGCATTATTATAGGTGTGTCTCTTTGCTGTGAAGCATTTAGCCAGGAGAGAACAATCAACCTTTGCAGACAGCAAAATTTAACCTTTAAATTAAATTAACCTTTAACCTTTGCTGGACTTGTCCTGTCCAGGTGTGTTACCTGGAACACTGGGGTCCTCTCCCTGTCGATGGCGCGATGGACGTACACGTGGCCATTGGCATCATCTTCCATGGAAAACAATCCCACCTCTGGAGCCTCATCCACCCCAGGTCCACTGATCAAATACTTCAGTGAGGTGTTGTATGATCTATTATTGAACAGCTATGGAAGAGATAAGCAGGACAGTGCAGTGTCAGCAGGGAAGATGGAACAGAAATAAAAATAATTGAGATCAATTCTCTTTCTTCCCTTCTCCCCTTTGCAGAGGGGGCCTCTCCTGGACTCAGCCAACCCCATAGCTCCCTGTCTGCAGCACCACTGCACTCTTACCACTCCCACTCCATCATCTTTCCCCTGAGTGTCCTTGCAGCTTCCCACAGGAAGGACCAGTAAATGCCACTCACCTCACAATTCTACCCACCTCTGTGGAAATTAGACAAGTTTGGATAAGTAAGTTTTTTAAAAGTTGCTTTTTAATGCACACTTCTTGCCCTCTGCTCCCCGTGGTATTTTATTGTACAGCCTGAGGTGATGAATGCCTTGCTGAGCTTCAGGCAGAACTTTTCCTACAAGGTGGTTTGTACCTGTCCAGCATATTTGGGGAATGGTCCCTTGTCCTCCTCTTGAATATCAATGGTGGTGATAATCCAGGTCCTTTTTGTTCGCTTCAGAGGTGGCAGACTGTCTGGCTGATAAGAATCCATCCACTATTCAATAAAAAACCAGGGTTTAGTGTCCCACTTTGCACAGTTAGCTGCTGTGTATCTGTTATTGTATAATATTGACTACAAACCTGAATATTCTTCCTTCTGATGGCTTGTCTTAAACTGAAATTTTCAATTTCATGAGAAAAATTGTCAGCAGCAGTAACCTTTGTGAAAAGAAGAAAAGTGATTGTGACAAGTGTGGGTCACTAGGAAATCTTGATGTGTTGTCTAGGAGGAATTTGCCTTCACAGAAACATATTGATCCAGCTCTGACAGTATTGTATTGAATTGTATCTAACCCTTAACTCCACAAATATCATCACAAAAATCATCCATCTCATTCCAAATGAATGCCATGAGAGCCATGAGAGCAATTCCTCTGGTCAGGTGATGCCAGAGCCCATAAAAATGCTGTGTCCATGCAGATACCAGTCTTTGGTATCATCTCTATGGCTTTTCCTAAAGCAAGTCTCTCCAGTTTTTAAATATTCACCCCTGTCTCTCTGTGTCCAGTGCTCCTTTAGAAGTTGTCTGGTGTTGACAGGATATAAACTGACTTTTGCAAAAAAGGGTTAAGTCTGGGGAGAATTTCAGAGTCTCAGGGGTTCTGTGCTGTGACTTGAAGTGCTCCAAATACAGCTGCTTTACCTAAGGTGATTGCTGGACCAAAATCTCTAACTCAGATGAGTAAATTCAATCACTGAGAATGGTGGCTACACCCAAATTTGCACAATTGGCCTTTTCATTATAAATGAGAGCTTCCTGCCCTGGCTTCAAATTCTGCTTTTTACTGGAAATCTTTCACCTCAAAGGACTATGACAATGCTCAAATAAAACATTTCCATTGGCTCACGACTTGGACACCTTTCTCCTACTTCTCAGCAATTTCCTTGGAAATGTGGGGGTTTATTACAGAGAAACATTATCTAATGTTTGCAAAAATGGAACAGATCTCTGCCTGCCCAGACATGACCAAAGGCCTTTACCCTGTGACTTTATTCTGAAGATACAAAATACTTGTAAAATTGTGGTGGTTATCAACCTGCTGAGCAATGGTTGGAGTTCACCAGCAATGCCTTGGAACTGAAAAACTGTTTACACTCAGGGAAAAGCTCTGTGATATGAAAAGAGCAAGCAAGGCTGCAATTGGCCACTTGTGAGTTGTCTTTGTTGGATTTGCTCCAGGTTCAGCCCTGCTGGACCCCCAGAGCCAGCTGTTTTCCCCTTTCCTATGTGTAGCTTCTTTGGAAGCTTTAACTGTGTGTTTTCTGGCTTCCCCACTCCTGTTGTTCACCTGCATGGCCATGGCTCAGGGTAGAGCTGTCCCCATTCCAGCACTGCTAGAGGGAATGCTGAGAGGCTGGGGCACTGCTAAAAAGGAATAACCCAGTACAGGACCATGAATCCCACAGAAACACTCCTGGAAACTCCACTGAATTCCTGAGGGGATGATGGTTAACGTGGCAGGGTCACCACCAGGCACCAGCATCCTCTCCAGGTGTGAGCACTCCAGTATTCCCAGCAGGATGAGCAGAGGGTCCCCAGCCCTGGAATCCCCTTCCCAGAGACCTGAGCCCAGGAGCTGGGGCAGAGGAACAGCCTGTTTTGGAGGCACCAGCAGGGACAAACAGACTCACAGAGGGCTTAAGGTGGGAAGGGACCACTGGAGATCTGCTGGTCCAGCCCTCCTGCTCCAGCAGGTCCCCTCAGGAACACTACTCAGGGCTGTGCCCACATTGATTCTGCTGTCTCCAGGGAAGGAAACTCCATCACCTCTTCTGGCAGCCTGTTCCAGGCCCCAGGCACCCACACAGAAATTCTCCTCATGTTCAGGTGGAATATTCTGCTGCCATCTCCTGCCCTTTGCCTCTCATCCTACTGCTCAGCACCCGAGAAGATTCTGGCTCCATCCTCCTGCTGTGCCCTGTGGGAACTGACGGTGGTCAGAACACAGATTCTGAGGCTCCAGGCAGTGCCAGTCTGGCCTGGGAAATCATGAGGAGGAACCCAAAACAATCCCTATAAACAATCCTTGTAGATACCCCTCTCCTGACACCTGGTGTTTTTCCAACTTGTTTACTGGTAGAGATGTTTAAAAAAAGGTGGTGCCCTAAAGGACCAGTTCTATTAATTGTACCGAAACACTGTATAAAATAACCTGTCTTTCAATAAACTTTGCTCTAATGCCCTCTGAAGAAATCGGAGTTCTACGTGTCGTTACATGAGCCGTCCTGAATCGTAACTATAGTGCCCCCCATGCAGCCAGACCCCCTGCCCACATCCCGGCCCACACCCACCTGCAGCAGCAGCAGGATGATGAGCAGCTCCAAGGGGCACAGCAGGACCATGGGGAACCTGAGAAGATCCTGCTGTGGGAGGTGGGAGCATCCAGGTGCAGCAGAGCCGGGTCTGCGGAACGTTGTGTGATGGTCCCCTGCAGCCCAGGGCTTTTTCTCCAGCATTTCCACCTGGGTGCAGCCCTGTGGGCAGCCCCAGAGGACCACAGGTATTTCCACCCCCTCAGGCAAAGTGAAAAAACCTGATCTGTTGTTTCTGTCAAACTGAACTGGCTCCAAGCAAAGCTGACTCCTCCTGTGGTGTTGGGTTGCTTCAGTCAGTCTGCACCTGCCGCTTCCATGCACAATAAATGGACCATGATTGCAATTTTATTGCTATTTTACAACACGTGGCTTGATTAAACAGTTCCTTGGAAATGCCATTCCCTAATAAGTTCACCATTGTTTGCCAAGAATAAACACACAGCTTTACTTTCAATAGGAGCTGGATTTATTTGGGTTTATGCCCAGGAAAGCTGCTTGTCTATGATTTCAGACTTTGAAAGGAGAGCAAGTTCTGTCAAAGCTTATTTGAAAGTTGATAGTCCTGTTCCACCCAAAGGCCACCAAGTAAGGATGAACTTGTATATCTGGAGATGAACTTTCAACACGGAGTAGGAAAAATACATTTTAAACAAAACTACAATAAGTAAGCAGGAAATTAAAAATTAAGAAGCAGAGAGTGCCAGAGATCAGCAGGAAGGTTCTGGCTTCTGTGAAAACACCTCTTGTCGCAAGAGAACACGAAAAGAAGGACACTCACTCGTCAAGTTGAGAGCGAGAAAAAGAACTTTATTTTTAGATTCAGGGTTTAAATAGAGTTTGGACTTTGACTAGAGATTGGGGGAAGGAGGTTGACACCCCTTAGACCCCACTGGTCAAACCAGTAGTCCATTAATTTGTCCTTCCTCCTGGAAGGAATGTATTTACAAAATATCAGGTTTTGGTTTTGTTACAATGTGTGAGAAGTCTCCAGTCCAATAATGAAAACATCAGAAGGCAGAAAAATCAGGGTGACAACCTCTCACAGCATTTCCCATTCTCCAGATTTGCTCTTACTGGGCACAAGGTTTATTCTTATTTAAATAGTTTAGTGTTCTGGAAGTTGTAAAAGGAGGAATTATGGAAGAACTCCTCTCCTCTTCAGGTGAGAAGAAAAGCAAAGCAGGTGGGATCTTTCAAAACTCAAAAATAACAGCAATAGGTTAAATAGCAGGGCAGGACAGGAAGGTTTGGAGAGCAGGAAAACCTCTAATAGCAGGAACATTCTGACTGTAAAATTGTTGTGTGATACCTCACAATGGAACTTTGTAAAGCTTACAATAAATATTACAGAAATAGCAAAACAAAGGCATTTTTCAGCATGAGAAAATAAAACATTTCAATCTCCCTCACTTTATTTTCCTCTGAATTAGCCTCAGCTGAATGTATGAACACACTGTGTGTGAAATTAAGTTATACCCATTCCTCTCTATGGGAAAAATCCAGTCCGGGTTTTGATCCATGTCGTACTCTGGGCTGAAATCCGGTCCGAGATTTCCCTCCAACCAGCTGACACCATTCCGGACTCCGGGCGAAATCCGGTCCGAGATTTCCCTCCAACCAGCTGACACCATTCCGGACTCCGGGCGAAATCCGGTCTGGGTTTTCCCTCCAACCAACCGACTCCATTCCGGACTCCGGGGAAATCCCGTCCGGGTTTTGCCGCACGCTGGATCCCGGATGGAATCGCCCGAAAATGAAGAAAAATTCCGGTTTTTTACGGCTTCCCTTGGGCAGCTGGAGGCGGGATGTGCTGAGCTCCCCCCTCCACCCGACACTGCAACACTGGGATTTTCTCCATGAAAATTCAGTGGTGCCATCTTGAGATGAAAATAAAACTCAGCAGCAGGCAAGACAGTATCTCACTTTTATTGTAGCAAATATACGGTACCTTTGAATGACAAGATCACCTTCCCATGGAATTACTAGCAAAAATATCCACAAAAAGTTCAAATAAATAAGGATACATGAATACCAACATCAAAAGCTGGGCTGCAAATCCTCGGTTAATGAAGTTCAGTCCTTACAGTGTGGTCTGTTTATTTGTCAGATGAAAAACCACTAATGCAATGGGAGCAACAAAGGCTCGATACCTTTAAAATAAGGCAAAAAATAGTACATTCTAGGCAATTTCATACTGTCGAAATTTAAAGTATCAGCTCCAAAAAAGCCCATACCAGCTGAAAAAACTGTCAAAATTCTCAGAATTCTAACAGGATCCTTTAAATAGCAAATACAAAAGTTACCTCAAAGAACAATGAGTGAAACACAGAACAGACACGAACAGTGACAGGATGAGGGCAGATCTCAGAGTCCGGAGTCAAGCAGGGCAGTTGAGGCTGATGGAATCAGCACAACCCTCCCTGCAGCATTATCCTGCTGTATCCAACTGAAAACAAGGTGGGAAAACATTACCCCCCCTCAGTATGAGATGCCAGCAATGGAGAAAAAAGGAACATGGCAAGAGAAAAAACAGTATTGCTTTAAATATCTTTGCCTGATGCACTTAAAATACTTTAGCATTACTAAGGAAAACAGTTTATACATATTGGAGTGAAATTCTGTTTCTTCACATCTTCTCACAGGGTCATTTCACTGAAAAGAACTGAGTTGTTCAAAGTTTATACTCATGTAACTGAAGCAGAGTCTGGCTGTTTATTTAAAATACAACCTGAGCATATTTGTTCTGTAGGTAATACTGCAGAACACTAAACCTTTACGTTCTCTAGCGAAAAAAATAAATCACTGTTTAAATATCTCACATCACAGTAATCTCTTCTTCAAGAAGCATCACCAGTGCTAGGCTTACATCCACACGATCATATTGCTAAACCTTGTTAAAAAAAAAGGCTAATAGCAACACAAACACGGTGCTGTGCAAGTATCTTAAGTAATTAATTTTAAACTGAGTGTGTTTGATGGAATAAATTTTTCTCCTCTGTTCAGGAGTGCTTCTAAAGCACTATCTAGCAATACAAAATGAAAGAAATATAAACCATAGTTCTCCAGATAAAAAGAGTTCTTTTCACCTGTAGGCCCAGAACACGGTGAAGTTAAAATGGAAATGGGATAAAACCCAGCCCCTGCAGGTCTGCTCAGGCCAAGAGCTGTTTGTTGAGGCAAGCACAGAGTTTTCATTTCTGTGTGTGAACAAATGTGTCAGAAGTATCAAACCAATGACAGAAATTAGACTGGTGTGATTATCATGTGAGACAAACTCACTTTGCCAGATCCCACACAGAGCCCAGTGATGTACAAGTTTTCAGACTTCTTTAAAGTGGCATCACCACCTGCATCTGCTTCACTTTTTAGTCTCCAGTGACAGACTGGTGTCCACAAGATGACAAACATTACATTAAAGCTTTCCCACCTCTGTGACAAAATACTTTTCCCAGTGCCAATCACCTTTGCTCTGGTCACAGCTGATTGAAGTGGGGTTTATTTATTCTTAAAGAAGTGATCATGCAAAATGTGCCTGTATCTACATGCCCTCCTTACAACCCAGGAAAGCTGCCATTTAGAAAATTTAGCATCCAGCAATATTCAATGCTATCTATATCAACATGCTAAATTACTTACTGCATCTAACAGAATTTGTTTTATAAGACTGCTATTCTGATTATTGCTTGGATCCTGCTCAGCTCAGGTTTGGTGCTTGTAACAGTGAATTAGAACAGTGCACTGATCATTGGCAAAGCAGCTCTCCTGTTTCTCACTACTGTTCCTGTGAATCAGGAAAACTTGGCTAAGGCAGGCTTGCAGAATTTGGCCACAGCTTGAAATACGAGCACTGGGGGCAGGAACCTTTCATGTATAAAAGCTGAAATACATGAGGACCAAAACAAAAGGGTGAAACAGCAACACTGGGACGTGCTGGTTCTCTGCAGC
>VXBB01016990.1:896485-909784 GCA_013399915.1 Illadopsis cleaveri | reverse complement strand
TGCTGGTGTTCAGTCCCACCCTGAGTGCCACCACACCTCTGACACAGCCAATTTCTCTGGTCTTTGAGCATCTCAGATGAAGTTTCACTTGGATTGCACAGAGCTGAATGTACATGCAACTACAATTCATATAAAGTGTAACTTTACAAATACTGATTCTGGAAATGTAATACTGTCTATTACATTCGTTTCCTTTACCAATTCAAAATTTCACATTTGGTCTCCAGTAGACTAGGAAAAAACCACTAAAAATATTTCTTAGACTATTCCTGAGCAATGTTTTTATGTACTGTAAAATACTCTACTTTATTACTACGTTTCTTAATATTCTCACTTTTCAAACTACAAATAAATTCATGCTTTGAAATTTTACAAAGCTGAAGATCTGGTAGGCACAATGAAAGATAGAAACAGCTAAGCATCTTAAAACCAAGATGAGCTCACCAAGAGAAGTGCAATTGAGCTATATACATAATGTACTCTTCAGTGTTTGCTACTTTTTCATTTTCTATCACAATGTCAAGGACCCACTTGCAGAATCTGGTCCACCAGACCTCAGCTCACTTCTCATGAAGATTGGGACTGGTGGCTGAGGAGGAAATTACACTGACCAGGATTTTAAAGTGAAAGTAAAAAACATTCTTTAGAATTTCATCTTAACAAGATCCTGTCCCCAGCTGCTGGGATTGATTTGAAATTGTAACAGATCAAGTGACACTTGAATATTCTCTGAACTGTCCTTTGTATTCCCCTGTATTTCACAGACACAAGAGAAGACAGAAGGCCTAAGGACAGGACCCAGTCCTGGTTATTCAATTTCTCTCTGTAGGACATTTCTCCATCTCACCTCCCTAAACCTTAAGAAGGCAAGCTAGACTGGACCACAGGATAAATAAGAGTCATCTTAGGGGACTAAAAATAGGTATCTTCTGTATGAAAATATATCTTTACTTGAACTCACAACACCCTTTAAATTCTTTCACTAAGAGTCTGGTTTTTATGTTTTGAGAGACTACCAGTTCTGAAAGCCAGGCCATACAGTGTCTGCTAAAAGCCTTAGTTTGTATTACTCAAATATATCCATATGCAATTTCAAATTTGGTCACTTCCTCTTAATGACAAAAAGCATCAAGGCCTACAAAATGAACTTCCAGGAAAGCTGTCTGTAAACACAGTGAAGATTCCAGGGTATAAAAATACACATTCCATTTTCTTTATCTGTCGTTATTGAATCTGTCTGGTCCCTAACACTTTGTCTTAAAAAAGAATTCTTTCTGCATTAAAATATTTCAAAACATTATCTCCATTCTTCTTCTTCTTCTCAAAAAAATAATATCTATTTCATCAAAAAATCCAATTCATCATCTTCTGTGAAGAATCAGAGTTGACTTTGCATAGATAACAGGCTCCATTGTTTTATAAAAACACCACAATCAAACCTGTCTTACAAAAGCACATCTGGGCAAGGAGAAAGGGCATGGACCCTATTCCCTCACACCCAGCAGGGTAAGTGCAAGGAACACTCAGACTTCAGCTGGTGCACACAGGACATTCTACACTTCTCTAAACTTCACACTGTGCTATTGTTATCTTCACTGAGTGATCATAAATATTTTTGAGGAAAGACCAATGGAAGACACTAGCCTTCAGGGAAAACATTTCCTGCTGGCTTAAGGTCAAATCTATAGAAATTAACAGTGCTGATTCAGAACCACGTGCCAAGAACATTTTTCTCAGGATCTTCCTATGAAGAAAAGAAAAGATTCTTCTGCACTGGCCAGATGCTTTCTAGCAGTCAAGAAGCATCAACATTCACTAATGAATTTTCCCTCACTGAAATTTACGTGGTGTTTGCTTTGTGCCATTTGTTTTTATTTTCCTGTCCGCTGTTGGTTTTTTAGGAGGAACATAATTGCTGACATTGCCATTTTTCTTTGGATTTGTACTCGTGTATGTTTTTAAGCCTTTGATGGGAGCAGCTGCACCGTGGAATGCTGGGGTTTGCTTAGGGGGCCTGATGTTACCAACACTTTGGATTTTAGAGCTGCTCTCGGGGGGCTGCAGGCTGAGAAGCTGCTGCTTTGCAGCTGGTTTCTTCTTCAGTTCACTCCTTACATCACCAGCTTGCCTCTGAGAAGATGCTGCACATCCCATTCTCTCAGGAAGTTTCAGGCGACCTGGATGGGAACGCACCTGGCGAGTCTCCTCAGAGCATGGCTCTGCCCTGTGACCCAAACAGCTCCTGGGCAGCCTGCCGACACTTTCCTGGGGCACTGCCTGCCTGCCGGGCACCGGGCTGAGCAAGGCTTTGCCTCTCCCGGGGCTCTTGAGGGCGCGGGCGGGGCCGGGGGCGGTCTGGGGCCGGCCTTTGGTGGCCCTGCCCTTCTCGCTCTGCACCGTCTGCATCTGCAGCCACTCCAGCTGCACCAGGCGCTCGATGTATTTCTCCAGGGAGCCCGTGGGCCTGGGGCGGAAATCGCTTTTCCCTTCCACGTGGACAAGGACGGCCAGCTGCTTCAGGTCCCACGAGTTGAAAGGGGGTGGCAGGAAGTCGGGGTAGTAATATTCGGATTCTTGAAATCCCATTTCAGGGATGTGCTCCAAACAAACCGGGTCGATTTCTTCAGCTCTGAGGATGAGTTCTGGTGGTGTGCAGGGAGAGGGGGGAATGGGAATCCTCTCTGAGTCAGAGAGGTCACTGGCACTATCATCTTCAGCATCTTCTTTAATAATTTGTACTGATTCAAAATCAAGAAACATTTCACCTACAGATGCTTCTTGCCATTTCGAAGAGCCTGGACTGGCTTCAGCAATGTATCCTTCATGATTCCTTCCCAGCTGGTCTTTTTTACTGCAATAAAAATGCTGCACTGGGACATCCTTAGCCCTACAGAAGTTTTCTTGTGTGCTGGCCTTTGTGCCAGTGGGACTCCTGTGCAGGAAAGATTCATTTTGCCTTCTTTCTGGGGGACTCCTGTGCAGGAAAGATTCATTTTGCCTTCTTTCTGGGGGACTCCTGTGCAGGAAAGATTCATTTTGCCTTCTTTCTGGGGGACTCCTCTTTGGTCCTTGTGCACTGTGCAGTGAACTGCAAACACTCGTGATCCTAAAGGAAAAGGAAGTTCAATGTTCTGTTAGAATGGTCAATGCCTTTGAAAAGCAGCTTACAAAGGTCTTGCCACTCCTTCAAGGACCAGGATCTCCATGACTGAAGCTAAATCTGGCATGGAAACTTGGTAATGAGGAAAAATCAGTAATTGTTGTAGAGATAACGCTGCCTACTACTGATTTTTTGTAGGTTTTATTTTTGTTATGGTTTTGCCTGAGAACTCACTAAAGGAGAATAGCAAGTTTCCATTTGGATAACTTAAATTTGCTGTTCTCATAAATGCTGAACTCTGAGCCAGTGAAGTCAAATGCAAAACACAGCAGCTACAATTTCATCACAAGCATTTCTTTCTCAGACTCCAGGTCATCCAAAGGGATGCCCTGGACTCCAACATTGTATACCAGTTAGAAATGACTACAAATTAAACAGATAACAAAATTACCTTTTTGACTGATTATTGCCATCCAGCTGGTTCCTTCCCTTCTTAAAAAGACTTGGTTGCTGACCATCTTGAGAGTCATGGGAAATCTGAAGGAATATGAAAGTTTGTGATGTTACTAAGAAGCTGACTTAGAGCAGGTAGTGTTTTTATGTTTATAGAAAAGGAGATTATTTACCTTTTCAATGGCACTTGATACATTTTTGCCTAATCTTCCAGGAGGAGATTTCGCATAAATTGGTTTATTTAGTCCTTTGGTGCTTGGATGGCTTTTTCCATTACTGTAACCACAAAGGATTAAACACAATATTAGATATTAATAGCAGCATATATGAAGTGTCAGAATGGAGGTACAATAAAAGCTTAGAGGGCAACTGAGTTTAAAAAAAGATTGATTGCAGTTATTCTTAAAGTTCATCAGAACTATGCCATGGCCACTTTTTATTTTACTTTTTATACTACAGATGAACTGGTGTATTTTTAAAATTATTAATGCAAAATTAGTAATTCTATCAGATAATATAATAATAGAATGTAGCCCTTATATTGAATCATCTGCCAGGGGATCCCAAAGCTCCTTTGGAGATAATAGATATTACAGACTAGATATTTAACTACTGATTTTCCTAGTACCTGGTAGGTGCTCCAATTGCAATTTACCACAATTAATTATGAAGTACAATATGAAGGTCACTGCAAGCCAAATCTTGCTTCTCTTTCCCATTTGCATATTCTCAACAAAATTTAAAGGACTGTTCCTTTGAAGATAAGGAGTAGAAGGGAACAGGGAGCATAAGGTCTTTTCTGATATTAATACAAACTATTTCACAATGAAGACATAAGAAAATTCCCTATTTCATATTAAAATGGGGTTGTAAAAACATTATTAAGAGAAAAAGCTCATAGGAAAGCAAAAGGAATGGCATTACTGATCTAGGCATCTTGGAACTAAAACATGCTTCCTTAATTAAACCAGCTACATTTCTGTGTAAGCACACAGAATAAATAAATCAGCATATTCTGTATGAACAAGAATAGTGTTTGCTCTACAAACAAGAAATACTACTGATTTCCAAATGGAAAGATTTTAAATATCATTTCAGAATAGGAATAATCAAACTGTGCCCTCCTGTCTAATCTAGCATTACTGCAGTTCAGTTAAATTGCCAGGCTGTACATCTTGTTCTCAGTTTTTATGTCAGATTTTGTTTTCAAAAACACATTATTTCACAAATTGAAGAACTTATAAAAGAATGAAACTAAGTCCTGTGCCTCCAGCATTGCTGCAGTCACCTCTGTGACCTTGTGACCTGCACGATCATCCTGCACAATCATTTCTGTCATTGGGTTCAGGGGAGAGGATGGCAGTGGGAACAGGACAGCCAGGCACTTAATAACTAAACCCAGTATTTGACACTGCACTAACTATAAAAAGAGAAATTAATTTCCTTACTTTACCATTCCTTTGTGGTTTTCATTGGTGTGGCTGTGGCTTTCCTTCAGCTGTGTCTCTCTGTGCAGTAATAAGGGATATTCCTGGATGCCTGGTCCCATTATTCCTCTTTCCAAAGGCTATCTGCACCTTTACTGTTACATAATTTTCAAACGGCTCCAGTCTTTTGGCTTTGCAAGACACAGTGTATCCAATGCAGACATCCCCACGTCCTGGAGATGCTGGCGACAAACAAAATCCTCCCGATGTGATTCTATTTTTAAAGCAGTAAGATAAACATAATCAGCTGCCAAACTGTACAGGAAAACAGCCCCCTCCCCCAGCACTCGCTTATTGGGAAGCAGCATCCTTCAATTTACTGTTGCCAGTCCATGGAAATACCTGAGGGTAGGGCCTCCCAGAGCTCCCGTGCAGTGTCATGTGCTCATCCCCATCCCCATCGCTCAGCCTGCGCAGTTCTAAGCCTGGGCGTCACAGCCCAACGGGGTGGCTGTTCCTGCTCCCAATTTATGGAGAGCAGATGATCAACCCCCTGCGTGCTCTGCGAGCTGAGTTTGCCTTTTTGTGTCACCAAACGCGCTCTTCCGATATGCATATATGCAGATTTTGTATCTGATACTTAATTTGTTTCTTTTTCCAAAACAAATGTCTCATCAGCTCCTACTAAAAATACTCCGAGCAAGATCCATTGCTTTCTTTTACTTCCGAGGAACTGCATTCCCTTATCAGGAACTGCATGGTTCCAGGGTTTCACAATGGTCTGCAAATGTGACAGGTGACAAACAGCTCTCCTGACCCACGTTCACTTCTACTGCAGTGCTGTTTATGTATTTACAGTCATATTAATGTCCGTATCTATTCACACTTGATCCCGTCCTATCCCTCAAACGCCTCCCCGCATCCTGTCCCGGCCGCGCTCAGCAGAGCCGAGCCCCGGAGCCCCGGAGCGCCGCACCCGGACGGGGCAGAGCAGCGCCCGGGATGGTGGCAGCGCCCGGGACGATGGCAGTGCCCGGGATGGTGGCAGGCTGTGCCCTCGGCTATGGCAGGCAGTGCCCGCGGTGGATGGCAGCAGTGCCAGCAGGGGCAGACTGTGCCCGCAGCGCCTGCCGAGCCGGGCCCGCTCCGCTCCCTCCCNTCCAGTGTGACAGCCTGGAGTGTCCCCCCTGCTCGTGCTGCTGCTGCCGCCGCCGGAGCGCGGGCTCGGCCGGAGCCAGCGAGGACAGCCTGCAGGCCCCTCTCGCCCGGGGCTCCGGGACACGGTGCTTCGGCGCGCACCGCGCCTCCAGCGACCTCTCCGACAGCCTGGAGTCCTTCATCCAGCACGACAGCCTCCAGTCGCTCTCCAGCCTGGATGTGAGCTCCTCCAGTATCAGCGGTGACAGCCTTGAATCCCTTTCCAGCCTGAGCCTGGGGACCACCAGCCAGCACAGCGATCTCGAGTTCATCGGGGAGTGAGTCTGCCTTCAGCTTCCCGCACAACGCCTTACTGTCGGCGCTCTGCCAGCTGCCGTGAGAGCTGCCAGCCTTCTGCCCTTCGTTCCAAGGTGACGTTGTTCCAGGTGATCTCTGCTGTATCCAGTGCCATAACCTCAGACCTTACTGTGGCTGCCATTCCCGAATTAAGTGCTTCAGAGAGGCAGCACTCATTATTACCTGGAGTGTTAACGCTGATTTTTTGTCACCAGTAAGGAATGGAAGTGCGTGGTCCTCAGAGGAATCCCAGCTACCTCTCAGATCTCTACGAGAACATGTTAAGGGCTGAAGGAGCAGTGAGACGAGGGCAGCAGCAGCCCCCAGCAGTCCATACAAGTAGCAGCAAGACTTTTCGGAGCAGTGCCCCAGCCAGGGAGAGTCCCCAGCCGAATCATCATGGGAGCAGCACCACCTCCAGCTGTGACCCGGCCCTGCGGCCCATCATCCGCCGCCGCCGGGCGAGGTCCCTGCCGACATCACCCGAGAGGAGGAGAGCAGCAGTGCAGTGTCAGGAGCCCGGCTGCCAGAGCCGCATGAACCGGGTCAGGTTTGCTGATGCTTTAGGCTTGGAGCTCACTGAAGTGAAAGTCTTCCAGACCGGGGAGGAGCCATCCATTCCTTTGCATGTCCTTTCCAGGCTCTCCATAAATTCAGACCTCTGGTACAGCAGCTTGAACTTGGAGTTTACTATGCACTGCTTGGTCCCTGACTTCCAGCAGCCTGCAGACTGTCAGGATTTCTCATCCCGACTCCAGGAGCAGCAGGTGTGTCTGGAACGGGTGACCAGCTCAGATCTGGGGCTCAGTGGCACCATCCACGTTCGGAATGTTGCTTTTGAGAAGCAGGTGTCCGTGCGCTACACCTTCAACCAGTGGGAAAGCATCCACGAGGTGTGTGCTCGTTGGGACTGCAGCATCCCAGAGAAAAATGGGCAGCATCAGGTTGATGTGTTCACTTTCTTCCTTCCTGTGCCTCCTTTCCTCCTTCAGCTGAGCACTCTGGTCCAGTTTGCAGCAAGGTACCAAGTCAACGGCCAGGAGTACTGGGATAACAACAGGGGAAAGAACTACACCCTCAGGTGCCGGACTCACCCCCTGAAGCTGCCGAGGGAATGTGAGGAGAGCTGGATCCACTTCATCTGAACAAAGGGAGTGGTGCTGAGCAGCTGTCAGTGGTCTCGGTGGCACTCTGTCCCTTGGCATGGCTCTCTGCTCCTATGGCAACAGTCTTCTTTTTGAAACCTGCCAAACCAAGTGTCAAGGCCAAGTGTCCCAGGGCTGGGAAGCAGCCAGTGACCTGTACAAGCTGCTCTAAACCTCTGGGAAAGTTAAAAGGGCCAAAATCTGCAGTGATATACAATCATAGAAAGGCCATGTGGGTTTTTTGAGTGCATGAGTCATTGCAGAATGGTTCCCAGGAATGCTGTGAGGCCACCAGAGAGCAAAACAACAGTTTTCTTGTTGCTAGTAATACTCTTGGTTGCATAGGATGTTTCTAACTGATCTCTCTTACCATTTTCTACTGTTTGTTTTCTAAGTGGACAGTGTGGCTTTACTGGTTTTGTTTCTAATTTTGTTTATATTACTTCACCAAGTCAGGGCACTATTCCATTTATGCATAATTTGGATGACAGACACTGTAGAGAGTATTTGTATTTATGTACATGTTATTAAGGCTGTAACCATGTTAAATATTTCCATTCATATCTGAGTTGGAAATTAAATGCTACTATGAGAAAAACATACATGAAAATGTGCCATCAGCCCTTCTGTTTCCCTTGGGAAAAAAACAAAAGGTGCCTTTTCTTATCTTCTCCTTGCAGCAGGAGTGATTGTTACCAAAGTGTGTGTAAGGCAGACCTGCCTGGGGAAATTCTCACCTTTGTCAAGTGATGCCCAAGTAGGTTTTTCTCAGAAAAAACAGAAATTGGTACAGAAATTGTCTTTTCCTGGTGCACCTGCTTTTACTAAGGGAAACAAGACCAGTTTTGGACTTGGGTTGCAAATACGGTTGAAAGTATCAAAGCACTGTATGAATGCTCATGATTTTATCAGTGTTACTGATAAAATTACAGATCAAGAAATGGATATAAATATATATATATATATGAGGAAAAAAATAGTGGAGGGAGCAGGGTACAGGGGTTTGGAATAGCATTCCAGAACCCCGAATCATAGTTGTTCCCCAGTGTTCCAGAACTAGTGCAGAAGTAGCTTTGACTTCTTTATTTAACTGCTTGCCATTGTAAGACAGTTGAACTCCCAAGACTGCAGCCTATGCAACTCAAACAGGAACTTGAAAGCACTTAATTTGGTAAACTGCTACTTACACAGGCCCATAAACAGAACCCCTTCTGCTGCAGGGAGAGCACAGGAACACTGTTAGACCATCTTTTGGTGCTTCTTGCTGTATTATTTTTGTTCTGTGGTTTTGGTGTGGTTTAAGATTTGCAACAGGCTTAAATTTATTAAGTGAAAGCTTGTCCATAATCGTTCCCATACATGATCATTACTGCATGGAAAGTTTAGATTTATATGTGTAGCATAGACTTTGAGAGCTGGCTGGCTGGAGATATTAGAAAAGCTGTGTTTTAGGACTATGCTATGAAAGTCAGGCCAATCTTATTTTGGATGGGTGCTTATTTATTGAAATGATAAGTTGTTTGTAAAATCACAGTTGTAAGCAACTCGTGGCCAATTATATATTAATCTGAAAAGTCTACTGAGTTATTCTGGAAGTGCAGAAAGAACAAGAAAATTAATTTTTCTGGCAAGTTAATGCTGCTTCTTTGTTGTGATGCCTATTTAGCAAAGCTGGGCTTTCAAATGAGGAAGCTGCCTCATTCCATTGGTCTTTGGCTTTCAGAGGAACCAAAGTCAGGAATGAGGATTCTATGAGCTGCTGAGCACCTTTTGCAGAGTACTCAGAAAGCTCAATCCTATCTGAACATGCACACACATGCACAGAAGTAGTTGTGCTGAATAAAAGGCACTACTTTGAAGCATTATTCCCCCTTGTTTTTCCCTTCCACATTACTGTTGTTCTTCCATCAGCAAACACAGCACACCATAAAAAGCCCTCTCTTACCAGACACCATTTCACAGTGGGTGCTGGAGCTCAGAGCAATACTTGCTTTCGTGCCAGAAGGATGTTGTCTTCTGGGACAGACTGTCATGTGCTAGCAAATGTCAGACCTGAGTGTTCCCTTGGCCAGGTCAGATTTTTATAAAGCTGAGGCTGTCAGGAGAAAGGTTCATGCCAGATGTAGCACAGTGTGAGAGGGGTGAAGATAAAATGTCTCAGCAGTCTGAGTAGGGCTTCTGTTGTCTTCCTGCCACAACCTCTCAGGGTATTGCTGTGTGCAAGGTCTTGAATACTAAATACTGAAGTATTATTCCAAGTTTCCTTTTGCTCTCTGTGCTGGTCTGCACTGCTGGAGAAGGGCTGACAGTTCAGTTCCTGCCAGGGCAGTTCTCTGGCACTGCTGGCTCAGTGGAGCAGTGGGGCTGAGAGCCATCTCCAGGTTAAGCTGCTAAACCTTCACACCAGTGCTGGCACCTGTCACAGCAGAGCTGATATTTGCACTTAAGTTTTCTTGCCACACTCAATAATGATCAAATGGCTTCTGGTTGACAAAAATGGGATTAAGCCATTTAGTGCTAATATGCACCTGTCGTGAAGGTAAACTGACACCACATTTATATCTTCTCAGGACAACTTGACTGCTTGCACTGTGTTCAAATTGAGCACTTCCCTTATAATGAGGATTTTGTAAAAGTGAATTCTTCACAAGGATTATCACCATATAATGCACTTTTAAAAACATGTATTTATTATTGTCGTACACTAAATGAATGTCTAGTACTCCACGGTTTCAAGGTTCTTTCAAGCATGTTTTTTAAAGAAACATGAAATCCATGTAAACAAAAAGGGGTTGTACATTACACAGTATATCAGTGCATATGCTGGGCAAAAGGTCCAGTAGTTGTAAAATTGCAAAGTGCTTAATTAATTTCAAAAAGCAATAATAAACCTATGGCTATTGTAATACAGAAGATTGAAATAAAAGCTTTTCACAATTTTCTGTTGTTTCTGTCAGTGTTAAGAAAGCTCATGAAGAAACTCAATGTGGAGTTGTCAGTTACAGAGTAACATACTCTGGAAAGTAAATGTGGGTTGGAGTTGCTAAACAATGAACAGCACGTGATAAAGATACAGTGATCAGTGTATGTATCTGCAAAGATGATCAGGCTGCCACTTCCTACGTGGGATCTGTTGTCCTTTCTCTTCAGAATTCTGTGCCTGCAGCACCTGCAGGATTGAGATCTAATTTTGGAGAAAGGCTTGCTGCCACTTGATTCTAATACAGCTTCATGGAAGAGAAGAAGGAGCTTTTCCTCAAATTGCACTTTCCAAATCTGTACTAGACTGTACTTAACACACTCATTTCGGGGCCTCACAGTTATGTTATTATTTGTTCTATTTCTTCTCTTTCAGTTCTCCTTGCTGTAGCCTTTCCTCCCAAACCAGGTTCTTTCCCCTGACAGGTTTCATGAAAATCTAGCTACCTGTGCTATGTTAGGAGTGTCCCTATGCAGTACCTGATTTATCCTCCATGTGAAATGCAGCTCCATTGGGGTCAATCTTGATAGAGTTGAAGATGGGAATTGCCAGGTTTCTCCTAAAGCAAAATGCAGACATTTAACTAGCAGAAATAATTAATAAATATATATATTACCAGTTACTTTTTAATCAGTGGCAATTATTACAAATCAGCTTAAATACATGGGCATGTCTGTACTAAGTTGTTCAAAAATGTAAGATTATTTAAGAAAATGATAGCTTTTTTCTGCAAACATCCAACTACCAGGTTTGTCTTATAGGTTGCTGGTGTTACTTTTAATATAGGTGGTATTTTTACATTTAGTTCCAAATTCATAGTTTATTTGCATTTATTTTACAAAGAAAAAAATTAAATTGCAAATCGTAATCAATAATCTACAGTCAGTAACTACAGCACTTAATGTAGTGTATCATCAGTGCTCAGTTGTATTTACAGCTGGTAAAGACTTAGAACTGCAAGTTCAATGATTATTCATTTGGCAACAGGAGTGTAATGTTAGTACTGACTTCTCTCCCATCTTCTCTCTCCCTGTGATCTCAGATCTGCAAGTATTTCAGCTGACACTTGATATGCAGAGTGTTGGTATCAACACTTCTGACCCTTCACACACACCAGCTGTGCCAAAGATTGAAAATACCTTGGCCAGCACAATGTCTTTCATTAACTGTAATAAGGATAAATATTTCTGGTACTGCAGTGAATAGTGCTACCCTACCCAAAAGAGTTTTGGTTCCATATTCTCTGGTATTTTCACATGTGCCTGAAATGACTGTGGCCAAATAATTTCACTGTTGGTTCTGGTCTGTTTAATGCATGACTTAATGAAACTTCTCTGTGACTTCCCTTCTGCTAAACCAAACAAAATTGACTAATGTTACAGAATGAGAAATGAGCTGAAGTAATCTCAGTGTAGACTGCAGGAAGGAAAGCGTGTGATCCACTTCTGGACTGTCTCACTTCTCTTTTGCTAGAGAATGAGTTGGGCTGGACATGCTCAGCCTCTGTTTGCTCGTGTGACTGGTCAGGGAAGGCATTGACTTCAAACTGGCTTTGATTATTTCTGCTTCATGTGGGGAAAGTACAATTCAGGATTCAGTTTCCATGGAAAACTTCTGATGCTCCAAGTTCCTCATGCAAAGTTTTGTCTTTAGGAGTTTTCTCAGTAAAGCTGTTTTACAAATCTGCTTCAGCACTGCTCACTCCCGGCTCCTCAGTGCAGATCCTCTGCTTCTCACACCACTTGTCATTTTCTTGCATTACAGTGACATCTCGTGGTATTCTAAAAACTTTCTGTGCAGTTTGTTTTTTGTTTTTTTTCTTTTATAGTATTGAATTTTTATTTCTTTCATTTCGGGGAATCAGCAGTATTATTTTATTTACAATTGCTGCAGGTTTACCTGCTGTGAAAGGTGACTTCTCTCCTAGATGTTCCACTATTGCTGCTTATATTAGGTATGAACGGAGACACTTCTCGATACTCTTTTGGAGTATGTGAGATTCATGATAAATTTTATCATCTATATTTGTGATACGGCAATAGACATACCAGTACCACACCAGTACAGGTAAAGCCCCCCTTTGGAACTGTCGGATTCCATTTAAACACATTATCCAGTACTGCAGGATTCCATTTAAGCACATTATCCAGTGCACTGCTGGATTCCACTTAAGCACATTATCCAGTTCCCTCTGCATAATAAACACCACAGACGTGCGTCGAAGCCCTTTGCCCACAGCAGGTCTGTAACCGTGCGTGCCTTTGCACCTACTCGGGCAGTGAAAACGTTTCTAAATTAAGCACAGGAATGGATTACACTGGTTTAGCAAGTCATGCCCAGTAATTCCTGTGTGTGAGCGGAGATCGGTTGTAAACAGCGGCTGCAGGCAAAGACAATTCGCGGTGCACCAGCCCNGTTCCCTCTGCATAATAAACACCACAGACGTGCGTCGAAGCCCTTTGCCCACAGCAGGTCTGTAACCGTGCGTGCCTTTGCACCTACTCGGGCAGTGAAAACGTTTCTAAATTAAGCACAGGAATGGATTACACTGGTTTAGCAAGTCATGCCCAGTAATTCCTGTGTGTGAGCGGAGATCGGTTGTAAACAGCGGCTGCAGGCAAAGACAATTCGCGGTGCACCAGCCCCGCGCTGAGGGGACGCTCCCGCCGGCCGCGCTGAGGGCCCGCAGTGCCCGCCCCC
>VXBB01016990.1:870276-895218 GCA_013399915.1 Illadopsis cleaveri | reverse complement strand
GGCGGTGAGGGACGGGGCCCGGCCGGCGCTGAGGGCGCGCGGCTGAGGGCGGGCGGTGAGCGCGGTGAGGCCGGGCCCGAGATCCGACAGGACCTGGGCGGTACCGCGGGGCCTGGGCGGCTCCTTCATTGAAGAGGGGGTTTTGTTCCTCAGGGGTGTCTGACCGGGTCGGAGACAAGAAGGCTGTGAGGTGCCAGCACGGGCCTCAGTGGAGGCCCTTGTGTTGGAAAAAGTAATTAAAAATCACCCTGTATTTGTTATTTCTGTATTATTTAATACAGAAATAGCTAGCCTGTGTTGAGTCATTCCCTATCTTTAATCACTATTTGTTTTACCTGTAGTTACTGTTCTGTTCTGTCTGGGCTGGGGAGACCAAAGGTGCAGGTTGTTGACTGTGAATGGTTTGGTTGGTGTGAAATAATTCATACAAAGCATGAACAGATTCATTGCTTTTCTTAAATGTTTGACAAAGGAAATATTTTGCCTGCCCTTGAGTATTATGACACTATTTTCAGAAACCTCTGTTACCCAGATCTC
The DNA here is from genome assembly GCA_013399915.1 of Illadopsis cleaveri. Lineage (NCBI taxonomy): Eukaryota > Metazoa > Chordata > Aves > Passeriformes > Timaliidae > Illadopsis > Illadopsis cleaveri. The sequence goes on along the minus strand of VXBB01016990.1, from coordinate 894,681 downwards.
GCTTTTAGCTGGTGACAGTCACTTTGGAGCTCGTCACTGTATGTATGATCAAGAAGTCTCTCTGCATCATTTACCATATTTGTGTTAAATGATTTAACTTACCACTTAAATTACCATTACCTCCCCATATGGGGAGGCCTTTATGGAGTTTTGCTGTTGACTCTCCTGTCCTGAATAACCTGGTATTGACCTTCAGTGCTCTTTCCTTGCTGGGAAATCCTGAGGGTCCTGTCAGGCCCCTCTGTGCCTCCAGTACAAAACTGATCATTCCTTCCTCTCCTTTACTTTAAGCAATTGTTTATCCATGCAAGAAAGTTTCCCTATATCCCAGGTGCTTAAATAGCATTTATATACCATTTATACACTGACAGACTTTGGAGTTTGTGATGTATTTTGACTTTGTATTTTTCCCAATGTGTTTGCAAAACCTCTGTGAAGTGTGATGATTGTTTCCTTTTATGCAGTTGAGTTGGTGAATTGCAAAAATGCCGGTCAGGAATGAGATGCAGGTATGTGCTGATGGAGCAGGGTATGAGTTGTGATTGTTTTAATTACTAGCATTTAATTGTAAGGAAAGTCTTCAGTGCAGCAGTGCAGCGTGGTAGGAGGAAATTTTCTTTTGACATGGCATAGTGCAAGGTAGCTGGGTGGAAAGCAAGAGGAACTGGAAATTGGTACTGATGAAAATACATCATATGCATTTGGCAGAGGTTAATCAACTGAGGTGATACTTCAGATCAAAATGTTGAAATCCAGTTGTAATTGATGTAGAAATTAAGGGGCAGAACGCATGAGGTAACTCAGAAGTGCAAAATACTAAATATACCAAGTAAGGGGCATTGATACAACAAACACTTCTGTAGGAATTTAGTTGTAATATGAGGAAACAAAAGCCATTTAAAGGCAAATAATTAAAATCTCAGTGCATAAGTATTTGCAGGATCAATGTATTAGATAGGGTGCTCTATACTTAAAGTTTTACATTTAATTGTTTTGTGATTCAGAATAGTTGCTTCCAATGCAGCAGGTGATTGTGTAAAACTTGCATCAAATCTGTGTTAAATCAGTGTTATATCAGTGTTAAGCATGCAGTAATACAGTTGCTTTTGTATGTTGCTTACAGTTTGAAAAGTTAATTGATGAAGCTGCAGGAAAAAAGGATTTCCAATCCTTGGCAAAATTTCTGGCCACAGAAGAATGTGAAAATGTGTCTCACAAATGCAGCAAACAGTTTGTCAACAAACTGGACAAGCTCCTCTGTTGGGTAATGTAATCATTGCATCAAAACCACTACATCTTTGGAAGAGGGTGAAAAAGATCTTTTTCATTTGGCTTGGTTGCACCAGGCGTTGATTTAAGAACCCAAAATAATTTTTATGTATGAAATCTCTCCTTCAAGCTGCAGTTAAGGTGGCTTTTGAGAACAAAAAAGGCATCTGGTTATTTAAATATTGGTTCTTGTGGGACTTCACACTAAAACTTATTTTGTAATTTCTATTTCAGGCACTTGACAAACAAGAAGTCAAAAGCATTTCTACTTTACTAAATGCTGTTCAGAAATGTGGGAGGAAAATCAGCATAGCAGGAGAAGATGGGCTCCCAGCAATGATAAAACACGGCCTTGTTGGAAGGATAAGTAAAACCATAAAGCATCTGTGAACTTCTAAATGAATACAGAAACATGAATAAAGTGCAGAAGTAGTGCTGAGGAGCTCAGTGTTTGATTTGGCCCTTAATTGGGTCAGAATTAAGAATTTCCCATAACTTTGCAACAGAGATTGTTCATATTTTAGAGTTCTTTGTCGAGTGACCCCTTAAGGGATGCTGCTCTATCCCAGTGAGGGTTTTGCAAATCGTGCAATATATAATTAATTTAGGTATGCTTACAGCAATTGAAACAAGATTTTCACAAGATTTTCATGTGCTTTGTTATATTGCTTTTGACTCAGGAATTAGAATTTCCTGGTGCTGTTTAATTTTTTATGGGTTTGTTTGTTTGTTTGGCGTTTTTTGTTTTTGTTTTTTTTGTTGTTGTTAATTCCCACAGCAGTGATTTTGGACCTGCTCTTCCAATAGATTTTAGTGCTATTCTGATTATTTGGTGTTACTTTCACCTGCATGTTGGATACATTAATCATTTGTAACTCAGCAAAACCTGAACAGACACCACTTCCTTTCTGCTTTCACCAAAGATTTCACTCTGACATTAATGAGAGAAAATTAATGGCAGTGTCAGATGAGAGTTACTCAATTGCCTTCTCAGCTGCTTTAATAATAAATAATCAATATAATAATAATAAACCTACAAATAACAAACAGCTGTTGAACAACCACTGTTGCCATTGAAACTAATGTAATTTATTGAAATTGAGGTTGTTTTAGTGAGATAAAAACCATTTAAAGTCACATAGAAATCCTCTTTTCTTGTTTTGCAGTTAGTGAAGCCTGTTGCTTTCTTCAGTGGTATGAGATACATTACAAGGGCCCAGAAAAATAAACAAAATTTAATAACAAACAGAACATAACTTTATGCTTGTATTCACACCATCAAACAACACTCTTTCATTCAGCCATTTTTGTCTGTGGTGGCAGGTGTTAAAGTTTTTTTTCTCCAGTTTTTGTGTTAAAAAGTCCTTAAAATCACCTAATTTTGTTTAGCCTGAGTGAAGAATTTCACTCTGGGGTAACATCTGCTCAGCAGAGTGGGGATGCTGTTGTTGTTTTAATCATTGTAGAGTTTGGATAGTTTCACTTAAGTAAAATACAAACCATTGTCCTTTTCCAGGCTATTAAAATAGATTTACCTTTGTTTTCCCTTTACATGGTCAATTGGTTTGAAAAGTTAAAAGGAATTTTGGTCCTCAGAGGAAATGAAAAGAATGAAATGCTTACAAGCCTGGCTGAAGATTTCTTCATCATGTTGCTGGTAAAAATACATTGATAATAAAATCTGTCAAAGTAATTGTTACCAGTTTAGCAGTAAAAGGACTTTAAATATGTTTCTATGTAATGTCTTCCTAAAGTTAATGTTACAATGACTTCTGAAATAGATTATAAATCATTTGAGTTAAACAGTTTGCTGTATTCATTTCTGTTCATGGCTGGCATCATGAAATAAAGTTTAAAAAACCAGTAACAGTAAATGCTCAATGAACAAAAATATTTTCATCCTGATCAAATTTTTATTACACTCATTATTGGTATGTTAACTCAGTTTATAAGATCTGTGAGTTTTCTTCTCTTCATAAAAAGTTTTATCATTGGTGAAATAATTTCAGTAAATTGAACTGACATATAATTTTGGGAAAACACACTTGTTAGTAGAGAGCATCTCTTAGATCCTTTGTTAAGGACAAAATAATTTCAAAATCTTAAATGCTTTTTGATTACTTCCCTCAGGTGCATGTTGCCTGATTTTTTTTAATGCTGTAATATTTTCTCTATTAAAATTATTTGTTTGGTTTCTTTATTGCAGGTCTTGTGTGATAGCAGAGCTGAAGGTGAGCTTAAAAAGCAGAAATGGGAGTTTAAAATGTCTCTTTCAGAGCACGCAAAGGACCACATTTCTCATTGTTGTGATGTCAGCTTTGGTTTGAGTTTATCTGTGGACAGATTTCCTTGTAACTTGCTGTTGTCAGTAATAAAAAAGCACAGTAAGTCACAGAGGTGACAAATGAACTGAGTTATTCCTAACAAAAGTTGTTTCTAAGGTCCTGTGACAGCTCAGTGATCCTTCCTTATTGACCTTGTGCTTATGAATGTCACCCTGCCCCTGCCTCTCAGTGTGGAAGTCCCTACAGACTGTTTGATCAAAGTGAAGGATTCATTTCCTTGGCCCTGGGGAGAAAAATTCCAGCACCTGAGTTGTATCTCATTGATGCTCTAGGTTTTCTTGCTTGCAAATGTTTGGACTTAGCAACTTAGCAGTCCTGCTTTCTCATGCAGCTCAACAAAACACAATGTATATTTTTAGATAGTTTACATATTTCTAGAAAGTTTACATATTTGTTCTCTGGGAGGAGAATTGTGATTGATGGTGATGTTCACCATCCAAGTGAAAGAGGTGGCGACCCTTGTAGCCAATCTCTTGACCTTTGTACAGATGTATAAATATTGGAGTCAGATTTTGAATAAAGTAGTAGAAGTTCCTTGACTTCTGCTGTGACTGCCTCGTCCTTTGTGTGTCCAAAACAGCGACATCTCAGAGAGCTGAATTACAGGATTGACCAATTACATTTAAAAATTAATAATCTCTTACGCAGGGGAGTTGCACTGTGATTCACAGGAATAGAAATATGGTTACTATAAATTGAAGTAACTATTCTGTTTTGCATATCACTAATCCTTTATAAAAGATCAGACATGCTGCATTTTATTTCTGAATGAAAATGAATCCTTTCCCAAATGTTTATGAGAGGGCAGTCTAATACATTCTTGACAACTCCTTGATTCCTTTCTTTCCTGTTTGTTAGGTAAAATGCAAATACTAGACAACTTTGTTCTGAGGACATGTTCCCTCATCACTGATGCAAGAATTAATATTCATGTTCAGCAGGAGGTAAAGCATCCTTCTTTCTAAGCAGCAGTTTGCTGGGTAGGGTGTCAGCAGACTTTGTGGAGACAGCTATTGAACTGTGCACATGCTACAAAAAAGAGAATTTAGTAGTGCTCAGGGATCAGAAGGATTGTGTAATGTTTCTCTGGGAAGGTTTGTTGTTGTTTATGTGTTGGGGCTGTTTCAGATTACTGACCTGTGGGTGGTGGGGCTCTTTTGGTTTTTTGTTGAGTTTTTTTAAGACTAAATTACAAACTAGTGATATTAAAGTTCTGGTGAGGAAGCTGTATAAAAGCACAGGAAAAAATGTTCTCTACAAGTGCTAGAAATAGGATTAAGGTTGTTGGTTGTAAATTCTTTAGTTACTTGCAGGAAATTTGCATTCCTTCCAGGACACTCCGAATTTCTCCTGTTTATTTTAGTAACCTCAGGTTGTCAGGGGATTTTCTCTCTAAAGGAAAAGAAAGTTACAAAAAAGTCTTCTCTAAAGGCTGCATCCCCAAAGGAAAGGCTTTTTAATGCTAATTTAAGGTACACTTCAGCTCAGCAGTCTCCTGCAGACAGAACTCTGGCTTTGGAAGGTTTTCTGTATTTAACCTGCAAATAAGAAACAAATATTGAACTACTGTTCCCATTGAAACTGAGGTAATTTATTGAAATTGAGGTTGTTTTAGTAAGATAAATATCATTTAAAGTCATGTAGAACTCATTGTCTTCTCTTGTTTTGCAGTTACTTAAGCCTGTTGCTTTCTTCACTGGTATGAAATACATTACAAGGGCCCAAAATAAGAATAACTCAAAGTTTAACAAACTTACCTTATATTTAATCTTGCTCCCTTTTTTCCACTCTTCTTAGGTAATAAAAAAACTGAATTTATTGCTTGACAAGATCCCTCGAGATGCCAGGAAAAAGATATTTTCTACAAAGGAGATGTTACTTGTCATGTAAATGATCTTCACTATAATTTCTATATCATTCCATCAATTGCAGGCTTGGGAGGTGGTTTTTACTAAGCTCTTGTGCAGATTGGTCCCTGTTTATCTCAACTGCTGCACTTGCTGTAGAATTCTCAGTGGTAGTGGCTGTGGACAGGTATTCTCATGGGTTATTCTCCATTAGAAGCCTGAATTTTCTTCTTTCCCAGTCTGAATCAGGCTTCTCCCCATCCCAGTTGTCATGAAATAATTAAACTCATATTTGTAAGGATGTGCTTAAGGCAAGGTAATTTACTCACACTGGAAATCACTCACACTGCTCACACTGGAAATTGTTCTACAGCACTTCAGAAAAGCAAATAGAATCAAAATTGTATCTGTCAGGTGATTCAAGTCCCCAGGCAGTGCTCCCAGAGATATTTACCCCCTGGAAGTCTTACAGTTCCATGGAATCAGGGATTTGTCTCATACATTCAAAGTTTATAATAAACCTTTCCTTGTGTTGTTGTCACCTTTTGATGAAATGTTCCTTTGTTTGGCAGGAGTGAAATGGGGAGGACAATTTTGGATGCTGGAGGTGAGCATGGGACTTAATTTAGTATTGAGCTTCTTAAAAATTAGGTGCAGACCCATTAAGAAACCAGAGAAGCAATTTGGAAGCTGCAGAAAAATATCTGAAAAATAGAAATACTGCATGAAAACAGTCTGCAAGCTGGGTTGTTTTTTGTGTGTTCAGTGTATAGAAAACTCATTGAGGTTTTTGGTTTTCTCTAGAATAAAAGTTTTCCAATAGGAGAAATGATGAGTCAATCTTTGAGGCTATGGGCTGTGACCATGGGTAGGAGTACTGTAACTTCCCTCAAGGATCACTTTGGTATCTCACGATTTCCCTGCTCAGAGAGATGAAATTTGAAAACTTTTCTGTCTTGTTTTAACACCTGTGTGGCTCTGACAGTCCTGGAAAGTTGGCTTGCTTTCATTTTGAACAATACCTCATTTAGTCCTCATTATTCCCATACTTCTTTTTCTAATTACCCTTGATGAGTTACATATTTGGATCTAATGGGATCTAGATTATATTCAGCACTTAGCCCAGTTTCCTGATGATATTTCCCCCCTCAGTAGTTATTTAAATCTGCTCTTGCTGTGAATCCTGTTGTGCTGCAGACTATGACACACAAGTGGCCATCACAGAAGCTCTGTGCAGGATGGTGTCAGAGAAGCAAAGGGGAGTTCTGGCCTCCCAGTGGTTTCCCATGGAGTTTGTGTCTGCTGCATTTAAAGGAATTAAAGATTCAGAGTTTGAGACAGTAAGTCACGTGAAGAATATTTCCAGGGAGGGGAAACTTCCATTTTACAATTCTTTTAAGAAATTTCTGTGTTTTAATAGGATTGCAGAAAATTTCTTAACCAGGTGAATGGCATGCTTGGAGACAAAAGAAGGTAAAACTGATTTTTTTAATGCTTTTTTTTTTAAATTATTATTTTATGTTATGATTAGATTTCATGTAACCTCCCTGGGGTAAAATTTACTTTGATTGCTGGGATCTCTATGTCTCTAAAGTTTGTGAAAACAAAATCCATTTGCTACGTTCAGATCTGCAAAATTTATGTACAGCATTGTAAAATACTTGAAAAAATATCCTTTTCTTACAGGGTTTTTACATTCCCATGTTTATCAGCAGCTCTTGATAACTATGAGGTAAGGTTTTCTGCCTTCTAGTTAAGAAAAAATAGAGATAAAATAAGAGAATTACTTTTTTTCAGAAGTATACAAATAGGCATGGACTGAAAGTTTGTCAGGGTTCAGACCAGCATGAGGCTTCTTAGCTGGTAGTCATCAGTGTCTCTGCTCTTACTGTTTTATCTTATTCTTTTTATTTTAGCTCCAGATACCATTGGATGAAAACCTGGAAGAGTTTTGGATTGATTTCAACATTGGCAGCAGAAGTATTTCCTTCTATGTGGCAGCAGAGGATGAAGTAAGCTGAGTTTTGTCTCCCAAAGGGTTGTCCTGAGGCAGCACATACACATTCCTTGGAATATGTCAGATTTTATTTCCTCATGTTCAACATGTTGGATTTATATGTCCATTCCAATGTTGATGGGGCTAAAAAAACCCAGACTTTGTTGCTGTTTAGATCAAATAATTTCACAGTAATGACTTCCTAAGGCTGTTTGGGAATAGTTTAACAAGTGCATAGTGAGCAATAGTGAAGAACAATTTCCTATCTTACACCTTGTGTAACAGAGGTTTAAAAAGTTGGAAATTTGTCCTCACTGAATGACCTTGATCACTGGATTTCTTGTAATATAATACTTTTCTATTTTTCAAAATGTATTTTTCATGTAAGGATCATCAGTGGGAAACAGTCATTATACCAGAAGAAGATGTCAACATGTACAGCCTGGAAGGTATTTGAACTCAAAAATGGGACCTTTTGTTGTATTCTAACTTGGATTTTCAGTCTAATTTCAAATTGATTCAAGTACTGACTTAATTCTAGTAAAGCAGAATTCTCACTTTAAAATATTGTAGGAAGTGTTTTTATCAGGGACAAAATGCACTGCAGTCACACCTGCACTTTGGGGATGCTGGTGTGATTTTAGGAAAATAATTTAATAATCACCTCTTAGAGTTATTTCAATACAAAGTGAGGCATAAGACAATGACAGGTAGCAATATTCCTTTTGAACTTGTTGGAACAGTAAATACCTGTCATTTGTTTGCAGCTATGGTAAGTAACCTTCAAAGAAAATTCTGTGGAATCATATACAGATTAAGTATTTACAAAAAATTAAATTTTGAGTTGTTTTACTAAGAAAATTATTGTAGATTAGGGAGAATTTAAAAAAAAATTAATCTTAGTACCTGAACTGAAGAATATGTCATGTGTTGACACAGATTATATGAGATGCTGTTAAATTGAAATGAAACTGCTTTTCACATTTTGTTTTTGTCCAGAAAAAGATTCAAAGAAATTATTAACAATAGATCTAAAAAGCCCAATGAGTGTGGGCACTCTTGAAGGAGAGAAATTTCTTTTATATTTTGATTCTATCTTGGAAATCAAAGAGGCGACCATAAAGATTTATGGATTTCATAAATGTAAGGTAAGATTAAAACACCTTTTTGAATAGTTTTTAATTGATTCAAACTCAATGTCTCATTGCCATATGAATGTTCCAGCTGTGGTTGTTGGCATCTCTCCATACCAAGAGTTTCTCATTAATATCTCTGCTACAGAACAGCAGAATATGTTCTATTAGAACAGCAGATACATTATAATATGTGAAGCTTTGGGAAAGATGTTTAATAAGGACAAGAGGAAATGGCCTCAAGTTGCACCAGGGGAGATTTTAGGAAAATCTTTCCACTGGAAGGGTTGTCAAGGCCTGGCACAGGCAGGGCAGTGGTGGAGTCCCCATCACTGGGGTTAGGACATATGGGGACATGGCTTAGTGGTGGGCTTGGCAGTGCTGGACTCAATCACCTGAAATGGTTCTTTCATTCCAAGATTGAAAATGAATTGCAACAAAAATGAACTGGCTGGAAAGAGAGTATCATATTTTAATGTCAAATTCTGCAGATTTAATTTTCCAGAAACACGACCTGGTTGCTTACAAATGCTTTCAGAAATGATTCATGAGCTGTCTTATTTTGCAGTGCAATTAACATTCATGAATTTACTCATTTAGTAAAACTTTTCTAGCAGGCCACACCTTACTCCTTGCTGCCTGTGACAAACTGCTTTGTCCTGAAGCCTGACTGAGGAGCTCATGAGGGATGGAACTGCTGTGAATTTGCAGAATCTGTTTTCCTCTGTAATCTGATTTCAGACACTTATGATTTCTCACTTAAATATTTTGTTTCTTGTTTTAAAAAAGAGCAAAGTGTCTATTTTGACATATCCCTTTGCAGGATTTCAGCAAGAAGGAGTCTGCATCAGTACCCAAAACAACTGTGCATGTTGTATTTGATGAAAGTGGATCACAGGTATTCTACCTCAGTGTGCTGAGATGGTTTCTTGGCTTTGTTTAATTAGTCTGATAATTCACAATTTATAATCATTCACAGTAAAAACAAAGACTTTTAAATATCAATAGAGAAGTCTAAAGCCAGAAAATGGTGTCTAGTATGTATGTCTTGGTTTTTTGGGGAGATATTATTATCCAAATCAAAGAATAAAACAGACAAATATGCACAGGGCAAGTTCTTTTATGTGCATTGTTAGTTGAAAACCCACCCTTGTAACAAAATCAGCAGTTAAGTTGGAAGTTTTTCCAACTGAAAGTCTGTAACCTCTGAAGTTTTATCAGAATCTCCAGTGGGAGATGTGTTACTTAGGGTAAAGAAGTTACTGTGTGTGTTTGTATAAAAATAAAACATTATAAAATCCAAATATTTAAAAATTAAAAGAAATTAAAATATTCTGTAGGTTCTGGTACCCGAAAGTCAGTTATCACCAGGTTTGAAAGAAAAGTCTGGAGAGGAGGAGGAGAAACTCAATAAATACAAAAGTCAGCAACCTCCTGGAAGTTTGAGGACTCAGAGTAAAAATAACAGTCAAGAAAAACTCAGAGGTGATTCCTCCAAGGTAAGTAGGATTGTCAAAACAAAAAGGAGTAGGGAGAAAATGCATGTCAGTTAAAATATTTGTAATGTTTAATAGTCTAAACCCCTTCTTATTTGACAGTTGGAATATAGTTAGTACTGTAATAAGGGTTTGATTGGTTTTCTTATGACTTGAAGCTAAGCTACAAAAATCCTTTCGCTAAAAAATTTGTTGACATTTTGAAACTACAGGAATGTGACAGAAATAAAAAGGAATTGTTAAAGATCTTTAGACCATGATGCTCTGAGAATTCTCTTTAAAGAGAAGTTTTTGAGGATATGCTCAGCTGTCCCAGTGTGGAAAAGCCAAGTATGGCTTCAGAGACTGCTGGGGAGGGGCTAAAACCTGAAACAGTTACTGTGTCTTCATGGTGCCCAGTGGGTGTCTTGCAGGAGTTCATAAACCTGTTTCTGCTTAGTTTGTAGCTTTGCAGGATCTCCAGGGAATCCCTTGGTGAACAAGGGACATTGAATTAATTTAAAAAACAAAAAACCATGAATCTCAGTTTAAAAACACTTTGTTGAAATATAACTGCAGAAAAATCATGTTACCTTGATGTCTGCAGGAGCAGCAATTGACACTCCAATAATGGAAAGTGTCAAGAGACTCTTGGCAATAAATTTTCTGAATTCTTGTGCTGCCATCCTTAAATCAGTGTATTATGGTCAAGTTCTTTCTGTTCCTCAAGATAACTCCATCCCGTAAAAGGAAAGTGTCTGAACCATCTGTGCTTATTTCTGGAAATAAAAGTGTGTCCTCCAGGAGCCCACTGTCTTTTGTCAGCACATGTAAGTCTGCAACTGCTTTCAGAGTAAAAATACACTATAAATGGACTTTGAAACTCAGGCATGAACTGTGATCCTTGACAGAGCTGGAAATGAAAAGGAGAAATGACAGAATCTCCTGAGCAGTGCTTTAAACTTGAAATGTTTGAGGGCTGCTTGCTCGTGGTCCACAGACAGGGTGTGGGGCTGGAGCTGCACTGTGTTCCCAACAGCTGAGGGAACCCTGGCACTTGTGCAGCTCTCAGGCAGCTGCTGGTGCTGGAGCCAGCTGAGAGCTCAGTAAAAATATATCACAGTGAAGTCTTTAAATAAAAACCAACCATTTTCTACCAGAGCCAGCCTGTATCAAGCTTTGCTTTTGCCTCCAGACATCCACAGTCTGTGGGCTTTAAATCTCCACATAGCAGAGTTGGAATCAATGGAATTATTCGGGGTCCACAAGGGGCTGGTAACAAAACTGACCAGCTTTTCTTGGAGTTTATGGGATAGCTGTGATCGTGAGCAAAGCTCTTCATGTTGTAATGGGACAACTGGTGGAGTTCTAACACGTCTCTCTTTTGTTTCAGCCACTCCTTTTAAAGGGAGATTTAAATTGCCTTTGGAAATGACCAGCTCTACTAAGAGGTCTGACAATGATGCAATAAATGAGAGCAGAACAAAGAATTTCTATCAGGAACCTCCTGGAGTATGCATGTCCTCTGTAGCTAAGTCTTTTCTTAGAATAATACTAATTTCTATTCTAATTTGTTCCTAATTCATATTTTAAAGAGCTAGAGTTTTACAGTCAGCAAGTCACTTTTAGAAAATAGTATATTTTACTTTATTGCATTATGTTTTCTTGCCTTCTGGATTTCAGGTTTGACATGTTTGAAGTCAGACTGAACTCTAACAAAATTAGGCCAAATTTGCATTCAGTCATCAGTTCTGACCCCAGAATTAACTTCCTTTTTCTGGAACCTCAGTTCTTCCTTTGTGTAGAATAGGAGAAAGGTGCATGCAATAATTTCTAATTGATTTTGCAGTAATGAAATAGTCCTAAAACACAGAGTACATTCAGCTGTGCTTGTGAAATGTTGATGTCTTCAACTTGCAGCATTTAAAGCATTGGGTTTTATTGCATTTTTGATCAGGCATTCACTACTATAAAACAAAACAACTTAAGTGTCACTGACCTGCAGTTTAAGTATATTTTTGGGTATTTTTTCTTCCTGTTGAACAGTGACTATAAAATAATATTTTTATATTCTTTCTAGTTGTGAATGTCTGCCTTGCTCAGATTCAGGTCAAGCCCAGACTATGGGATTCTGAAGCATTTTTTGATACAGCCATGCTTTGGAAAAGGCTTTCATGTACAGAATGTTTTGTTTAAAGCATTTCTTTGGCTTTTCTGGGCTGTAACTGGCAGTGTTACTTACTGTGCTTTTTAGAGTGAGCAGAGATGCACAAGAGACAGTGAATTTTGTGAAGCAGAGCACATCAGGAAGTCAGATACCAGGAATGAGGCAAAAGTACATGGGAAGGTACTGGAACAGCATTTCCATGAAATGAGAAAAAGAAATTCATGTTTTATTACAGAAAGCACAAGTTTATGAGGTTGTATTGCTTATGGTCCTGCACTAATATTTCCTTTTGGGTGTCATTCCACTGTAGAGAATGTGCTCTGAAGAAGTCTCAAAAAATGTACAAGAGACCACAAAAAAGCAAGCTTTAGGCAAGTAATTTTACAAGCATTGATAGTCCTTACTTTTCAAATTATTGTAATTTTTTCTTTTGCCATAATAATTGACACCAAATTAATGTCTCATTTAGATGAAGTGTTTGATATTGTTCCTGATTCTCAGCCAGTTGGGAGAAGCAACAAACCTTTGTAAGTACTGGAAAAGAATTCCAAGTCATTGTTGTTACTCACTTTGAAGGGAGAATTTTCAAGCATTACCAGAATTGATACTTTGCTGCAATGTAAAATGCTTTGATATCTATAAGATATAATATTTTTCCTATTTTATGATAATTAAGACTCAAGTTCTGACAGTAGGATGGTGTTGTCTTTGTTAGGCTGCCTGGTCTTTTGGAGACTTCTTTTGATAAAACTGAAACGTGGAAAAAAAGAACATTCCCTCTTCCTGAGAAGAATGTAACAACTGGGGACAAGCAAAATCCAAATCCATCAGTGGCACGTGCATCCCATGCAGGTGATGGTCACAGTCAACTTTCAGAGAAAATTAACTTGCAGTGATGCTTGTTTTTCCCTTTATTACTCTTGGTAGTGAAAGAGCTGTGAAAAAAAAGCATTTATTCAGCTTTTTGAACTACCTCTCCAGATAAACAAGTGAAAAAAAACAGAACCAAGAAAATTAAATTGAGACCATCCTCAGTGGAGAGTCAGTGTTGATCATTTGGAACAGAAACTGTTAAATATGGAAGGGAAAAATACTGAAACTACTACTGAACCATTTAAAACATTTCTTTCAGCCAGAGTATCTGACACATCTTTGCATTCTGATCTTGCACAAGAGGACCCTGATGTTCCCCTCAGAAAAGAGGCTGCAAATCCAAAACAGTCAAAGACAGTGAGAGTTTCTTACCTTTGTTTTTCCACTTGCAATTACGAGAATTGTCCAATTTTCAGTGTTTTAGAATTGGTGGGTTTACTGTCATGCAAGGGAAAATGGTTTTCAAATGTATGTAATTTAATCCATTAGAAGACATTAAATGAAGTTTAGGGGAGTCTTAGGAACCTGAAGTTCTATTTGCAGCTTTGTTCTTCTGTTGGGTGTTGAGTCTTGAACTGTTTTTATAGAAATCAAAATCTAAAGAAATGGCAGACACAGCCAAATCACTGATCAGTAAAATCAGTGACAGATACAGAGACAAGAGTGAGGAGAAGAGCAAGGCAAGAGATTCCCTGGGCTTTAACAGGTATGATGTAACTCTTCCTTTTGTGCTCAGTCTTTGTGTGCCTCTGGCTGTCTCTGTGATGTACCCATGACTGCTGAGAAATGAAAGGGGCTGCACTCTGTTAATCCATTTTTTAATTGATGTTGTATTGAAATGCATGAATAAATTTACTGAGTTTGATTAGGGTGGGGTTTTTTTAATATATATATAGGCAGTATTCTAATGCATATATTCTAATTAGTATTTAACAAAATGTATCTTTATTTTTAGGACACATTTAAATAAATCTTGGATCTCCAAGGTAACACATTAGTGCTTTTGTTGGAATTGTTTTTAATATGTGGAAGTCAGGAGGTATAAAGGGAAAGTTCATGAATACCATTGAATATTAACTATCAGTAGACATTAATGTTAATTAAGCATTGACTGCAGATATGTTTTGCTATATTGAACTGTTGCTAATCAACTTGATTATCTTCATGATGAAAAAGATACTTTTTGAGATGACAGTGTCTATGAATGCACAGTCCAGATTTGACAGAGGAGCTAACTTTTCATTTATGGATAGGAAGAAGTCCAGGACAGGACCCTAAAAACTGCTTCTTTTCTCAATATAACTGCTGGTCATGTTCTGTAAGTAGTTACCACATTTTCGAACACAATTTCTGATTACCCACACCTGGCTCTGTGAAGTGTTCATTAATTCAGCCACAGAATTGATCTCTGTGTCTGTTTGACAGGGATGATGTCTACAACTTTAACATCAGCGGGCTTGATGAGCCTACAATCAAGCTTGGAGTAAGAAATAACTGAAATTTATATGTTATGAATAGAATAGAAAGGAAATCAGTCAAATGTTTTCTACTGAAAATATAGTTCAGATCTGAAAATTGAAATTATATCAGTGAACTAAGTAGGGGAGAAAGTTTGCCTTGTAAATACCTCCTGCATTCTCAAATATTGAAAAATATCCTCTGTCTTAAGATTCTCACCACTTCAGGCTGTGATGATATTTTTCCTGAATTAAGAACTAAACAGGAGGAGAATCATTATCTTAAATCATCCTGTAAATATTATTGGCATCCTTCTAATCCCTGTTTTAAAGACATCTTTGTCCAGATGTTTGAGCAAAGAGAAAATCTGATGATGATAAAAGACAGTTTTGCTTCTTGTGGCTCAGAGGAGTGAATTGGGAAAGGTTGTGAAGCAGGTGGGTGGGAACTCTTGTATTGCTTTGAGATAAAGCTTTAGCAGTTGTTGCTGGTTTTAACTGTCAGCTCTACTAAATAAATTCTAAGCTAGAAATTAATATCCCTTAATTGCTGAGTGTAAAAACTAAGGAAAAAAAACCCTTCTTAGCAGTTACTGGCCGGTGGCCTGTTTAATTTTGTACAGATTCTATAACCAATGAAAACCTTCATTTGTTTCTTCTGTATTTGCATTTTTAGATCCAAGAATTGCGTGTGACTGAACTGAGTGTCCATACAGAGACAAACAAAAAGGGGTAGGATGTTCTGTTTTTGTTGCTGATTGTGCTGTTCCAGCCTGCACTCTCCTGCAAGCAGTCACAATATCCCAGGGAGTGTTGTAGGGCACGAATATCTTTGCAATAATCACTGCTGTGTTCTCCTAGGCTGTTCCATGATTGTCCTTTGGGAAGGTGATAAAAAGGCAAGGATGTGTTCCATGAAGGAAATGTTCTCCTCATGGAATACTACAGGGAGAGAAACTCCTGAACAGAGGGGGATGGTTTTAATGATCCTCCTGGAAGGGGCTGTGCTGTTATTGTGTACTCCTACTGATAACTGGGACACAAACACAACCTTTCAGGTTTAAAGTGAACAGGTAATTCCAGAATAATGTGGAAACAAAAGTAGGTACCTTTGTTTGAATCCTTAATCATGGGAATAGTAGAAAGCTTTAGAACAACTATTTTAAAATGTATTGTTTAAAGGTGGGTTTTATTTCTCTGATTAAGGAACACAGCCATCAGTAAATCCAGCACAGAAAGGAAAGAAGGAAAAAAGGTAAGGCTCAGATTTTTGTGGATCAGCACAGCTTGTCCTTCTGCCTTTAAATATCAATTCTGTAAGCAGAATATGTATAAAAATTAATCAGCTTCTTTGGGTTTTGTAGACTAGAAAGAATCGAGACAAGAAGCATCTCTTTAGTGACTCAGACACAGAAAACAGAGGGGATGACAGCAAGACAGAGATTAGTTGGCTGCAGGAATCCAAGAGGAAACCTAAAGCCCAGATAATTGATTACAGTAGAAGCAAAAAATCAGTGAAACCAATGAACACAGACAAAAGTAAGAATTTTCCTTCATATTTCTGAAGAATGCTTCAGTACGTTTGTCCATAGATGTGAAGTGCACAGCCTGGCATGTGCTGTGTTGCAATTATCATATATTTTTGTTGTCTTGTTTCCAAGCATAAAGAATTTTCAAATTAGTTCAAATAATTTATAAAGATCCATTTACATAAATTCTGTATTTTAATGTGGAAAAACTCTGGGAGGATGGGACAGGTACAAGTTGTTGTCAATTAAAAAAATATCTTTTTCAAAATAATGGGCTGAAAGCAGTTACTGAATCAATCAGTTTGTGGGTGTGAAAGTGAATCTGTTATTTTACAGCTAAAACTGATGTCAAACATTTGAGTATTTTCCTGATTTTTCAACTTTTTTGTATTGTAACAGCAGATAAATCCCCTGAACCTGCTTGCCACATGGATAAAGCTAAAGGCAAAAATACAAATAAGAAAAAGGTAAATGTAAATTTGTAACTAGAATTTTAATGTAGATTAAAAATCTCTTAGTTCCCCCCAGAAACTGTTTTAAAATAATTATTCATACATATGTGACGTTTCTCCCAGATAATTTATTAAGTACCATTTATTTTTTTCAGGTACTGTATTCTTTTCATATAATACTTAGCAGGTTTTTCAGTCATGAGTTAGAATGATTTTGTACATTGGGTGCTGTTTTTAGTAGATTTTAGAGTAGATACTCTGTGCTTTGATAAAGTTAAGCCTTTTTAGTTTCAAGTAATTAAACCAAGTTCTCTGCCATTTTATCCTATGTATATATTAATGATTCTTCTTAACTGAAGATGGTTTTTTATTCTTCCAAAGGCAAACAAATGTAAACCCCAGCATTCAAAAATGGATGAAATCAAAGTAAAACCCACCAGGGAAAAACTCCCTCGAAGAGCAGCAGCAACAAAAAATTACAAAGAGCCTTCCAGTTCTGAATCTGAGAGTGAAGAAAAGATTCCAACATGCACCTCCAAGGAGGAGAAATCCAAAATACAGGTTTGCAGCTCCACTTGATTATTAAAAATCCATTCCTGCCATGTTTTTCAAGGTAAACTCTGCTCTGCTTTGTACTTGGTACTCCTGAATTTTAAGTGCCCAACAGAAGCAAATTGAAGTTAGTTTTTTTATTATTAACACTACCCCTTTTTTTAATGATGAGTATTGAGCTGCTACGAAAATCAGTCCTAAATAATCTTCTTAGCCATAATAGATTTTGGGCTCTATTTATGAGATTTATTCTGCTGCAAAGAACTACTGTGTGCTGTATTTTGAAAATGTGACAATATTTTGAAAA
This sequence comes from Illadopsis cleaveri, assembly GCA_013399915.1. Lineage (NCBI taxonomy): Eukaryota > Metazoa > Chordata > Aves > Passeriformes > Timaliidae > Illadopsis > Illadopsis cleaveri. Next base: position 877,279 of record VXBB01016990.1, on the reverse strand, counting down.
TGTCCTTCAATGAGAGAGTTTAGTGAGCCAGATCTTGTTGAGTTGATGTGATGCTGGCAAAGTTGTGGCAATACATTTGCTGGATATCCAAATGGATTTTTAGTAAAGGAACACTGGTTGCTAAAACATTTTCCTTTTTTTAGCATACATGTCAATATATATGGAAAGGTTTCTAAACTTCATTCATTAAATCCTGAAACATCAGTAATTGCCTCCAGTAATTAAGTAGTTCATAAGAACAGAAATTTATGTGCTGAGTTAAAGAAATTCAATGTTTATTGGTATTGGAAAACCTGATCTGCTTATGGATTTAAGTACTTCTGATGCTGATCCTTCTGCTTGATCAATGGTATCTAGGTAATAAATCCATATCTCTCTTTAGCAGCTTTTATGGACAATGTGGTTGCAAAGATGTTTACATAATTTTTGTATTTTAATAGAAATACATGAATGGGGCAAACAAGGATTACAGGCAGCCAATGGTACTGCAGATTGTACCTGTGGTGCCCAAGAGAGTGGATAGCTTTGTGCAGAAAGCACTGCTCAAATCCAGGAATTCTGCAGAGCAGAAGGAAGTGGAAATGCCTTCACCTGAGAGCCCTGCCTCCCTTGAGACTATGAGGTGTAGGTATTTTCACTTTTCATTTCTAGCAGTACTGAATCAAGAGGTGGAGATTGAGGGTTAATTGAGGGTTATCACAGCAGTACAATTTTACATTTATTTCATGCTTTTAAAGTGAGACATCCCATAATTCCAGCTGTTCCACGTAATTTAAGGAATTGTATTAGTACGTCACTAACTCTTCTGTAGGTTGGTGCAGTTACTTGACATCAGGGCAATGCAGAAACACATCACATCAGTGTTAGATATCCAGTTCAGTACTGCTGGAACAGTGGCAGAGGGAGAAAGGGCAAGGCCTGTGCCAAATTCCACACATGTGAGACTTGGGAATCCCCAGGGCTGGAGCAGGAGCAGTGTGGGGCTGTGGCTGCCCTTGTGGAACTGCCAGTGTGGTGCTGACAGTGCAGGAACTGTTCCCCAGGTGCTGAGGGAGTGTCAGGAGGTGTCAGTCCAGAGCACAGCTCCAGTGAGAGGTCACTTGGTCTGCACGAGTCAACACCAGAAGACAGGGAAGTGCTGAACTCTGAGAGAGGAACCTCTCCCAGTAATTCCTGTCCACAAAACAAGAGTATGGAAAGTCTGGGTGTTACTCAGTCCCCTGACAGAGCAGTTCCAAAGTTGACATTTGGAAGGAAAAGCTTCTCACCCGTTTTAACTGAAGCATCTTTGGTAAGAGCATTAACCTTTCTCTAGAGTTGTCTTATCTGAAATTGTTCCATTTGGCTGCCAACTTCTCCTCTCAATGTTTGGGGTTTTTTGTTCGTGTGCAGCTCAGCTTAACCACATACAAAACTGTCAGTGGTAAGAGTTCCAAGGGAGCTGTAGCAGAAACCTGCAAGAATAATGAAGACTCAAGTTTCCAACACTGCTTTTTAGACACATTTTCTGTTAAAGGAAAGCTTCAGGATATCACTAAACCTATCCCCAAAAATAAGGAAGAGGTATGTTCCTAAATTCTTGGCTCTTCAAAAGAGACCTGCAGCTCTTTGCTTTATCAATTTACAGGCGGTGAGCTTTAAGGGACATCTCCTTTCAATAATAATTTTTTTTTCCTTCATGGGTAGACCAGCTTAACAACTGAAAAACTGTATAAAACTGACAGTGGAAAACGTGCAAAGGGAGCTGTGCTGGAAACAGGGAATAACAATGAGGATTCAAGTCCCCAGTCTTGCTTTTCAGACACACTTGGTGCTAAAGGCAAACTCCAAGATCCCACCAAAGCTCTCACTGAAAGCAAAGAGGTGAGTTAGTGCATTCCTTGCCCTGCAGAAGAGAGCTGCAGCTTGGCATCTCTGTTATCTCCATTATCTCTGTTATCTCCTTTCCAGGTGCTGAGGTTTAAGGGAAATGCATCTCAGTGTTTAACATGGATTTTGGCACCTGCTAATAGTTAATTTTCAAATATTGGAGATAAATTAGATAGTTGTTTATCATATAGATGCAATGAAGGAATTAAACTCCAACAAGATCAGTTACAATTCATATTTTAAAAAAATAACAGGGAGTAAATATTTTCTTAGTCACTTCCAATAAAAAATAAATTATTTTTCACAACATAAATGTGAGTTTCTGATGGAGACTTCTAAAAGCAATTTAGTTTGGAAGCTAATAAATAAATCAGTGACTTTTCTTTTAGGATTGTGTAGCACCATCCCCACTGTCTGCTTCCAGCAGGAGTAGAGTACAGTCTTGGATTAGAGAACCTTTTCCCCCCATGAATGAGTCAGGTACAGACATTTAATTTAAAGCAAAAGACTTCCTATGTGTCTCCATAAGGGTTAAGAAAAATGTTTTATTTGGCATAATAATATGGCCAAAGTTGTTAAATCTTTTTACATTTTATATATTTTCAGTATTATTCCATTTTTACTCTTTCTCATTTTCTCTGCTGTTTTTATTATCCAAAAAAACCCTGAAAATAAAGCTCCAAAATGCAGCTTTAATAAAGAGTTAGTTGTGCTCCAAATAAAAAGTTAGAGGAATTCCTACTGATACTAAGAAAAAGTTGGGATAATGATTTTATCAGAAAAAATCCCAAGCTTGCTCATCAGTCAGAGTTCAGTTGAATGTGCCCTCAATAAATGTAATGGTTATTAATTTCTGTATAATTCTCATGTTTTAAAGCCAAGATACATCTTCCTAGAGTTTGCATCCAATGTGTCAATAAAATCTTCTTTATCCTCCCATCTCATTGTTCTAAATAATAATAATAATGGTAAAATTCAGCATTGTTTCCATGTTTATTGAAGGACCAAGTGTACAGACATTCCTCAAACGAACTTACCACAGTTCCACAGAAAGCAGCTCTGATGAGGCAGAAACAAGCAAAGAGCAGGAAAAGAAAGGAAGGAGAAGAATAAATTTAAAGCCCAAAAAATTATTTAAAACAGATGATGCTGCTACTTACAGAGGTTGGTAATGGACTGACAGTGCAAAGTTTTAAAATAATGTGATAAATTCAAGTTTTGACAATGAAATAGAATAAAGCATTTTACATGTTAAAGCAAAGAATAAAAAATACTAAATATTCAGAGACTGGATCCATATAAAAAGCCAGAAAATTGATATGCAAATAGAAACTGCCATCTGATTGGTGACATTAATTTATATAGAACCAAAGCTGTCCTAGGCCCTGTGCTAACTTCAGATTTGGGACTTTATAATACTGAGTTTGACATCATGTTTTTGTTCTCTTCAGTGTCTGAAAGTGTCTCCACTCGATCTGTAAACGACCTCTCTGGTCTGGATGGAGAATTCTGGGGGCCTGATTGCTCAACCATCAGCTTTTGTCAGCAGCTCCAGAAAGAATTTACCAAGAAAATTGAGGCAAGACTCTTCATGTGCATCACTTGGGGGAGCACATGGGTGACAGCTTGGCTTGCACCACACAGTTTCATTTTTAAAAGGGGGTTTGTTGTGATATTAAGCAGTTACAGTACTGAACATATTACAGGGTTGAGGTGTTTTTTTTTTTCCTAAAGTGCAAATAATCTGAATTTCATGTTAAAACATCCTCTCAGAACCGCTCACGGAGAATGGATAATTTCAGTAAGCAAACACTGCGAGCTGCCCATCAGCATTTGGCAACAGTGAGTTACCAGCTCCATGAATGCAGGTCAGGAATGGCAGATTTCTGTTCAAACATCCTAAAATGCAGTGAATACCTTCTGCAGATAACCTGGTTTGTTTTGGTAGGATCAGGCAGTTGGACAAATTTCATTTTACTCTCACTGAAGAACTGGAGAAATTTGAAAAGGACTCTCAGTCCCTGAAAATCATGGAAAAAGAATTCTCGGTTTGTATTTTAGTTGTTTGATCATGGGTAAAAAGGAATTCTCCTGGAATCTGTAGATCATTCACATCATCTTAATTTAGTGTCATTGATTTTGGTTTTCAAAGCCCTTACCTTTTTGCTTCTGGTTGGGTCAAATTTCAAATAATGCATTTGAGGTGTCAGGATTCTCTTAGAATCCTAAGCTCACTGTATTTTATTTTCCTACCTGTATCCACTGTATGAATTCCTGTTCATTTTTCCTCCTACAATAAACTCCTACAAGTACTTTAATGGGCTGAGTTTTTCCAGCTCCTGTGGGGGCTGTGTAACTCCTGCCCCTTCTGTGTTGAGTCTGTGGTTGTCATTTTGTTTATATTAGAAATTAATGATTTTTAGTTTGGAAAATCAGTTCCCATTTATTAGCATTTCTATATATTTTTTTTCCAGACCTTTTGGAAGAAGCATTCCCACACTTTTAGCACATACATGAAAAACGAGCAGCAGAGGTCAGTAGGGTTCACTAATCCTGGGGTGAGATTTGTGTTCTGTTCACTTGAGGGAGATCAGCACAACTCCTTCCATAAAAGAGAGATGGTTGATGAGAAAATGAGATTAAAATGTTCCTGTAATTATTTTCCAGCTGAATTTCTCCACATACCTGAGGGGCTGTTCAGCAGTAACAGTGGTGGGGATATTTATCCATGCTTTAAATGCAAATAGACTCCCAACAATGGGATGTGTTTGTGCTCTGTGTGGGAAGTCCTTATGTAGCAAAGCTGTTTGAACTGCCTTTATTTCTTTAGAATTCAGATTCTTAAAACCTCCTTTGAAAAGAATATCTACCATTCTGTTGGCTGTGAAGAAAATGTTTTTACTTCAGAGGTATGGTGAACTTCTGTTTTGCTCATTTTAATAATTCCTCAATTGTACCCATAGATTCCAGTATTGACTTTTTTCCCTGAAGATTTTATCCTCAGCATTATATTAATGATGCATAATATTTTTTTAGCTTTTGCCATAAAATATCCCTTAATTTCATCCTATTCAGTGTTTATGCCTAGATTTCACCCATTGCAAGGTGTGTGCAGTTATCAGGACTTACTCTGGCTTCTGTGACTCTGTTTATTGGTGTTACTCATCCAAGAAAGAAAACATTTAAAACATCCTTTTCCATAGGCAGGTGGCTGCATGTGCATCTGTATCTCTTGCTTATGAGACATTTAGGGATATCATTGTTTGCTTGAAAATGTGGTGGCACTTGTGAGCAGAGGAGATGCATTCAGTGTCTTTTTGTAGATGCATCTGATGAAAGAAGACATAAAAGGACTCCAAGAGAAATTTCTAAAAGAAATGGTAAATAAATTTATCCTGTCCTCATTTTTATTTATTTTCTTTGTGGTTTGAACACTAAATTACTAAAATTTTGATTTCTAGTCCCGTATCAAAAATAAAAATTAGTCAGAATGCAAATGTCACTGCTTTATTATATTTAAAACCTTACCTGGTTGATGGGAGCCACAGGGAGATGTGGATGGACTCGTTTAGTTCTGAGCCTTAATGTTGGAAAGTATCATCTTTGATATGTCAAGCAGCATGTACAGTGCTCCAGGATTGCAATACATGAAATCAAACCTGCCTTTTTTCAAAAGCATGTGATAAATGTGCTCAGTGATCAGGGTGATAAATGTAAATTTTTTGTCCAGCAAGAAGAGGAGCTGTGTAACGTTCGCAGGGGATTGCAGACCTTGTTTCAATCAAAGGCAGAATTCTGAAGTGATGGTTCAGATTCCGTCCTGAAATTCAAGGTGAATATAAACACTTTTGTCATGGAAAATTTGGTAACTTTTTCTTCTCTTTTTTTTTTTTTGGTCACACTCAAGGAAACTACTGTAATGAAAGCATATTTTTCTTAATATTGAAAATATGTGTGGATAAGACCCACTCACCTGTGAGATTTGGAATTATTTTACTGAGTCTACTAAAATGTAATATGCCATTTTAGTTTTAGCACGTACTACTTTTAAATAAGTCTTTAACAATTTTTATAGGTTACTTAACTGACTTTCAGAGAAATCACTTTGAATTTCACTTTGAATCTACATTTTGGGTCTGATGCAGAATACAAGTCAGGAGTTATTTAGGGACCAAACCACCTGCTTTGATCTTAGTCCTGTCTGTCTGTGGTGTTAGACTTCAGGAGGATTTTCTGAGAGAGAACACTCTCAACACTTGTGTTGAAACTGTTGCAAATAGTTCTATTAAACAAGTCAAGGAAAACAAATGCTGTCTGTTGGTTGTTTTACTCAATGTCATTGTAATTTTGCTTTAAATCAGTAAGAAGTCAGATGAAGCTGCTGTGGAAATATTTTGGGTAAGAATTTTAAAGCCACACGGCTGTGTTGTCTCTGGAAATAATTACAGTGAAATTTCCAGTAAATAATTTGGTCCACTCATCCCATTTACATCAGTGTATGAATGTTTTCTGACCTGCTGCTTTTTGTGTGGTTTGGGGTTTTTTTGAGCCTGTGCTCCCTGTGATCTCCACTAGATGGACACCGTGAGATGTTCAACTTTCTTTCCACTGATAGAATTTTATCTGAATGAAACGAGACTTTTCTCTAAACTGTACAAGGTTTGAAAAGTGCACTGCAAGGCTCGAATTCTTTCTTACAATGAGGCTACGTGAGAAAAACAATACTGCTGCCTTGTTTTAGTTAGTGACAGGAATTGTGCCCTGCAGGCCTGGTTCCCTTTGCCTTTGGGAGGGCCCTGCCCAAGATCAGCCTCCCTGAGCCAGGTGTGGCCTCTGGGGTGCGATCCCAAATTCCAGCAGGAACTGACCACAGACTGAGCCCAGGGAGTGTCCAGACACCTCCACAGAGCCCCCCAGCAGCTGGCAGTGCCCAGTGCCAGGGGACAGTGGCTCTGGATTGTCACAGGCTGTGCCCAGTGCCAGGGGACAGTGACTCTGGATTGTCACAGACAGTGCTCAGTGCCAGGGAACAGTGGCTCTGGATTGTCACAGGCAGTGCCAGGGGGCAGTGGCTCTAGATTGTCACAGGCAGTGCTCAGTGCCAGGGGACAGTGTCTCTGGATTGTCACAGGCA
>VXBB01016990.1:829325-870227 GCA_013399915.1 Illadopsis cleaveri | reverse complement strand
CAGTGGCTCTGGATTGTCACAGGGCAGAGGCCGGGCTGGCTGAGGAAGGATCAGAACATGGGGAGGACAGAGTCACTCAGAGCCACCCCGGGGCCCAGGTGCAGCAGTGACACAGCTCAGGGGCACTGTTTGACATTTAAAAGCGGCTCCAAGTTACCCTAACACTATTTTTCTTTTCATTATGTTTTTCAGCATAATTTTAATGTGTTTTATATCATATTTATTGCCAGTGGAAGTGTGCATCTGCTAAACACGACATACTGTACATGGATTGTTAGCCAAGTTTAGTTTACAGTGGCTCATCTGCTCTGCTCAACCTGAAAATGCTTCTTCTGCTGAAGAAACTTTGCTCTCCCTTGTGTTTAGCCTTTTTGTATATTTCACCTGGACTATCATTATGTTGTTGTTAGGAATTAATCCTATATTATTAATAATAAAATGATAGATGTATGTATGTTAAAAGGCTAGTTAGGATGTTGCATATTTCTGTGAAAAGCCAGCAAGTTAAAAAATAACAATAAAGAGGAAAAAACACATATTTTGGATCAAGTGATGGGGTCATTCAAGTCTTGAGCAGATAGTCAAGTAAGACAAGCATTAAAATGTTGACACCACCTCTCCCAGGAGTCTTCAGTTCCTTCTCCCATTGCACTGCCACAGGTTTGTGTTGCCCTGTGTGTCCTTACCTTCCAGCCCTGCCTGACACTTTCTCCAGGAGCAGCTCCAGCTCCTGTGGTTCCATCCCCACCTGGGCCAGAGCTGAGCCTCTGTGTGGGGCTGTTCCCCACCTCACAGCAATTCAGTAGTAGTCTATACAAGCACGTTGACAGACTGCATTTCATTATTTTCACATTTCATGGAGATCATCTCAATGAAGCTACAGGACCAAGAATGCCTTTTTCAAGTTTTTAACATTGGAATGGCAGCACTTCAGATTCTTGCAGAGAAATGTTTGTTTTGTGAGTGCTTTCACCATTTTGTTCTGTCTCATCACGTGTGGTTTCCAGCTACCAATGTGTTATTTTTCTCACAAATGTTTTTTTAGTAGTTTTGAGTAAATCCTCAGGTGCTTCTCCATGTTGGGCATTATTAAAATGTCAGGCTTTACATTTTTCTCAACCAGTTCTATTTGCTTTGTTAGTAACCTTTTTCTTCTTACTGTCAAGAAAGCATTAAAACAATTTGTTTGCTAAACATCAAAGTACATTGTTACATTTCTGCCTCTGCTTATCCAATTTAGTAATTTTTAATAACAGTGAACCAAATTGTCATTTTTAGAGGGTCAGAGGCTCAAGTGGTGCAGAGTGACAACCAGCTTATGCTATTCCACAAGATGGAAAATCTTAGTTGAGATCATCCTTTTGCAGACTCTCTGTTGATGAAGAAGTCAAATGCTTTGGTGCATAATAATTATAATCTCCTCCCAACTATCCCTGGGAAAAAAAGAGCTTTAGGAAACATGTTCATTTCCTGCAATAAGTAGTCATTTAATTAAAGAACAAAAGTAACAGGAATCAAAAATGCTTGCAGCTGTGATTCTGTTAGACAGTATATAAAAAAGAATGAAATTATAATACATTAAATTAGTTTTTAGAACATGAACTTAGGTGTTTTACAAACTAATTGTGGTAAGTTCAAAATGTCTTGTCAACATAATACTGGATGACAGAGTGTCATGTCCTTTTATGTCAGAGGCCTTGGAATGGTAAAGCCTGTACATGCACAACATCTCCTTTTCCAAGACAGCCTGCAAACCAGTTCCACACAGCTGGGAAAGGAGAGGAGGAGGCTCTTCCAAGTGGCTTCACTTCAGTTTTTTCCAGCAGCTTTTCCCACTCCACAGGCCAGGCTCTTCTGCCTCCAGAGCTCGGGGCTGGCGTCCTGTCCCCGAGTGCTGCAGAGGCTTCACTGCAGAGTCCTTCTGTCACAGCAACGTCCAGGGAGCCTGCACTGAACCTCAGGGAAGGACTGCACTGTTCCCTGATGTGTGTTCAGCAGCAATATCAAAAAGTAAAGACAGATTCTTCTCAGAAGAAAATTTCTATGGCCTGTGAAATCTAGGAGAAAAGAGAGACATTTTTCAAACCACTTTGCAATAGAACTAATTTTTTTTTTTAATTCAATTATTTTATGTTAGCTTAACAAAAAATTTAAAAGCCCACAAAAGCATTCTGTTTAAAGGTACAGTGACAGTGCTGAAGAATATCAGCAACTCTTAATTTTCCCCAGCACATTCCCACCCCTGTGCCACGACTGTAGTGCAGGTGCAGTCCTCAGGGCCCAGTGTACCTTTGGGAGTGCAATTGCAAACACAGGTATGTCATTGATGTGGGTTTTTTTTAGTAAATGAAGTCACAGTTTGTCATTGGTAGCAATATTCTTCATTGTGCAGTGTTCTTTTTAAAGAGTTCAACAGTGTTGAAATGCTTTGTAAAGTATGAGGAGATACTGTTGGTGAAATGTTTGGTAGTCTTGTGAGTCTGGAATAAATATTCTTCTTGCTCTCTAGGCTTGTTCTTTTGGCTGAGATCCAGAATTAAAGCCCCAATCGTTTGTAATGCCCTAGCACTAATTGTAAATTGGAAGCCTGTTTACTCCTAATATCCTGAACAAATTTCAAAATCTCTCATTACCCTCTGCTCAAAGTCCCCAGGTAGCTCCAATTAGGAGAGGTATAGCTCACTTCCAGACTGGAGCTGCAGCCATCCCTTTTCCCTCCCCACGTTTCATCCCATCAATGCACTGGAGCTGCTTTGCCCTTAATGATGCCCTTTCTGCAAGTACCAGTGGCTGTGGAATCAGCCTCTCATATTGTTTCTCCACTTAAGGGAAATCAATGTTTTTATTTGTGTTTAAAGACAGTCCTGTCACCAGTGCTGGCACACGGAGCAGGCACTGCCCTGCCCAGGTTCCCAGTGGCCCAGTCACGTGGAGAGTGACAACAACCCAGAGCTGTTCTCTCTCCTGACCTGCTCCTGACAGGGAGTTAAGTGTCATTAAGTTACCTGGGCCTTGCTCCTTCCAATAGCAGCTGCACTCTCAGGGAATACTGAAATCCCCAGGCTGAACCCTTCAGGACAAATCCAATTAGAACAAAGGCATTAGCCCGGGCCTGTTTTGTGTTGTGTTTCTGAGCAGGGAATTTCCAGTGTTTGTGATAAGGCTGCAGACTCAAGTACATTTAATTCAGAGATCTTTACACAGTGTATTAAGTTGTTCTGCTTTAAAAAATCATATTGTTTGCTGTGTTATATACTTTTTTTTTTTTCCTTTTTGTCCTATCTTTGAATCTTTGGTGCAAGGAATGCCAGCTGAGGGATGCTCTGGAGGATGTCTGCAGGTTTCTTGGTATGTGCTAGTAAAAGCCCCCCCCAAAAAAATCAGAAAATTGGGTTCTCTCCAGGAAGAGAAACCCTACAATTTTCTTTTCATATTAACCTCCCTTTGCATATTCTCCCACATCCAGCATGTAAGAGTAAAATCCACAGGTTCAGGACTGAAGCAGAGTATTTAGCAGGCAGCAGAAATAACCAGCTGGAAAACTGACCTTGTCAAATGTTTGCTGGATGCATGAACCTCCATTTCATTACTTTTGTATTCGTTCAGCTCTTTCCGAATTGCTGCCTAGGAAATGGAAAGAGAAAAAAACATGAACAAATAATTTGTGTTTGTGAGCAAAATCCCAGACCTGCAGAGTTTTCTGAGGTAGAACCAGGTATTGGGTACATAAATATACACAGCAGAGCACTCTGTGCTGGTAGAACAGCTGAATATTTGGGTTGTATGGATTGGTGACACAATACTTCTCATTTGTTATTGATTGCTGACAGGGTCACTGCTGTCTAGAAGCAATTCTGACAGAATAACACCTCAGGGCTGGTTGTCTCACATTTAATAAGATTCCAGTTGAAATTTATTAAAGATTAAGAGATGCTGCCAAGAAATTGATCCATTTTTCAGTCACAAATGCAAAGGTACAGCTCTGACCCTGACTTCCTGATGTGTGCCACCAGTATGTGCAGAACTGTCACTTTCTTAAACCTGCCTTGTTAATTGAAACATGAACATTGAAACAGTAAAACCAGGAAAAGTCTAATTTCAGTAAAAGTACATACAAGGAAAATATAAAATCCTTATTCCATTGATTACTATGGAATAGCTTATTCACCATTTTAGAGAGCTTGGGAGAGCAGCTACTGGAGTAGAAGTGCTCTGTTCCTTTTCTGAGAGCCCTCTAAACCCCTTTGTCCCTTACTGGGGAGATACTGGAATGGAAACCAAAGTGTTTGATACCCACATCTCTGCACAGAGCCACGTTAACTGTCCTGTGTTGGCCATTTTGCCAGTAATTGTCTCAGCATCCTGCTCCTTCTGCTCCCTGCAGCCCTGAAACTTTCCAGCTGTTCTGGCTGGGATCATGGTGAAATATTCTTACTACCCAAGCATCTAAATGTGACACTTAAATGGGGATGTAGATCAGCTACGTGGCAGGTATGTGATGGGAAAAAATGAGAGTTCATGCTCAGGAGAATGTGGGTCCAGTGACTCCTTGAGCATTCACAGGAAACAGGAGAGGAAATTTTTGCATGTTTGGGACAAAACTTCCAGTCTGAGAATAAAGGTTAATACTCTATTGGCTGGAAATGGTTTTGAGTTGGAGCCCAAAAACTTGTATCCACCTTTTTGGGTGGCTGGGTAGAAGCCTTTCAAGTACTAAATAGACTTTGTAATGACATTGGTATGATTTCAACATAAAAAAACATGTAAAGTTTACAGAGATGAAATGTTGCAGAGGCTAAAGTCTGTTGAGAATGTGATGTATCATTACAGACAAAGCAAGGAGAAAGCAGAACCTTGTGGCTGTGTCAGTACCTTGTCTGCTGCTGACAGTCGTGTCCATGGTTTGTCCGCTCTCCTGTCGTAGTCCTGTGCTTTTGCCACTTCCACATAATCACTGAATCGAATCAGGATCTTTCTGTCTCTCAGTTCATCAACTGTAGGTCTCTGGTTAAGCTGTATTCAGGAGTTTTGTGGAATAAAACCAGGGTTAATAACAAATGAAGCAGTAAAAATGGCAATATTTGCTTCTTTTCATCTTGGCTCAGTGTGCATCTACACATATGGAAAACCACCCAACCCTTGGAAACTCTGGGGAGATATTTCATCATTTGGAGGACTAGGAGAGTACTAATGGTTTAAATGGAACTGTGGGCTACAGCACAATGCCTTTATAATGGACAAAAGAAGAAAATATTTTAACCCAGGTATTGATAAAATGTATTTTCAAAATGTAAAGCAATCATGATGCATTTTTTATGATCTCTGGATGATTCTGGATGCTGTAGGATGTTCTACTACAGGCAGAGGCAGATTGTATGAGGTTCTCAGCACTAGACCCACTGTAATGATTTCTGTAATTCCATTAGGGATTTCCAGGAACAGAACAACAAGATCTCGTTCTTGTTCTGAGAATATTTTAAATGCAAAAAGAAATACAGTGTGAGAGCAGACCTGGTGTTCAGCAGGGAATCAGCTCTGTTCCAAATAATGAAAAAGTCCTTTTCCAGCAATGGAGCTGACAAATATGCAGTGTGCAAACAAATACCCATTTTTTGAGTAAGTTTATATGTATATATTCTATTAAAACTCATCTAGCTGAGATAAGGTAGGTGTGTCTGTAATTCATATTACCAGACACTGCTGTCAGACACTGCTGAGGAGGATGCATATTAAGGGAGGTTCTGTGTAATAACAACCTCTATGGCTGGTTGATACAGTAATTTTGCTAAATTTCTAAAAGCTAATAGCAGGTATTGCAAGATTTTACCTTTCTTGTCAGTCTCTGCTTGATTTCCCTCCTCTCTTCCTGTTCCGTCTGGTCATTTCGTTCTGCGGAGAATATAAAGAAGAAGATGACTTTCCTCATGAGGAAGTTTGGTGTTTTCCCAAGTTCCAGGCAATAATCAGCACAGCCAAACCAGCAGCCCGTGGTTGTGTGTTTTGGTAATTCAGTGCATCTCTGGTGTGTGTTGGAGCACGTTGTCACCTCTCTGTGAGGACACCGTGCTGGTGCCAGTGTCAGCCCTGAACTCCGCGGGGATTTAATGAAACAACAGCAGCCACACCAGCGCTCCACTCGGATAAACTTCAGAAGGAAAATCAAAACACTCCACAGCTGATCAATCATCCTTTTTTACTCTGCATGTTGCTGGAGCCATTCGTGCTGTGGGATGCTGAGGAGCCTCATTGCAGCAGCTCCAGGGAGAGCCCGTTCTGTCCTCAGTCCTGTTCTCTCAGTCTCATCACTCTTGGCACTGAGCTGCACCTTGGCTTCCCCTGACATGAGACCCCTTTGTCCTGCCAGGTTCCTGTGCAGAGCCCTGCTCTGAGCTCAGCCCGCTTGTCTTTGTGTGTTGTGCCTATTAACATTCGAGCCGTGAGAACTCCTACACACTGGCTCTAAAAATAGCCTGGAGTGCTGTAACGCTGTGAAATAGATCCCCTGCCTTAGGAAACGAGTTAATGGCGTTTCTATTCCCAGTACTATCTGTTACTAAATTAAGGCGTGAGCCCGTGACCTGAACAAAGCTGCAGAGCCAGAGAAAAAGGTTTAACCATTCAGGGATTCTGTGGGTACTACTGTAAGGTTTATTATACCACTTGCATTAGATATTCCCAGTGTTAAAGCACACGTGATTTCTACTATGCCTCCAAAACCCACTAGCGCTGCAGATGGATTTCCAAGATATTTTTAACAATGAAGCATTTTTTCCCCCTGATTTTTGCACTCATTAGATGACACTGAGATGCAATCAAATCTATTTAAAATAACATAGCGGTGCATAGCTCCACATGGCTAGGGTAGAAATGTAAATCAAACGAATTTAAAGTGCTATAATGTGCTGCACTACAGTTCAGTGGCAAGGCACAAAATGTAAAGAGAACAGGTCAGCTAAAATTAGTGCTGTGTCAGGGATGAGCAGCTATTTCAGTCTGCAACGTGGAAAAGGAGAACAGGCTTTCAGAAGTAGAGGGTATTCTTAGATATAGAGATACCTGCAAGAAGTTATTCATTCAGCTTTAATTCACCCATTTTAGAGTAGATATTCCTATTTTGTGCTTTTTTTAAATTAAAAATAGATAATTTTCTGTGGTGTAGTGCCTTTCAATGATATGATGTGACGTGCAGTGAGAGAACTGCCCAGAGAAGCTGTGGCTGCTCCATCCCTGGAAGCCTTCAAGGCAGATTGGACAGGGTTTGGAGCAACCTGGTCCAGAGAAAAGTGTCCCTGCCCATGGCAGAGGCTGGAACAAGATGATTTTTAAGGTCTCTTCCAACCCAAACCCTTCTGTAATTCTATGATCCTAATTCCCAAAGAGAAACCAAAAATACACACTTCTGATCAAAAAATACTTTTTCAAATATACTAAATGTGTAGTAACCTATTTCCATTCACTTGGGTTCAGTGCTTATTTCCAGCTCCAATAAATAAAACAAATTGTACTTTTGCAAAAAAAAAATCAATAACCTGAGATTTGATATGAAATACTGGCAAGGGATTCTAGAAGTCAGGCATTATTGCTCAGACAACCCAGAGAGGCTTTTCCCATCACGATCACTCTGCCCACACAGCTCCATTCATTGCTGAGGGCTGGTTTGTAAATCTCAGCAGAGATGCTCCCAGATCTGAGGGGGCCTGTGCAGAGCTGGAACTCGTTCTGAGCTCTGCCAGTTCCTCAGGGAGCTCCCAGCTCTCTGTGACACTAAAGCATCTCCTTGGGTTCACAGTGGAGATTGTACAGTGGGGTTCAGGAGATGCTTTCTTGGCTGTGAGTTCAGCTTTCTGTTGGGAACAGCAAGGACACATCTGACACCTGGCCTGTCAGATTTTAGTTCTTTTGCTTTTCATGCTTGGTGGGAAGCCAGCAGTGTTTCTATAGTTAAAGAACTTGGAAGATCAACAAAATTGTAAGGAAGTGCTGGCTTTAAGTTTGCTTTTTAAATATTACTTTTATCTCAGCAACTACTCCCTAAAGGAGACAAGAAATCACTTTTTGAAATCTTGCTGAGATTTACTTTAAAGTGACAGTAGTTGTACTTTGCAATATGCTTCTCTTTTTACCAGAGTTGTACAAATGTGAATTCTGAGTCCATAAAAGAACTTCTGTCAGCAGTACCAATTGTGAACATCAAAGATGTTGGGAAATTCACAACTTAAAACTGCACAAACCCTTACTACACCTGGAGGAGGTTGTAGAGATTTCATTGAAGGGCTTTTATACTGCTACAGCTACACAGGATACTCAGCTTTTTATATAATGGCAGAGGTAAATAAAATGGAAGTGGTTCTGATCCCAGCTGAACCTGTATAAAGCCTGAGCAACTCAACAGAAGTCAATAAATTTACTCCATGGTGGGAGCTCGTTAAACGAGATACAAATCTAGACCAGTATGTTTAGCTGGTATTCAGGAAGTATCTTTAATTCTGCTTTATCTTCTTTCTGCTTTATCTCTCTCTAAGCTCATTATGTGAATGTATTCAAACTTTTTTATTATTAAAACTGGTCAGTTTAACCCAGATTAAGGATGTAACCAGCACACTTCAAAAAAGTAAACATAAAGGAACAGATTTTTTCAGTGGAGATCAGCTTTTCCTTAGCCAGGGGAAAAAAAACCCAAAGAAACAGATTGTCAGAGATCCTGGTTACTGAGTCTTGGAAATCTGTCCCCACGTAGTTCAGGATCTTGGGTCACTGCATTTTCATGCCTCTCTGGTAGATGAGAGGTGAAGTTTGGCCAAGTTCACCCACTCATGTTGCAAAGAGGGTTTCCTTTTCCTCCTCAAGCTGTGCACATGCAAAATAGAGCTCATTTTACTGTGTGTGATCTGTGCATTGGAACTGTACAGAAAACACTGCTAAATATATGTTATACTGTGGCATCCCTTTGTGTGAAAACTGAAATGAAATCCCAAATAACTTCAATGGCAACAGCATAAGGTTTTTCCCTAGGAGCCACTAAGAAAGTTCTGAGACATGAAATTTTGGGTAACACAATGTTGATGACTCTTTTCCTAGTGAATTACAATCACGTGATTATATATAAATTAAACAGCGTAGGCAGCACTGCCTGCGTGACAGATTTCTGTGGCTTTATGTTTTATGCTTGTTTTATGAGAACCTATAGTTCACATCATTCTGGGTGATTTTATCTTTCAATGCTAAAGAGACTAAATAGCAGATGGATTCCCTCCTTTTGAGATCCATAGTGGAGACAATTTCAAAGCTGTCTCTCCCCTTCCCCTAATTCAGCAGTTTTAAGGGAAGGGATTATATTCATCACTTGTTTGATCCCTTGGAAACATTTAGGAAAAGAGTTGCAAGTTTTGCCTTGTGGATTTGAGAGATGCTGAGAACACTCCCCTGTGGCAGCGCCTGTAGCAGGCCTGGGACTGTCCCTGCAATAATTCTGATATCTCAGGCTGATCTTTGACTTGGCTTTGGGAAGATCTCCAGTGACATGAACAAATGGACCTGGGGAGAATCACATCTCTGCAAGGATGCTTCCCCCTTCCACTGTACAGTATTTGCCTTGAAAATCCATGTCTTGAAAAATGTCCCTCCAATTCTCATGGCACTGTGACTCTCAGATTGTATTCCCCTCTTGGACACCACTAACAGTGGAATCAGAATAAAAATTATTTGAAAGGCTGAACCTGAACGGTTCTCTTTGCCCTAAAATTGCAAATCTTTGTGAAAAATTAAAACTTTTAGATACAGAAAATGATCTCAGTGAATTAATTTGTCTATTTAAAAATAATACATTCTGGAAATGCAATCACAGATTTCAACAAACACACATAAAATACTTTAGGAAAAAAAAAAGTACTCACGTTTCAGTATATTCCTTCTTTCTAGCTCCTCAACAGCGGGTCTTTGGCTGAGTCGCCTGCGGAAAAACACCAAAATGACATTTTGTACCATGCCTGTTCTTTGGAAAGTCCGTAGAATTCTGACTTCTGGGTGGTGTTTTCCTCTGGAGGGGACTACAAAATCCCTCTCCAGGACTCGTGAAGAAGGAAATAAAAAAAAGAGTCCTGGCAGAGAATTCTTTCTTATATTATTTTTCCCAAATATCAGTAATGCAGGTAAAAGTTCTCCTTAGTTTGCTCTGCTGTCAGTGAAATGCTTCCTCGGAATGTGCATCCTTCTCATCTCACTTTCCAGACAGTCAGCTGGAACCAGCACTCTCCAGAGGTAAAATTCACTCTCAAGGTGGTTATCAAAGGAGTTTCACACTGATCTTCTGCCTCTATCACCGCCTTCACCCTTTTAACCACACGTAGCAGCACATTTCCTTTTCTCTACTCACACCAGCCGTGCATCCTGACAGAAGGCAGACTGGGCAGGAATGAAGCTTTCCTGTGCTTTCCCCAGCGCACAGCGAGCAGCCCGATCCCCCGGCTCTGCTCCCGCCTGCCCGATGCAATTCGTGTGCTGCTCACAGCCTCGCTCTGTCTGGGCGAGTGTCTTGGTTCCACCTCCCCTTTCTCAGTAGTGCTGCCTCAGGATTGAGTCTTCAAATCATATGATCGGTGCCACAGCGATTTTTATTGCGCATACTAAATGAGACTCCCCCACGAGGCACCGTGGTATCTGCAGAGGAGCTCAGGTAATTGGAGCCCTCCCCACACACACACACAGACAAACACAGGGGCTGCATTTGCTGGCTTTCATGTCATAATCCAGCCAGCAGATCGGAAAGAGTTTCCGATGCTTCCTGGCCTGCGTTCTGGCAGCGCCGAGGATTCTCATCGCCGGCTCTCGGCAGATGTTGCCAAGCCGGAGATGAAGTTACAGAGACAAAGAAACGCTCAGAGCAGAGACCACACTGCAAACTGCTGCAGTTATTCCTCTGCTGGGCACAGGGGATAAATGAATAATTATAAAGACATGCTGTAACAGGATCTACGTTTTATCAAATATACAGCAGATGGAAAAATGAAGTCATTGTTAACACACTGAAAAAAAAAACCAAAACAGTAAAATCCCCTGATTCTAATTTTTGCTTGTTTTGTAAGCCTTACCCAATATACATTCCAAATCAACTCTGTGGTCATATGTTGTCTGACCAACAACTCCTTACCCTTTTTTAATTAAACTCTCTGGAAAAACTCTCATCTCTGGCAAGAGGAAGCAGCACAACTACTGCACCAAATTCACATGAAGAGAAAAAATTGGATGAGCTCTTGTGCAGAAACACCTACAGCCTGACTCTCACTCTTCCTACCTAATGCTTTGCATCACCTCAGGCTTTTCTCCTGACATCTGGCTTCTCTTTGGAGTAATAAACCAGATACTCCAGCAGCAAGGGTTGCAATAATCCCAACTGAAACAGGAATGGTGCTGAAATTAAAGGCTTTAAACACGTATTTTCAATTTCTGTTACCCTTGGACTCCTCCCTCATTTCCCTGCATGTCTCAGAAATTACACAAGTCTGGCTAGGTTTTGTTTGAAACACATGCAGTACATTTTATAATATAAATCAGGGAAGAATGACTACTTGGAGAGCTCATCTGCAAATGAAAGGTCCACCCGACCTGCTGCTCATATGCCTTTCTCTCTGCCATCCTTAATTACAGCCCTGGCATGTGAGATTGATAGATTCTCCCAAATCTGTACATTAGATTTCAGAGGCCCCTTTTAAACTGGGAGATTAAAAGCCTAACAGAATAATAACAGCAGTATGAGAATGCAAATGTATATGAATATTCTGTGATTCTGTGTGAATGCTCTGTATTTATATATAATACGTATGATGGTTGATTATTTAAACCCCGTTTCCTTTTTGGCTTTGGTAAATACATGTAAGTGCCCATTTTTTCTGTGGATACCCTCAGCTTTACCTGCAGTAGAACAAAAAGGTGCAGACAGACACAGGATTCTGTGCACATTAGAGCATTGCAGAGGTTTCTCCTGAATTTTTCAGTCATAAGACCACACTTCCAAACTTTGTGTCAATGTCACATGACTAGACACGGACTTTGGTTAAAATAAGTTTCTAACAGAGTTTTTGGGAAGGTGGGGATAGAGTGAAAACATGAAGTACAGCAAGAGACCCAAATGAGAAGTGGCAAAAACCTCTGACATTGTTGCTATCAAGGTCTGGGCAGATTTTGGGTCTATTTGTTATTTCTGCTGTTCAGGAGAACTCTCTCTGTGCCCAGAAACAACTTTTGCTTCCTTTCTGAGCTGGGCCTGGGGAGCTGGTCAAGGGGAAGGGCTCCAGATGCCCTGAGAGTGATGAGGTCACAGGGTCTGGAGCACAGCCTGGGGCCACTGAGCTGCCTGGGGTGACTCAGGGCTCCAGGGCCCCTTTCTGCAGGACTTTACCACCCGTAAAGTGAATCCTCTGTCTTGTCTGATTGCCCCTTAGAGCAATCTGTGGCTGTGGGGCAGAGCCCACCCTGCCCCAGCTGCTGCAGGGGATGGTGGAGGGCAGCAGCCCCACACTGGGTCAGGAGTCCCAGCCACAGCTTCAGTGCCCACCTGCAGCCAGCCAGGGTGAGGTAAGAACAGACATCGTCTTCTGAGGGCTCCTGGCAGGGCTCAGGTTACCCCTGTCAAAATCCACATGCCTCCTGAAGGAGTTTTAATGTAAGAAACCATTTCGGGTGAGTTTGTGCTTCTGCTTGAGTGAGCCATCCTCTGGGTGTGGCAGGCTCTGAGCAACAGGTGCTCTGTTCTGGATATTTATTATTTATTTCATGTTTTCCCTGAAGTTGATACGTGTGAAATCCTGCCTCTGTGTGCTGAGCTCAGTGAGTGTCCTCAGCAGGGACTCTCCATCCCTGAGGAGAGCCGGTGCCTTGGCCTCAGGAATTGCCACACCTCAGGGACACCTGGCCTGGGGACATGGCCCCACTCACAGCACAGTGAGCACAGCCAGGAACAGGGCATGGAGAGGCTGAGGAGCCACAGAGGGGATGCTCAAATCTCATATTTAAAGGAAACAAACTCCAGCTGAATAACAATTATCAGCAGAGTGCAGAGCAGGGGAGAATCACTTTGGTGTGTGATTCTGGAGGATGAAACAGGCCCCTGCCATGAAGGAGCCTTTGTGAAGGCCAAAACCTGAGCCCTCAGTGGCTGTGGATGGTCTCCACAGGCTTTGCAGAGAGAGGATTTTGTATGAAGCAGGTGCAGGTGGTTTTGAGTCAGAGTCCTAGCTCATTTCCTGTGGATCCAGTGAAGTCCCTGCCCCTGAGGGAACATGGTTGTAGGGCTCACCCAGGCCCAGGGTGGCTGTCGCACTGTCCGGCAGCCATGGCCGGAGGTGCCATTTGAAGGTCTGAGGTGGACAGGATGCTCCAGCACTGCTGCAACACAGCATGGTCATGGCTGGGTGAGTCTTGTGCTTTCCATTTCTGTTCTTTTTTCACCCAGAGACTCACAGCCCCACATGGACTCACCTCAGCAAGGTGACTGTGAGCTCCATGGGGAGCACTCACATAGTCCACCACTTCTGTTGTGTGACAGTAATGATTTCCTTTCAGCTGATTTTGATATCTATTTCTTGCTTCTGGGAAAAACAGCCAATTAATGCTCTTATGTTCTTATGCTCTGATGTTCTCTTATGCAAACCTAGGTTTGGGTATTTTTGTGCTGCCTGGTGAGGCAGGAGTGCTCATTCTGAGCACCTGTGGGGCCAGTTTTTTCGGGAAGGCCTTGAACCTTTCTTGAAAATGCTTGAGTAACTTGTAGGCTGGTCCTGCCTCTGTCCAGGCTCCCCCACAGTGTCACTGGAATTGCACTAAGAGTGCCCAGTCCAGGATTTTGCTTCCCTGTTAGTTTGAACCCAGGGATGCCAAGAGCAGCAGTAAGTGGAGCTGAACTGGCAGCACCTCAGAGGTGACTGCAGCTGCCTCTGGGAAACTGAGCACAACTGGAGGCACCAGAGCCTCTTTGCTGTAAGTGGTGTCTGAATGCAGTTCAGAGATGCTGCATATATGTCAGAGATGGTCCAAGTTTGGACAGACAGCAACCTTTTCTCACAATACTAAAGTAGTCACTGTAAGTGTGTGGGGGTAAAAGGGGATGGACACACAGCACTTTATGTGCAGTTATTTCTCATGTTCAGAAAAATTGCCAAGATTTTGTGTTACTGTTGTTCTGT
The DNA here is from genome assembly GCA_013399915.1 of Illadopsis cleaveri. Classification (NCBI taxonomy): domain Eukaryota; kingdom Metazoa; phylum Chordata; class Aves; order Passeriformes; family Timaliidae; genus Illadopsis; species Illadopsis cleaveri. The sequence goes on along the minus strand of VXBB01016990.1, from coordinate 856,050 downwards.
GCAAAGTCAGCATAAACCTTCAAGCAGCAGGTGTCCTTCAGTTGTTTGAAACTTGGTGAGTGTTCTGGGTGTATTTTCAGACTACCTTTTGAATGCTTTCTCCAGTAATTTGGGCTCAGAGAGATGATAATATGTATTTATTATCATCTCTCAGAAGCCAAAGACTTTGCTTGCTCCCACGTTCTCCCAGTGTTATTCCTGTGGGTGAGAGGAGCAGGTCATTGCAAGTTAGCTCAGTCACCTGTGGTTCTCTCCAGAACACCCTGCAGGTACAGCCAGCTGCTCTGGCTCTCAAGGCACCTCAGGTGCTCAGAGTTTGCACATGGCCTCGAGGTATTTGTTTTCCCTGTGCAACGTGCACAGGGGAATCCTCTGACGTCCATGGGCGCTCCCTGGGCTCTCAGAGGGGCAGGGGAGCTGTGGTGCCTGGCTTTTTCCCTTGCTGAGCATGTGTGGTGTATAATTGCAGCAAAACAGGCTTCCCTCTGCCATCAGAGCCCTGCCACCATCGTGCTGGACATGAGCACAGGTGCAGATGTGGATTTGGAGTGTGGGGAAAGCCACAAAGGGCTCGTCCCCTCTGGAGCAAGGTCACATGTTTGTGAGCCCAGCAACTCGCACATGTGCCTCTGACTGCTGATCAGGAGATCGATATTGGCTTCACACTGCCAGATTGTCTCCTTCACACTGAAGGGAATGAATGTCTTGGGACACTGTTCCACAAGGATTGATCGTGTTGGGCAGTTACAGGTGACTGAGTGCTCAGCAGGCTGAGGATCATGTCACCAGCACCCAGGGGCTGCAGTCAGACAGGCATCAATGTGTCCTGTAAGCAGGAGCTGCTGCCAAGCCCTCTGCCCTCACAATTACCCTCACAAGTGTCTGCTTTGGCCCTTATGGGAGCTGCATCCCAGCAAAGCCACACAAAGCTGAGGGCTTGCATGTGTGGGCACAGAATGGCTGATGAGAGACCAGTTTGGAACAGGTACAGCCCCCTCTGTGTGCATGTGGGGCTGTGCTGACTTCCCACACCTCAGGCAGTCCTTCCTTTCTAGTCAGTCCTTCCTTCCTCTCCTCTTATTAGTCTGCATCTCACCTTCCTGGCAGACTCAAGCAAGCATTCAAGCAGAATCCAGTGAAAAACAGCTCAGGTTTGTGTGGTTTCTTATCTGTCCCCAAAAATGTGTTCCTGTTTCCCAAATATACTTTTTCATAGAATCTGTTGCACACTATCTGTGCATATGACTGCCACAAAGCTGAATTTCTTTCAGATTTGTAGCTGAAGCCAAAAGTTACACTTTGGAATCCTGTTGCTGGTGTTAGTAAGATCCATGTGATTCTGATGATCTTCTCCAAAGGGAGGAGTGAACTGGACACGTGCATATGCCTGTGGACCCTGGACTGACAAGTGAGCAATCAATCCAGCCATCAGTAAATGAGCTGTAGCCAGCAGCAATTGCATTGATTGTTCCTCATGTCAGGTGGTTTTGCAGATTAGTCAGGAAGGGAACTGGTGGGAAGGATCCCTCTCACAGCCCAGGCAAAGGGAGGAGAAATGGGAGTGCCCTGATTTTGCTTCTCACAAAGCTGCTTGTGTCTGCTGCCCATCAGGAGGCAGAGGCTCTGCCTCTTAAATTGGCATCTCTGTTGCCAGAACATCATGTTCAATTCAACAAGAAATTTATTTTCATCCTTCCTATAAGTAGCTGTGAAGAGGATGTGTGCCAGGGCTTTGAGTCACCCACGCACTGCACCGTGCCTGCCTGCAATGTACAATTATGGGTAGTAGTAAATCCGTGGTGGGAGGGACTTCTCTGTTACTGTCTGTACAAAATTAGAAGGCAGACACCAAGACACAGACTTGTTTTTACCCCAAGGTAATTCTGGATCATGTAAAAAGTGGGAGCTGATGTGCCAGCATTTCCCATAACAGGAAAATCATAGAATCAGGATAGTTTGAGGTGGAAAGAACTTTTAGAGGCATCTTGTCCAATGCCCTTGCAATGAGCAGGGACATCTCCAAGTAGATCAGGTTGTTCAGAGCCTCATCCAAGCTGACACTGAGTGTTTCCAGGAATGGGACATTCACCACCTCTCTGAGTAACCTGTTCTAGTGTTTTACCACCCTCACTGTCAAAATATTCTTTCTCTTGTCTAACCTGACCTTCTTTCAGTTTAAAACCATTCCCGCTTGGCCTATCACTATCTGCCCACGTAAAAGGTTCCTCTCCCTCTTTTTTTATAACCCCCTTTAATTCCTGGAAGGTCCCAACATTGTCTCCTGAGAAGCTCCTTGTCCCTAGGCTGAACAATCCCAAAGCAGAGGTTCCCCAGCTCTTGGAGCATCCCAGAGTATCATCCTAAGAGCAGTTGCTGACCTTCTCTGACACTAGGGAGCTCAGAGCAGTGTGAAAAGGATGAGCTGGTTTGGTAAATGCTGTGAGTTGCATTCTTTAAAATCACCTGGTATTTGTGTCTCTGTGCCATCATGAACTATTTTTTGCATCCAAATAAGAAAACTGCTGATAAACACAGAGGCTATAAATGTTGGCTTAATTATGTGTGTTATTTATTTGTTTGGCCTTTAGTTCTGTCTGGATTTTCAAAGCTGCAAATCAGCACGGGTTCAGTTAATTATGTTGTCACTCATCTACCAGGCAATTACAGTTGTCCATCATTATCATTTCTGTGATAGGAGCCCTGCAAAGAGTTCAGATTTCAGCTGAAATAGAAACCACACACTTGCCCAGCATGACCCTTGTATCACAGCCCACTGTCCCTGAAGGACCTGCCCTGTGACAGGTTTGTTATTGCACAGGGCTGAAACACCACCACAGCCAGGATCTGATTGTGTCAGAGGATTCAAGTGGAGAAGGCTTGAGGGTAATCACAGTTCTCACCACCCATGAAAGCCCTGCTGCATTTGACCTTTGGGTGCCTGATTTTCCCAAGGTGTGAGGAAGAAAGGCCAGGCACAGCTGGGAGCAGAGCAGGACCCACTTCAAAGACCTGCTGCAAAGCTCAGTGCAGATGCTGAGCATCCTTCCAACACCTTCAGGAGGCTTTTGCTTTCATACCCCTCTGCACACTCGATAAGGACTCTTGGAGGATGCTGCTGCATGTTGTGGGACCAACTTAACATAATGGCTTTAATTTTCATCTGAGTTATTAGTTAATATGCAAGAATAGCATGCTGACATGGGGTTCAAATGTAATAACTGCTTATTTCAGAGCAGCAGCTTCCTCCTCTCCCTTCCACCTGCTTCCCCACTCTGTGGTTTAACAGAGCTGCTGGAGGGTGGATCTGTCCTGCTTGTGACAGAATTACAATATTTAGTCCTTTGGGTGACAAAAGTACAACGGGTTGTTCAGCCAAAGACGTGTTCCCTGTCTGTAGTTTGATGAGTGTCTTGTTCAGCAGCAATGTCAGTGTGAGCAGCACTGTTCTCATGAACAGCAGCTGGTTCTCACTTCTGCTCTGCCCTGCAGCTGGGCAAAGAGCTGGTTTGGGGAATACTTTCAAGCTAAAAATAGCTCAGCAAGGCAAAGTGCTGAAAGAACACACTCTTCAAATAACAGAGTGAGTGGTGCAGCTCCCAGCACCCCTCCTCTGCTGAAGGCTGAGGAGAGCTTCAGGGTGGGTATGAAATGGGTGTTGAAGGTTCTTCCAGCAGAAACCATGTGCTGGGTTTGACCTGGTCACACTGTGCAGGTCACTGAAAATGCTTAATAACATTTCATTGTAAAGCAATAGATTTTCATTCTTTTATTTTTCTTTTCCCTTAATTTTTTCCTCCAAAATTGGAATAAAATTCTGGAGCCCTGTGTTCCTGCAGAATGAAAAAGCAAAAAGCAATGCTGCATATCTCAGACTTGAGCAAATTGAGAACATTGTGGGTTTGATGCTTCAGGACAGGCAAACAAAAGCAATCATATAAATCCCAGAGTTTTAGTTCTGTCCCATTATGTGTTTATTACCATGATATCATTTTAAATCAAGACATCTGCCACTGCTGAAATGATGCTAAAATCAACTCTGACAGCAACTGCATGAGCAGCAGGAGGGAGTCTGAAATAACCAGCAGGCAGAGGCAAATCTCAGCCCAGTGGTGGGGACTGCCACTGACCTGAGGCTTTTCTGTCCTAGTGACAGTTGCATACTTCTGGGTGCTTACTGGGTTATGAAAAAAAAAATAAGAAAAGTGGGGGGAAAGGTAAGCAAAGAAAAAAGCTAGGTTTTAACTTCACTGTATGAACAATCCCTAGTACAATGTTTGTGCCTGTTCTTCTCCAAGGAGGCTGAGGCTGCCTTGTCAGCCACCTCTGTGCCCTGCACAAAATGAAATGTCTGTAGGCTCGTGACTGAATTTCCTGGGAAGCCAGGAGTGCAATTTCAGCCATGGCAGCCAGAGAGGACAGGGACAGGATGAGAGAGAGCCATGTCAGTTCCATCTGTACCTCTAGCTGCATTTCAGAGGGCAACAAACAGAGATATTGTCCATGGATGGAAGTGCCCCAGAATGTCCTGGCCTCAGCTGGGATGCTCAGGGCTGCACTAAGATCCTTCAGGACTGTGCACTTAATCCAGAAACAGTTTCCCCTACAACAGATGCCACTGCAATGTGCAACTGTGGGATTTGGGTCACTGGAAGAAACCACAGCTGGATTTGCAGAGAGCAGACAAAGTATTGGTGTGTGTGGGCTGCCAGCTGTGTGTCAATTCTCCTCCTCCCCCTCACTCTGTGCAAAACGATTTGAGAATGGCCCCTCTTGCCGTGGGTGTGAGCTGCTGGGAATTTCCCCACGAGGTGTGAGTTCCGGAGAACATCCTTCCCTGACACCTGGAGGTGTATACCAAGGACCCCTTGGCAATCTGCAGAGTCTGTGAGGTGACAAATAAACCTCTGCAAGGAGCAGTGAGGATTTACCCCAGAGCTGGGGGTATCAAGCTGTGTGAGCTGTGAACCTCCTAACCCAGTAGCTCCAAGCAGGAGGGAACATGCTGTGGCACTTTTTGCAAACTCCTTGTAGTGACTGTCAGGCTTGATGCCAAAGAGCAGCTTTCTTAATTACTGAAGTAAATCAAGGCAAATGCAGCACTCTCTGAGTACTTTGTGTAATCCCTGAAGGAAAAACCTTAACAACAGCAATTTCTGAAGCTGCAAATGCTGCTGGGACAGGCAGGCCCTGCTGGGGCCGTGTGTGTGGCTGCACACCTGCTCCCAGACTGCAGGAATCCAGGAATCTCTCTGGGAATGCTCCCCCTGGCAAGGCAAGTGCTTTCTAGTTCTCGCCTGTCACTCACCCACACAGCCTCTCCAAAGGATGGGATATCCCTGCCTTCAGACACCATCTCACCATCTGCTGTACTATTTTCTGTTCCTCTCGTGCACACTAGTGTTGGCCCAGCATTTTCCAGGACAGAGTTAGACCAACAGCTTGGCCTCACACTGTCACTAACCTTGGCTGGCCAGAGCCACAGCAGGCTCTGAATCCTGCTTTTCACTGCACTCCCATTTATTTGCTCTTAATATTTTGCTTCTTTCAAAATTTCTCTTGAGGTTACCTGCTGTTTTTTCGATACAAAGAGTGTTCCTGCTCTCAGTGCAGAGTGAAAGGAGAAATTCCATTGACAGCTCAAAGATGTGGCCCAAAATGTCTATAGGAGTGTGAGTCCTCTCAATAACCATCAGTTCTGTACCTCTTTCACCAGCAGCCCTCACAGTGCTCTGCAAAGCTGGTCTATGTGGTTATCTCTGTTGCACAGAATAGGAGAATGTGGCAAACTGTCGTGTCTGAAAAACCAGATTTGCAGCCCCTCTGGGAATTTATTCACTTCCCTCTGCAAGTGGTATTCCAGTAATTCTGTTTTTCTTTGGTTTTTTAATTGGACAGGGTGAGGAGTATGACTTGTCACTCGATGCCACTGTGACACTGAGCACTGCAGACAGGCTAACTTACAGGAAAATACAGGCAGGATTTGAGTTTTAAATGTCGTCTTCATATTCTGTCTGCTCTTCCCCTCTTTCTGGGACTCTCCTTAACTTTGTTTAGGATCCTGTGTTTAGTTATGGTCACGAAAATCCAAATAGAATTTGCTGGCAAATTTCACGTGGAACAGAATATTCTGATCTTCTGAAATCCGGGTTCCTCAACTGAATAAAATGTAAGAATTCAATTATGTAACGTCATGTTTGGATGTCAGAGCCGTGGTTTGTTGTGGTACAAGACGCACTGTCTCTCACTGACAAAGCTCAAGGCTGCCTCACAAAACCTTTGTGAGTGTTCTTGGGGAAGGATCCCATTGTGCCACCTCCGTGATTGTCCTTGGAGTTGTTTCCTGCCTGAGAAGGCTCTGCAGGCTGGGGAAGGCCAGGCAGTGACCCTCAGAGCTCAAACAGGCCTTGGCTCTGTGCACACCCCCTCCCTCAGACCCCGATTTTCCTGCCTTGTGCAGCTGTTCTGTCACTGCAGCTGGTGGACCGCAGGTCACAGCATTGCAGTGCTGGGCCTCTCCTCCACCAAAATTCCCTGCTGACCCTGAGCCTCCTGCTCCCAACACCCATGTAGACCCGAGCTTGGCATCTCCACACACATCATTCCCTGTCACCTTTTTCAGTTATGGTGTAAACAGGCTGATGAAGGGATTTCTGTGAGCTTAACTGCGCAACGCCCATAAATATAACTTCCCTTACCACATCACTCCTAGTTTGTTTAACCTTTTCTTGAGAAAGAGGATTTTTTCCCAGCTGGGTGGTATTTGGACGAGCTGCAGCCACTCCCAGGGATGATTATAACAAGGCTGCAGTGTAGCCTGGCTAGAACATGGCTTTTGCAGACACCCTCAAATTAGGCTGATCTCTGTGCAACAGGCCAGCTGCTTTCTGCAGAGGCTGCTGAGAGGGCTTGGCTTTAATTTTTTTTTAACAAAATTTCTGAGAAACTAATGAAGTATTAATTCGTTCAGAATTTAATTTGCTTAATGAATACGATCATCTCAAGCAAATGACACTGGTGGTTCATCTGTGAGCCATGCAGTCTTGGTTTGGAGAGGGTTTTTTCTGCAGTGAGGCACTCAGGTTTTATTCTGCTCTTTGTTTCTTGCCTAAGCAGTATTCTGTATAGCTTTAGGAAAACAAAATAACTGACACATCTTTGCAGAACAATGGACTAATTAGATTGCAGTACCTGTTTCTAATGTGATTTAAGACTCAGATTTTGCCAAATTGCTGGTTCTTGTTTCCCAGTTGCCTTGATATCCTCTGCATAAGTGGACTTTCAACATGAGGAGGTCTTCAACCTCCAAAGATGTGGTCCATTTCTTCTTAATTTCACCAAATAAAACCATGAGCATGTATTGATAAACCTGTCCCTGTTTCTGTTTATTTGTTTTCTGGTGTGTTACTTGTGAGAGCTAAAGGAAAAGATAGAAAAGAGGAGTGCTTTCCAGGAAAAAAAACACTCTTCAGAGTCTGCAGAGGTCAAGGAACTGTGCTGGCCACTTGGATGAGTTAATTATCCTGAAAAACAGATGCTGAAGGAAACTTGCAGTACTTTGGCTGACTCAAGTAGCTCCCAAGACCTGATTGTGGAGCTGCAGCTTGCCAGGTGGGCACAGGCAATGGGGTCAGAAAGACTTATCTAGAGTCGCGTTTAATAATTGATTCAATTGCACATCATTATTGAGCAGTGGTTGACAAAAACCAGTGACCTTCTGTTGTGACCTGTTTTCTCTCCTTTCCCCTCTTCCTATTTTCTAAATATTTATTTCTTTCATTTTTCTCCTCCCTCACCTTCTCTGAAGTTGTTTCAAAAACATAGAAACTGTGCTAGACTGACCCAGATTTTTCTATATGAAAGCAGCAAGCCCAAGCCTTTGATTCCTGGAGGAACTGAGCTGCTGAATGAACCAGGCTACAGAAGTTGTGCTCAGAGCTGCAGGAGGAGGGAACTGTAGTAACTCTCAGAATTTGGTGTACCAGAAACTGCAGGGTATGAATTGCAGTTTCCTTGAATCACATGTACTGAGACACAGTTTTCTTGGAAGAGAGCCCAAAAATAGGATCAAGTTCTTCATGGGAAAGTACAGGTGATTCATCTGAGAACCTTCCCCACAAAACAGGGGTAATTCAGTGCTGTGCCCCCAGGGACGCTGTGTGCAGCTGTGGCTCTGCGCAGTAAGGAGGTTTTTTCCCCTCCAGACCAACCTACATTTCAGGTTTTGTGGGAGAAGTGACCATTTAGGTATTCTGCAGGCAATTCACTGCAACAGTCACAGTGACACTCATCGATATCCAGTCTGCCTATAAAGTTGCTTAGATTTAAAAGGCAGCTGGGAGGAGAACCAACACAACATCCAAACTTTACCCCTCTCTTGTGCTCTCAAATGCTTTCAAGTGGCTCATCTGAAATGGATGTGTTAAAAAACTTGCAGCCAAACCCCTTTCTGGCTGAGGCTGTGCTTATGCAGTTCACAGCCTTTCACATACACACTGTCCATCCCATCTGGCTTTAGTTCCAACTAAGTGAAGTAACTGCTTGGCTTTAAGTGCAGAAGACATTTTTCCTGAATTTCATTAATAGATCTAACCCAAAAAACCATAATCCTAAATCCTCTCAGTGACACAGTGACCATGTCTACACAAAGTGAGGGCTGGCACTGTGAATGCCTGAATCCCTGCCTGCCCAGCCCTTGGGTTATCAGGAGCTCACAATTGTTACAGCACCTTGTTCTGGTCAGGTTTTCATCCCACAACAGCACAAATCACTGTGACAACCAGAGCAGCTTACTTTGGTCTCTATCGATTAAGCTCTGCAAATTAAATTAAAGTAATTTCTTTCTGTAATTACTTGTACTGCAGACCCACACGAGCTCAAGGACCTGAATCATAATCCGGTGTAAGGTGAAGCATTACAGAGTATTACTGGCATTTTATGCATTTCCTCTTTGGTTTATGACTGCTTGTCTCAGCACTGGGGTAGAGCCCACATCTTCAGGCATGTGGAGGTGCCCAATTTCTGGGAAGGGATCTGAGCTGAGCATGTGCTGCTGTTAGTGGGCGGGTTGGCAGGGCAAAACAAGTGCACTGTTCTCTTCCCAAAAAGGCTTTTTTCCTTATTCAATGACACTTGCTTAAGCAGTTTTCCTGCAAGTTTATTTATGTGGTTATGCGCCCCTGTGATACTTACGGCTCTCTGCACTCTGATTTTTTTATTTCTAGTTTCACTTGTGCCACTTACGCCAGATCTATTCAAGGAATTGACTGTGTGTCCCAGAAAAGGCTCTGGATATTCCTATCTGTGTTTCCACCTGCTGCTCTGCTCTTCCCTTACCTGCTGTGCTCTGACCTGCTGCCCTTGCCTTCACTGTGCTGTAGAAAATGAGTTTGATTAGGAATTCCCAGAACTGGAGCCAGGGAAAGTAGAACAGAGCAGTGTAAGGTGATAGTGTCTTCCCAGAAGATAATCTTTATCAGCTGTCCCCTGGGAACTTGGAACTTTGTGTTGTTGCCTGGCAGAATTTACTGCCTCTGCAGTGACAATGCCTCATGTTTGCACAAATACCCCCCCATTTTCAGCAGGAGGTGAAAGTTGAGTCCTCAGCAGTACAGACCTGCACTGAGAGCAGCTCTGAGTTGTGTGCATGTGTTCAGACCAGAAAATAACACAGGACTAAGGCAACCCTGTTTCAAGCCTTTATAAATAAATTAGTGTGTTCAAAAATTCCTGCCAGACAAGCTGTGGGCTGGTCTGAGACAGCAAATTGCTCATTCTGGTTCAGCTGCAGATCGTGGCTCTTGCCCAGAGCTGACTGGGTGCTCCATAATTAATTGTGCAAGCGCTGCTTAAGCAAGGAAGCACCTCTGGTTCATGAACTTCTGTCAGAAGGCCTGGTATGATCACACACTCAGGGAGGTCAGGTTCACCTGCTGACCAGGGATTGGTGTTAGTGAGGTTCATTCTATTTTTGGAGTTTAATACCTGAAAGGGAACAAACCTTTCTCAGTCCTTTGGACAGCACAGTGACTGTACAGCATGTACAGATGCACTTGAACCCTCTCTAGTGCTTTATTTGAACTGCACTGCAGTTCTCTTGGACTTGAAAAGCCATGTAAACAGGAGGCTGAATTTACTCATTGCTTGGAGACCTTAATGACACTTGAATCTTCTCCCTTTCCTCCTGATTTTTACCACTGAAGGCTGTCTCAGGAGCTCTGGCAGCAAGCACTAGCCCCCAGCCCTTTGCCAGGCCAGTGCTGTCTGTCACTGTGTTCACAGCAGGGTTTCCAGCTGTGTGCCACTGCCTGACACCAAGGAGGAACATAGGGAATATTAATGCCTTGGGATCTGGACTTCTTAATCCTGAAGACAGAACGAAAAAAAAAGAAATCTCAGCTTCACTTGCACCTCCTCCATTCTTCCTGCTGCTCCCCCCTCCATCCCTCACAATATCTTTCTTTTCCATAGCCTGAAAAGCAGAGAAAAAAACTGAAAAGGGACAAACCATTGAAAAAATCCCAAATCCTCACTGAGCACATGGATGCCATGCAAGCTCCTAATAAAATCCTGCAGCCATGAGCAGGTCTGACAGCAGCCCCCAGCTGCTCCCCCTGCCAGCATCACATCGTGCTGGAGCAGAGTGAGGAGACGGGAGACTCCCTGGGCTCCCACACGCCCACAGAATTAAATTGTGGCTCTATATTTAGCTCCTGTCTGGTGTGAGGAGCTGAGCCTTGCACACACGCCCACGCTGCGCTCGCTGGGGTTATTTTTAGCATCAGTGAGATGGTTACCTGGATGGTTCCTGCCCAGTAATGAAATGCATTAAATTGTACACGGCTAATTAGTGCTGACAGCTGTTTTTTGTACCTGCCCCCCTGCCTTTCTGTCTCTGGAATGAATCTGAGTCAAGTCTTCCCAGCCTTCTGAAATTAGGGCAGTTCCCTGTTTTTTAGTCCAGTGACCGGGAGTTGGAGCACAGTCAGAGATTCACCAAAAAAAAAACCCTTGCTAATCTCCATGTGAGCTTAGGCTGGGCTCATTCAGCATCTTCTAAACTTCTGCATTAGGACTACCAGTAGTTTGAACATGTACCCACACACCGCTTTTTTTGGTGTATCTAAACAGAATGTTCCCCCAAGTTCTGTGCATTCAGCCCAGTTCCCTGCTGAATGTCTCAGTCTGAGGGGCTGATGCCTTTTCAGTGAGCAAAACTGCCCTGAGAGGTTTTTGTGGAGAAGTGGCACTGGATGTGCTGTCCTTGGGAAATAAGGTACAGCTTCTCTGTCGTCAGTAGGTGAAATTGTCCTTGTGAGTGCTCTTTGCTGAGCTATGGTGCTGTTTTGCTTTTAGGCTGCCAGTCTGAAGTGCTTTTTGCTTGGTATTGTTCTGTCTCCAGCAGCACTGTGAACTTCACACTCTGTTACCTGAGGGACAAACCAGGGTCTCATCTGGGTGAGCTTTTAGCTACCTCTGCAACTCCTGGGTGAGTCAACTCGAAAATGCTTCTCCAGAAACCTCCGGGCAGCTCCACAGCTACAGATTCCAGATGTGGTAACAACTGAATAAAGATGCCTCCTCTTCACTTTTTGTTGCCAGGAAACCTCGCCCCAGCATCATCCACTTACCCAAGCCAATGTTCTCAATGTGGCAAAGATCAGCTTGAGGTGCCCAAGTTTTGGTTCCTCTCTGTGTGCACAAACCCTTAGTTCTTCCTGTCTGATTCCTCTGCCCACATTTCTGTATTTAATTCCTGTCCCCATCATCTTTAAGTGCCACTTCACACATCGTGTGTACTTGTACAAATACCAGAGGAGGTGAAGCAGCACATGAAGTGAATATTACCTGTATAACCTTTTCCAGGAAGTTGTATTTCCATTGAGACATTAAGTTATACTGGAGTGTCTTTAACTGTGGTTATATTCTCAAGAAGCACGAGCCACCCAGGCACTTCAAACATCAAGTTTCTAAACAGTCAAGTGTAGGAGGATTGGACCCACAGAAGGAACGAGGCAGGCAGCAGCAGGTGAAGGGAAAGCTAATGATATTTTATTCTAAATTCTTCTTCACTATTCTCTATTCTTCCTCATCCGACTCCATCTTATATACAGTTTGTACAAAGGCAAGAGACTGGTCATTTAGGTCACCACCTCTTCAACCTGGATGGTGAACACCACCATCAATCAATTCTCCTCTCAGAGGAGAAATATGAAAAACATCTCTAAAAATATACATTGTTTATGTTGAGCTGCGTGAGAATCTGCTTGCAAGATTCCAAACAAAGAAAACCAAGAAAGCTGAGGGCAACAGTCATGTATCAAATTTGATTAAACAACCTTTTCCTGAGTCACCCTTCAGTCTAGCAAGTCTTTCACTCCCCCAGGTTTCAGCTGAAACCCCTTCTAGAACAAAGCATGTCTGTGAGACAGGAAGCAGATATTGCAAACATTCGTGCTTGCAAATGTCTTTTCTGCCTCGTGACACAAACAGCTCTCAATTCACTGAATTCCACCAGGGGCTTATTATCTGTGCTCTGAACACATAACAATACAACCAAGACCTGTTGGGAGCCCTGTTGCCTAATGCACAGTAGAATATTCCAAGGGTACACCATGCTCTGGGGCACTGGGCATGCATGGATTAGTACAAGCAGCACTACAGCATAGGGAAAACTGGAATGCTGCCGTTTTGGAGGGAGGAGGAGGGAAAAGTCCATGTTTCCACGGCAACAAGTGGTAGATTAAATTGGCTGGGAGCACGAAATACAGGAAATACACTTCTCAGAAGCAGTGATGCACATTAATGAATCCTGGGATCTCTCCTCACGCTGCTGTCAATCAATAATAAATCTGAAGTCGGTAGATTTGCACTGCTGTAGAAGTAGAATTTGTCTCAAAATACAGAATTTCCCAATCTCTCTTTTGAGATGGAACAGGTAGGAAAGTGAAGGAAAGTAGGGGTTTCAGCTTTGACACCCATCAGAGTGATAGTAGAGAGTTGCTTTTTCTCAGCAGGTTCACAGCTACTGTTGAAATGCATTACAACCAGAACCACTTAAATAATACAGCAGTTTTGAGAGGATGCTATTCTTTTGTCTCCCCATTTTTCAAGCTATATAAACACCATTATTTGGTGTATTTTGCACATTATCTATGTCAGTACATCTTTCCCTCCAGAGTACCGAGCAAGGCTGTGTCAGCTGTGGGGCTGAGGCAATTTGCTAGACAGCTACAGACCATCAAACCCCTGCAACTGTGCTGAAAAATATCGACCCTGTTAACAACTGCCTGGTTATGTGCCATTCTTATGCAGTCAGCCATTGAATAACTACTTGCTAATCTGCCCACAGATCATTCTTTGTACTAAACACAGATCTATAGCCTGATGGTGCACATGGATTCATGATTGCTGTTATCTAAGTGTTACTATTACAGCAGCAGCAGCAACGTGCTGCTCTTTTCTGCACAGGTAGTGGCAAAGCCCTGCAGAGAACAGACATTTCTACTGGATCCCATCTCCCAGGCAGCACTTCCCACCCCAGCACCACATTCCTTAGCCATAAACCTCCAAGTTGTCACACAGAGACGGTGCTGCACAAGTACCAGTGAAATGAATGAGTGCAAACACCTCAAAAGCTCATCCAAGAATTTCCCTCTTCCCAGTTTGGTTTTATTTCCACACCACAGCCAGGCTCTGCTCTGAGTGTGGGCTCTGGGGTGGCCTGGGTTTCGTGGGGTGAGTCCTAGTCAGAAACTCCAAAGGGATGTCTCTAGGGCTTTGGCTCTTTGGCCTTTGCCAGAATTCATTTTTACTTTGTTGGTTGGCTGTTGGGTTTTTTGGACACCCACTTGCTTTTCCTGGTGTTGTAAATATTTTCCTGCATTCATTCACCACCTGAGCTTGTTTGCACGGTCATGTTCTATTCTGGTGGATGAGTTAAGAGCTGAGCTGAGCTCTGCCAGCACATATGTGCTGGAAGTTGTGTGGGAGACTGCTCCCAATCTGTTTTGCCTTTCCTGGCTATTCCAGCAATCTCTGCGCCGTCTGTTCCCCGAAATGCGCTCAGTCTTCCGAGTTCCAGGAAGAAGGAACCAAATTAATGCCTGACTTCCAACACTTGGAACAAAGATGGCTTTTAGCCATCACCAGTGACACTGATGGGCTGCACCCCAGATTGCTTCATGAGATCACAGCGGGCAGGGGAGGTTCCCTTAGCTGCATTCACCTACACACAGCAAATTTCCTTCCTCCTGGTGGTGACCAGGCCCTTCCACCTGTCCCACAGTGTCCTCTGCAAGTCCTTGTACTGACATTTGACTCTAGGGATGCATCCCTGACATTATTTCTTTAGGCTCAATATTGAGCGAGACAAATGGCAAATGAAAATAAAGGGATATAGGGTGTAGTTACAGCACCTGAAGCTGCAATTCCATCAGGGCTTTCACACTAAGAGAAGTCAGACAGGGCTAAAAGTGGGCCTAGAGTGACCTTCCAGGCATTTCAGCAAAATGAGATGGACCTGGATATGACAATCTTCTCATTCAGTGAATGGTTTGTGATGGTTGAACTTGGTTTTAGGCAGGCAGTGAATAGGGAAACTATTTTTTGTGTATTTTAAAGCAATTAAACTAGACTCTTGATATATGAAGAAATCTCATGAGTTATTGAATGGCCAAAATAACAGAATTAATGATATTGGGTGCAATGTGAAGTATTTCCCTGAAACTCATGCACAAGGCTTGCAAGGTCAGGATGATCACAGCCCATCTTTGCTTCCTAAGGTGATTAATGGGACACACCTATGATCTGCTCTGTCTGTAACTCTTGGAACTCAGTGTACATTGCAGGGAGATCTTTGCTGCTTATCTGGATGCACATGTTTTCTGTGGCAGAGTCTGCCACCTGCACTGAGTTGTGCAGCCCCTGGCACAAAGCATTGCTCCCCTTTGGGTGCAAAGTGCTGCTGTGCAGTCACCCAGACTGGAGGAGCCATAACTCCATCTCTGCTTTGCAGGGGCACCATGAAGGGCACCCAAAACCTCCTCTGTGTTCCCTCAGCAGCTCCTTCCTTAGCTGAGGACAGGAGTGGTGAAGGCAGAGATGTTCTCCTCCATAAACTCTGGTCCATTAGGACTTGTGCTCTGATCCACACATTTGTTCTCCTTCCCTGTCCCCGGAGGTAAAGTTTAATCAAAAGCATGCACACGAATGAGTTAGTCTAAATATCAATAAATGTTTCCTTCAGAGAGGCTTGAGATATTTAATATTTAATAAGCCTTGAAAATGAGCTTCTATTCATGTTTCCCAATTTGATTCCAAGCATTCTGGCGGGGAGCAGCGCTCGCTGTCCCTGTGTGGGCAGCACAGCACAGATTATTTAACAATCCACTTTGTCTCCTCTAAAATATTCATGTTTGCAGATATTCAAATGCAGCTCTTAAAAAAGCACACACAAAACCCAAATGGTGCAGTCTGAGCCGCCCAGTTACCTTCAATCTTTGCTTTAGGCTGCACACCACAGTGATGCTGTTTCTCTCACAGCTCTCCCCTTGTTGCCCTGGTTACTGATCAAAACCAGAGCATCCCTGCTGTGCCTGCAGCTGGACTTACACAGGCACCTTGCCCAGGTGAGGGCAATGCTGCCATTGCCTTAAGGCACCAGTGCAGCCACCAGCACAGCAGCTTTCCCTTGGCCAAGCAAATATGCAGCTCTAACAATTGCCTTTATCCTCACACCCGGCTAGAGCTGACAAAGCCAAATCCCGTTGATAAATAATTATACTACTATTTTTGTTACAGCACTGAGTTTTCTGGAGGACCTCAAATCCTGATTGCATCAGCAGAGCTGCAGGTAGATTTGGCAGAATTTTGTCTCCCAAATTGACTTCTGCCTTGTTTTCCCTTGAAATCAAGGCAATTCTGACTGAAGAGGGAGTTAAGACTTTTTTCCCCCGTGGCTGACTGAGAGCTGGAAATGTGCTGTATTGGTTTGTGGATGGTTCCCTGTAGGCAATGGACCCGGGGGTGGGTGGCAGTGCCTCATCTGACAGGGCTCAGAGGGTGATCCATTGTAAAGGGAGGCTCCTCCCTCTTCTCTTTCACAACACTTACTTTGAGAGTTTCATTTCAATTTGCTGCCGGATTTCCTGTCTTTCCTCGTCTGTTCTCCTTGGGAAAATATTCCTGTCTTCCAGCTCCTGCTTACTTGGTCTGTTCCGTAGTTTTACTGCCAGCAGTTCTTTCTTGCATTTTCTTGGCAGAGTACCTGGGACATGCATTGAAAGGAAAGTTATTAGAAAGGCAGCTCCTGGGGGTGAAACAGGAACTTCTGGAGGGCAGAAATGGCACAGAGTGACAGTGATCTGTGTGGTGCTGTGCAAGGAGCAGTTGTACACACTAATGTCAGAAAGCAGGACTAGGGCTGAGCAGGGCTCAGGCACAAACCCACTGCAAATGCAGAGGGAACATATTCCATGCAGGAACTGCAGTTAAATCTTTGTTTCATCTTGGGAGCACGGTGTGTAACAGGAGGTTAATTTGTTTTGGCTCCTTTTTGCTTTAAAGGGTTTGGGGTTTTTTTATTTAATGCTTCACCTTTTCTAGAGAAGGTCACCTCATTTTTAAAGAAAATGACATTTAATTGGTATTTTTGTTTGGCATTTGAGATAGGATTAAAGTCTATTTTTTAAAGGATGCTAAAGAGTCAAAATTCTATATAGGTTCTCATTCCCAAATACTGGGGTTTTATTTGCTAGGGATCTGTGGACCTCCATTATTATTATCACTACTGATCTCAAATCAAATTCTTTATGCAGAGGGAGGAGTCTGTACAATCTCCTTCCCACATTTACCTGTTGGAAAAGTGGGGCAGAATAATTTTGGTCTCCCTGTGTGAGCAGTAAAAAATCTCTTGGTAGTTGCATTGGTCTAAAGTTAAACTTTTCAGAAACCATAATCAGCTCAAAACCCCTTTCTGGAGCCTAAAAGCTGTGCCCTTATTTAGCACCTTCCTTGAAAAGCTCTCACAGTCTGTTGCAAGCATTAATTAAATTAAAGCACACAGCCCTGTCTAGAGTAGCAGATATACATTTAACAGATGGGTGGGGAAGTCAAACGATTTGGCTGCTGCCACACGGAGCCTTCTGCTAACTGAATATCTGACTCCATCAGAAGCATTTGGCTCACAGAGCCACAGACTTGGGACTCTGACAGGGTTTCTCAAACCTCCACCACGCTGGGAGTGGGTGCAGGGGAACTAACAGAATTCCTGAAGGAAGGGCTAGAAAACTCCTGGGTATCCCTGCACACGTTCCCAGTTTTACCTGAGTATTTTAAGGAGGTCATGAGGGGAAATTGGCCATGACATTTCACCTGAGTATTTTAAAGAGGTGATAAGAGGAATTTGGCCATGTCAGGAGGTTTCTGTGGAGAGACTGTACGTGGACAAGGAGCTCTGTGTGTCCAGGGGAGCAGAGTGTCCCAGGGCAGGGCACCTTGGGGGCATGGAAAGTGATATAATCTATAGGATTTTTGTCATTGACTTTAAAGGCATTCGGGTCATAATCCTAATTAACAGTGTCAGCTTCCCCTGTCAATCAAAGGTGGGCTGTTCATAATGAAACATAATTTACCAGAACAGGTTAAAATGCAAGGATACATGCAAAATCTAATTAATCAAAGAGAATAAGTGCACGTGAATAAAACAAAATTAGAGAACAAAGAGAAAACAAAGCCCCAAGGTATTCTTCCCCACATCCATTTTCAGAACCCTGAGGCAAATTCCTTCCTGATCACTACCTCAGTAGAAATGGAACCTGCAAACCCCCTTATTTAAGTATTCTTTTTCTAAGGGTTCTTTTTCTTGGTCAGTCAGGCACATTCACTGCCAGCCCTCCCCCTGACCATCTATCTCAGGCAGGATCTTGGCTGGATTGTTTGTGATTTATCACACCTCAGCTAGGTCAACAAGACATGCTTGGGAAATTCACACCCTTTTCATGTTCGGGCTGCAGGTTCCTGCAAAAACTTCCTGGTTTTATTCAGTCGAATCGTGACATTTAATTTCCTGTACATTTACTGTTCTTTTTATCATACTCACTGTTTTATCAATCAAAAAGCAAATCCTAACATGCCTGATGCTGGACAGACCTCGATTGCACCAGTTACCAGCTGTGGGCTATGCTCCAGTAACGTTGTTTTTAACCTCTTCTTGCCTTAATAAGAGTTTTCAGAGGTTTCAAAAAATGATTTGTTGAGTAGGAATGGAAAACCAAGGCACAATTCCTCGCTTTTTGCAGAGTTATGTGACCTGTGGGCACCTCCCTGTAGCCACAAGGCTGTGACACTGTGCCCTGCCATGGTGGCAGTGGCAGAGCAGGTGACTTCCTAAGGCAGCACAGGGATTGTAAAACAGCTGGGGATTAATGGATAGTTTTACTCCCCGAGTTGGAAACCAGCCCAGATTTCTTCAAAGTAGAAGGAATCTGGAAATGTTTAGGGAATTGTTCTGGTGCTGTCCCTGTCAGTACTGCACCTCTGGAATGTGCAGGGTGCACTTGAGGGAATGCTGGCACTGGCAGTGCCTCCACACCAGAATTGCCTTGGGAATATCCCAGCTTGCCCTAACTGGACATCAGTCTCAGAGCTCAGCACCCAGCTCTGTGCCCAGCAGCACTGTTGTTGCAGCCACAATAATGCCAAAATATCTTTAAAACAGGTCTGTTTTTTCTCAGTTGGCCTCAGCCATCCTCTGTACACCACCACTGTCCTTCAACTGCAGGAACTTTCCAAAACTCAAGCACTTATTGTGGAAAGCCCAGAGCTGCTTCTAGATGTCACTGAAACTTGTATAAAAACCAGTGCCCTCCTATCATCATAATAATGAATAATTATTTGTTAAATATAGAGAGATTCACCTTCAATAGTTAAATATTCAGTTTTGGTTTTGCTTGTAGGGAATAATGTATTTTTTGCCTGGCTGCCTCCAGCTCTTAGAATTTTTATCAAAGGAGGCCACTTTTACACACATAGCCAGAAAAAAAAATAGAACTTAAAAGGTGTTTTGTGTGTTTTAAGCTATCCTTAAATGCACAGCAATTAGGCAAGGCACTCTTTTCTTTTGCCTTACCTCAGGAGTCTGTTCTGTTACTTGGTGTCTTAAGACACAGCAGCAGAACTCATGTCCTGTCTGCTGGCTCATGCTTTCAAAGACACCTTTTAAAATTCATCTTTCATCTGCTATAACAATTATTTTTTGATAAATTGTTCTCTGCCTGCCTTCTTTTAATGCATTCATGAAGAGAGTGAAGGATTCATTTCAGACTGAATCTGTCTTGCTAACATGGAAAACATTAAAAACCTTGAATGACCAATTTTCTAATGAGGGCTGATTATTTTGCCAAAGCTCACTTAAATAATTGCACAGAATTATTAAATGCATTCCCCATATGTCTCAAGAAGAGGTAAAATGGACCAAATGGAGAGAAACTTTATTCTTTAAGATATTTTCTCTCCATGTTTGTCCTTCCTAGATTGATTGGTCTCTCACTTTTCCGTGTACCATCACTGCATGGAATAAAAGCCCTGAAATTCCAAAACATGGCCAGCACTGGCACTGGGTGTACAGAAGGCTCTGGCTGCTCACAGTGGGATGTCTGGGAATGCTGCTGTTCATACAGAGCAGCCCAAGGGTGCACCAGTAACTGAGAGGGTAAAGCACAGTGATACATCTCAGTGACCACTACCTAGAGGACAATCACAATCACTGTGACTCCAATTTAACTTCAGCTTTTCACCAGGGTTCCTTCAAAAAGCTGATGTGACAGTGGAGGCGTTTATCCTTCTCCATATTCTCTGCTGCCTCTAGAGCATTCCCTTCAGTTGTGAGAGTGTATCTTTGTAATACAGTGACTTTGCTTACCAGAAATAACAGAATCATTCAAAACTTCCTCATCCTGATAAAAAACAGACTCCTCCTTGAGCTCTGAGTTCATGATCATGTTTTCTTTGTTCTCATCTGACTCTTTAACTGAGTTCCTCTTGTTTTCTGAGTCACTGCCATAACCCAGTGAGTTCTCCTTCTCTTTGTTGCGCTCCATGCTCGACGTTCTCGAGGGACGGACATCCACTCTTTTTTTTGGAGAGCCTTTGCTTTCTCTTCCGTGGAAGCTGTGGGTGGAAGATGCACAGCCCAGATTTTACAAAGACTGTTTTATTGCTGCAGTAGAAAATTGCATGAGAATGAGGAAAACCTCCTGTAGCTCGTTAAGGGCAGGGCAGGGAGTTCAGCATGGACCAGCACAGGATGGCATTTTCAAGTGGAGAATGGCTAATGTGGATCTACTTTCCTGTCCCTGCCATTAAAATAAGACATGGAGGGGTGATGAATAATGTTTTTCTTTGATATATGGTCACAAGATATACTGCAGTGATTAGAAACCCCACAAGAACACGTCCTTCTAATGTAAAGCATGCATGGCATGAAATATGACCATTCATATGATATTGCATGATCATGAAAAAGATTTAACAGGGCCTGGAAATGACATCATGTGAATCTGTTCCCTGGGGCAGTAGTTGTTAGGGAAGTGAGAAATGATACCAACTTCAGTCCAAACCTCTGGCATGGCAAAGGTTATCTCTGTCCTCCTCTGATACACAGGAGGGCTCATAATGAAACCCAGATAAAACACCCAATGTACTCCCACAAAAACATTTGTATTAAAAATGGATGTTGTGTGTGCTCCTGTGTCAGCCAAGAGACACAGAAATCGCAGCATTTCTCATGTGTAGAGTACTTGGAGCAGGATGTGCCTTTGCTACTCTAACTTGGTATCTTGTGGGGAAGATTTACTTTTGCAGTAGATCAAGGACTGTCACCTGATTCTACCCGTTTGAAAACCTACTCCTGTGCCGCAGCAGCCTCCTTAAAAAGGAAGAACATACAACAAAGCAGCTGCCAAATCAAGCACTTAAACCAGAGATGTTTGTTCCAAGCAGTGACATCACGAGGAAGGCAAACCCAAGCTGTAGCAGCAATTAAAAAGCTCTAACAACAGGATAGGAACATTTTCCAAGAAGAATGATGTGGTGGGATGAGTGTCCTCATGCAGCCCTGGAGCCTGCAGGCTGTAGGTACCTGTCCTGCCGGTGTTTGGTGGCCAGAGCCCTGTGGAGTTCTTCAATGACTCTGCTGGGAGGTAAAGGCAGATGAACGGCAGCCAGGTGAGGGGAACCAGTGGGCGTTGTTACCTGGCCTCTGCCATGGGGCTCTGAGCTTTTCTGGCCAGAGG
This sequence comes from Illadopsis cleaveri, assembly GCA_013399915.1. Lineage (NCBI taxonomy): Eukaryota > Metazoa > Chordata > Aves > Passeriformes > Timaliidae > Illadopsis > Illadopsis cleaveri. The sequence continues at coordinate 834,760 of VXBB01016990.1, read as the reverse complement.
GGTGGAAGAGGGCAGCTTGTCCTGAGATTTGGGAGGAACCGACAATGACATAGTTCTTCAGGATGGTGGAAGGAGGAGATTTCATGGCTGGGTCATCCATTTCACTTCCTGCTGTCAAAACACAAGAGGGGAAGGGGTTGTGCAAGGCTTTTTTTGGTTTGGTTTTGTTGTTTGGTTGGGGTTTTTTTGTGCACAGAGTCTGCACTGAAATTAATTTGTTGTATTGAACAGAGGATAAATGGTGATGTTTTGCTCATGCTGTGAGGTAACTGACTGAGTAACTAAGTTCAAAAGGCTCTTACTGCACCACTGCAGATCTTTAATCTAGCAAAACAGATGCCTCTCTCACTTCCCCTTTTTCTCACAGGATCAGATTCTCCTTTTTCCCAGCCCACAACTGCATTTGTGCTGGCCCACACTGTTGCTCCTAAGCACCAAAGGCTTGGGCTGTGGTGGCTTTCCAATCTAGCATTTTCTCTGCTGGACTCTGCAGACTGTATTAAAATTTATGCCCTGTGGTTCTGAGTCTGGACAAAATGTACCAGTGTCTATTAGCTGCTCCTCTGTGGTTGCTGCACAGCCCAGACCTCTGCCTTTCATATGCCCATGGAGAAAATGCCAAAACCATTATAATATGAGGATAATGTTTGCATAACAGAACTTGCCAAATGACATCCAAATGAAAGATGGGGCACTAACAACAAAACAGAAGGGTTGGGCAATCTGATCTCTTTTTAGGCCCAGATTCAGCTATTTTCTATGCAATGTAAACCTTTTGTCTGAAATCAGAGTTATGTTTTTAGACTGGTTTATACATTTCCTAGCATTGGAGTCTGAAGCACAGTGGACATTTCCCTGGTTGTAAATTCGGTGGCTTCACACAATATCCCGTAGCATAACGGAACATCTGACCTGAGAAAGATGCTGATTAGTTTTTCTGTTCTGCACTCCTCTTCCCCTTTCCCTCTCCCCTGTATCCGTGTCCCAAGCCTCTGGCTATGGAGTTGTTTACACCAGCAGCTCGGGCTGGGTGGATAAAGGCGATGTGAGCGCCTCATCCCAGAGTGTTTCTTGTCCCTTGTTGCCACCTAGTGCTTCACACAGGAATTTAAACTGGCACAGCTGGCGCAGCTTTGGTACAAACATGTTTCCGTAGGTAATTTTTGCCTTTTTTTCTCTTACTTTTGAGATAAATCCTTCAATTCATAGCACAGAAAAACTTCTGTTCAGGCCAGGATTATCCTGAAGTAGTCCTGTACAAGGACTTGGCTCCAGTTAGCAGGGTAACTTGCTAGAAAACTGGAGAGGGCAAAAAATATTAACTACAGCTATTTAAATATCTCCTCTCAGCATCCTGCATAAGGGTTACCAAAAACATGTGTTTTCTTAAGTTTGCTTAAGAAGAGCTCCTGAAATCATAACCAAAGTCAAACACTGAAAATCTGAGTGTGGCAACACAAAGCCTAGTCCCTTTTTTTGTTCATGGGGTGAGGAGGAGAGCATCCTTCAGTGAGGAAAGCTGCAACCACAATAAAATCTCTCTTGTTCTAAGGAAGGTCTAATCTCTCGTCTCTGGAGGGTGTTTGTGCACATTTGTGTCCCTCCAGCCCAGAACTCTTAGCAATGACTTTGTTCATTTCTATGCAGACAGGAGACAGGGTTCAAACTAGCCCAGAACTTACCCTGTTTAAAATCTGGACAGTCTGAAAGCTCAGGGGCATTGCTCCAAGAGTCAGAGTGCCTGATGTGCCATGTCTGAGACACCTTCCCAGCCTGCAGCTGCTCCTGCACTGATCAGGGTGGCTGCTCCAGCCAGGAGACAGCCAGGCTCTGCTGAGCAAAGATGGGGTTTGGTACTCAGGGGGGGGTTGATTCTGTGCTGCTGTGGAGATGGACAGAGCACATTCATGATCAATTGCTGTCCACTGAGTCATGGCCTGAGGGGATGGACAGAACCACCTCCTGAACCAATTTATCCTCTGCACAGGGAGAGAGTGTCTGTTTCCTCAGAGAAACAACCAGGGTTCAGCCCAACCCTAAGGCAGGAAAAAGAGAAGACTGTTTTGTCTTTATACCAGCTTGTTCCTGGAACAGGTCAAGGGCCAATTTCATCCTCACTGCAGCTTCAGACAATATTGAGAATTTTCTGAGCTCACACCTTATTTGTCCTAATGACAGATGTTCAGTGAATAATCTTGCAAAGTGATGTCTTGGCACCTTGCCCTGTTCCTCCTCTCTCTGATTAATTGGTGCTTGACTTACTCCTCACTCCTCTGCTGACAGCATCCCTAGAATTGTTAAAGGGGAAAAAAGCTAAACACAAAAGAGCTTTTCAACCTCTTCATCTTCATTTTCTTTCATAATCACCCTTTCTCTTCTTCTACACTTTTGTATTTCCTCTCACTCACTGACGGTATTTGTTTAATTTTAACTTAGCACTGCCCCCACATCCCCACAAAAATAAACATGTATAATCACTACTGGAAAAGGGTCTAGAGTTACTGGAGTCATTGAGAAAATTGAAAGTTGTTCTTTGTGGAAGATGTGAATGAGAATTAAATACCAAAACTCAAAATATCTCTGATGCTGCAGGAAATACTTGGGTTAAGCAGCAAAATATCTGAACTCTAAATGTGCTCTAAGTGCTTGGTGGAGGTGTAGTCTCTATACCCTGCGTGGGTCAGGTTTTCAAATACATCTGATGCCAAGCATGGCCTTCTCCTCAGCTGAGCAAAGGCACGGGGGGCCTGGGGCTGCCTGGTCCTGTTGCAGGGTGGAAGGGGAGGCTCAAGCCTCACCCATAGCACAGGACAGTGAAATAACCTGAACACCTGCTCCTGAGGAGCCCTAAAATACCATTTTGAATCCAGCTCCCACTTGAGTTATTACAGCTTTTAAGCACAGACAAAGTATGAATTGTTTCCATGGGAAACAAATACTTGTAATTTTCTTCAAAGAGACTGAAAACCTCTATATTTTCTATAAGCCCCAGTGGTCAGGTCACAGAGCCCCTCTGATGTTTTATTTCCTGATGACTTTGAAAACCCTGCTCATTGTGCCAGATGATGAGTGTGGATGCAAATCAGGGCTCACATAATGGCTGTCATTTAAAAGTCTAAATATCCAACAGGTCTGACATTTAGATGTCAAGACTTGATTCTCATTTGCAATAAGGCCCTTTTAACTGCTTTTACCATATGTATAGGCCCTGAAATTGGAACCAGCTAAAATCATTCTCATTTTAGCACCCTTTCTGCAGTGCCAGAATGTTGAGAACTGTAACAACATTGGCAGTACATTAGAAAATCAGGCCCAGGGGAATTGCTTTTGGAAACGTTCAGTGAAGTCTGGCACAGAGGATTGCCAGGTGTATCACTTGTGTGTTCTGTTAAGAGAGCAGATTTCATAGCTCTAGTTTAGACCTGCCCTAAAGAGCAAACCCTACAGACAGAAACCTCTGCAGAACCTTTGACCTGAGCTAGATTTTGGCCGCTGTCTTGCTCTCCAGTGGGAGTCCAGGTAATGAAAACATTTAAATCTTCCTTGTGTTTTATGGCATATCGATATGAGCACGGGATTCAGCAGATGTTTGCAGTTGGTTTGATTTGTTTTATGTGTGTTTAGTGCTATAGACTCACAGCAAATAATCCCCTGAGAGGTTCAGATAAATATATGAAGTACAAAGATCAGTGCATTGTTATCAGGCAACCAGGCATGGTTACTGCTCACTCGGTATAACTGGCCTGATTCTCAGCAGTTTGGGACTTAAAACCAGACGTGAGAAAAGGATTTGATAGTGCTGTGGAGGTGAACACATCAAGGATGGGGAAATCTTTACTGAGCAGTGATGACTGACCTGTTATGCTCTTGGTGATTTTGGAGATTGCCTTAGGTGGTGGAGCTGGGAGCAATGGAGGGCTGGGAAGCTGTGCTGGGTTTCTTTCTGTCTGCTTCTGGGGGGAGTCTGTGGATTCAGGTACAAGTAAGGCTTGTGGACTGTCTTCAGATGGTGGCAGGCTGGCATCTTCCAGTTCTTCCGTGGGTGCTGAAGGTTTCTTGGCTAGTGGGAAGATAAGTAAAATTAATGGCACATGAAGTTAATAATGATAGGCCAGGGGACAATGCCAGGAGCATTCAGAAAAACTGAACACATGGCACACTGCTAGAAACACTTCTTTTCCACAGTGAAAGAACTGTGTGAAACAACCAACCAGCCAGGGCAGGTGAAGAATAAAACACACAAGGATATTGAGGAAATGTTACTTTTTATGTTCCTGAGAAAACTGCAGAGCTTCCTTTACTTCCCTAAAGCCTTTTTCTCCCTTTTTTTTTTTAATAATGAGGATAGCAAGGCAAAGCAACTTTTGAGAACTGCAATGAGTTTTCTTGCAGCACACAGCTGTGGTGGCACAGTTCCTGAGTGAGTACTCTTCTGTCTGGGAACACACAAAGGGCAAAGAATATCAAACCCAGAATATTACCTAAAAATGGACTCTCCAATAGTTGATGTGGGTGTTTATTTTCCCAACGTGATTTTTATCTTTTTTAATACATGATTTCAACTTTCTTCCTGAGTCTTCTTTTACTGTACCTGACTCCAGAACTGTTGAGCATTTCCTGAGGTTAAAGTTGATAACCAAAAAGAACTTGCCACAAAAAAGATTTGCTGTTGGATCTGAGCAGTTAGAGTGGAACAGGGAATTGGTGAAGTACTTAAGAAATCAGTCTCCAAAGCCCTAGTTTGAGATGGTGAAGCACTGCTCATTTCAGGATTGTCTCTGCAAGGATTGCAAAAGCACTTAGCTGTGACAGTTAGTGCAGGCTGAATCACTGAGCAGTTCATCAAATTGACCAGGCTGTGATGAGGGCACAGGGGAATAGAGCCAGAAAGGCATGAAGCTCAAGCAGGACACAGGTGGAATTTCAGTGATGAAGTCCAAAATTAGCATCCTTGAATTCTGCTCAGATACAGCTGCCCTGGCAGTGCCCAGACTCACACAGGGCCTCACTGCTGGGCTTTCACTCTGTTACATGTCCTGATCTCTGCCTTGGCAGGTGTGGGCACCCACAGAGAGCCTTGAGGCTGACTCTGATTCCAGCCATGGCCAGGCTCCCTCCAAACTGCATTTCCAGCCACTCTGGGCTCAGCAGTAGCCATGAAGGTTGTTTTTCCTACCCCAGAGGGAGGGAAGCACTCATCCAAATGGGGAGATCAGTGTTGAAATCTCTCCTAAGCACAGAATCACAGAATAGTTTGTGTTGGAAGGGACCTTTATTTAGTCCAACCCCCTGAAATGAGCAGGGATTTTTTCAACGAGATCAAAGTCCCATCCAACCTGACCTTGAATGTTTCCAGGGATGAAGCATCTACCACCTCTCTGGGCAGTGTGTTCCAGTGTTTTACCACCCTCATTGTAAAAAATTCTTCCTTGTAT